>OV651825.1:7022503-7410003 GCA_927349885.1 Psylliodes chrysocephalus
TGTCAACGTGGGAATCAACGTTCTTTTTATTTTAATCACTTACGATAAACATTGTTAATTAAAGATCCATTTTTGTATATTTTTAAATAAATAAAGTTTGCTTTTTTTTTGGAAACTTAAAGTGTTGTTAACTTAACTGGCGCTGCGAACAGGATTCTTCGTACAGAAAACTCACTTTTCCTGGTCAACTCAGTTGTTTAACGAAAAATCCACCGAACCTAGGACGAGAGGAAGAAGTAGCATGCAGAGGACATCTTCAGTGATCATCCTTTTGTGAGTACAATTTTCCTTTATCCTTTATGAGCACTTTAGATAATATTTCCGAAGAAAACTTGCACGTTATATTAGCCGGTCTCAAATTAGAGACTACCGACATTTCTGATCAAGCGAATAGTTCTCAACTTTCTCAGAATCCTTCTGAAAATTTTCGAAACGTTCTTCGCCCCGAAATGCCTATGACTAATAGTGATATTTCTAGCCTTTGTGCTACTTTACCTGAATTTTCTACAGGAGATAACCTCTCCACATTTATTAAATCAGTCGATAATTTAATTGTATTCTTATCTAATCAAAATTTAACTCAACCACAAGAATTTATTTTAAATGCTAATATTGCTTCTCGTATCAAGGGTGAACCTAGAGACTATTTAAATTTTACTAATAAAACAGTTTGGAATGAAATTCGACCTGCCCTTTTGGCAAAATACGGCGACAGACGTTCTGAAGACATTTTAGTGACACAGTTATCTACAACGGTACAAAAAACTAACGAGACATATGACGATTATCATCAAAGGGTGTGCGACAATTTAAATGATTTATTACAACACATATCACTAAATGACAACCCCGAAACATTAAATTTCAAAACACCTTATTTTAAAGGCATTGCTCTTAAAACTTTTTGTACAGGTATAAATGAACCATATTGTGAATATTTGTCGCATTTTAGAATTGAAAGTCTTGAAGAGGGCCTTCAAAAATGCATTACTTACGATAATCATAAGAGTCAACAACAATACATGAATTTCCTGAAAGGTCAACAAAATCCAAAAAAAAGAATTAATCCCATTAAACAAACCTCGTACAAGCCTGTATACAATAAACCTAATTTTTCACACTCACAGGGTAATTTTCAACCAAATTTCACAAACTTTTCACAAAATAAACCTCCACATGCTTTTACTTATAGAAATAATCAAAATTTTAATAATTCGCCACAATTCGGCAACAATTCTAATTTCAGAAACAACACTCAAAATTTTAATAATTCATCTTCATTTCCCAATAATTCGTCTTTCCGAAATAACCCCCAAAATTTTAATAGATCATTTAGAAATTCCCAAAATCATCAAAGTTCTCCCACTCCCATGAGTGGCGTACAAACAATTACTACAAAAAATCAACCTATGAGTTTATCCAGTAGAAGGACGCATAATTTTAATATAGATACTTCCAGGGATGAAAATTCCGAATCATTGCCCCGAAATTTTGAATTTAATGATACAGAAAATTATGATGACGGGACAGAAAATTTTCATCAGGAAAATTTTCAGGTCGGTTTTTTAGAAGGACAACCGCCGCCTCAATAGATCTAAATAATATTCATAATTATCCCCAGTTACCCTATTTTATTATGCCTAAAACAAGATTAAAAGTTCTTATTGATTCAGGAGGTTCAGACACTATCATTTCACCAAAAGCCGCGACATATTTTGATCCAACTCACAAATATAAAAAACCATTTACATTAACGTCAATGAAAATTACTCAAACATTTTTGTCAAATATTAAAACGCCTTTATTTAAAGAATTTAACATATTCGAAACTATCGATGCTAGAATTGCTGATTGGAGTAAACATTTTGATATTTTACTTGGAAATTATGATTTAGAACGTTTACGCGCATTAATAGACTACCAAACTAAAACACTGACATTAAGAGCTTTTGATATTATCATCCCTTTCGACACCTTATATAACAAAATTCCAGTTAATATAAGTAGTGGCGAAATACTTTTCCCCGAAATTAAAATAAATAACATACAAATTCCCGAATCAATCCACACTGTTACAAACGGTTACATAGACGACATATATCTCCCCAACCCCGAACAATTAGAACCAATACAAGTAGAAAATTTAGATAACTATAAAATTTTAGAAGGTCCGATAAATTTTGACCCTTCAATAATTCGTACTCAACATTTAAATTTAGAGGAAAAAGAAAAAATTTTAAAATTATGCAAGAAATATAAAGACATTTTTTATGACGAAAAATCAGATTTAACTTTTACTTCAGCTATAAAGCATTCAATTAGGACACGGGATGAAAATCCTATTTATGTTAGAGGATTTCGACATCCGAAGGTAATGCAAGAAGAAATTACCAGACAAGTTAATAAATTATTAGATAATAAAATAATTAGACCCTCAATTTCACCCTATTCAGCCCCTGTTTGGATAGTACCAAAAAAAGCCGACGCTTCCGGCCAGAAAAAATTCCGTATGGTAATAGACTATCGTAAATTAAATGACAATACAATTGACGACAAATATCCTCTGCCGAAAATTGATGAAATTTTAGACAATTTAGGCAAAGCAACTTATTTTACAACTCTTGATTTAGCGCAGGGATTTCACCAAATCGAACTTCACCCCAACTCTATTGAAAAAACAGCTTTTACAGTTCCTCATGGACACTTTGAATTTGTGAGGATGCCATTTGGGCTTAAAAATGCCCCTGCCACTTTCGAAAAATTAATGGATAACGTCCTTAGGCCTTTTCTTTACAAATTTTGTTTCGTTTATATGGACGATGTAATTATATTTTCAAAATCCCTACAGGAACACCTCGTACATATTGCAACTATTTTTGAAACATTTCAAAAAACGAATTTAAAGGTACAGCTTGACAAATCTGAATTTCTTACGAAAGAAGTAGCTTTTCTTGGACATATAGTAACCCCCGAAGGTATAAAACCAAATCCCGCTAAACTAGAGGCTATTCAGAAATTTCCACTCCCAAAGACACTAAAAGAAATTAAATCCTTCTTAGGACTTATAGGATACTATCGACGATTTATCCCAAACTTTGCAAAAATTACATCCCCATTTTCTCGTTGCACCCGAAAAGGAGCAGTTATCGACCCCAATAATTCACTTTATCTCGAATGCTTCGAAAAATGTAAGCAACTATTATCCAATGCCCCTGTTCTTCAATACCCAGATTTCTCTAAACATTTTGTTCTAACTACTGATGCTTCTAATATAGCCATTGGCTCGGTATTAACACAAGATAATCACCCAATCGCATATTATTCTCGAACTTTGAACTCCGCAGAACAAAATTATTCAACAACCGAAAAAGAGCTATTAGCAATAATCGATTCTTGTAAACATTTTCGCCCTTATCTATACGCTCAAAATTTCATTGTTGAATCTGACCATAATCCCCTTGTATGGCTTTATAAAATTAAAGATCCCACTTCCAGATTAGCACGCTGGAGATTAAAACTCGAAGATTATAATTTCGAGGTAAAATACAAAAAAGGAAAAGAAAATCAAGTAGCCGACGCCCTTTCTCGAGTACAGATAAATGCACTCACCGGCAATTCTATGTGTGCCGAACCCCCAAATCTTAATGACTTGAATGACTTTGACCTCGACGAATTTTTTGAACAATTAAACGACAGACAACCCCCTAGTACTGATAACACGCAACACACGGCAGCAGAAAACCCAATTGCGGGAATTCCAATTTCGGAAGAACCCATTAACCTTTCAACAAATCAAATTATCTTTGTCCCTCAATCTAAAGAGTATGACATAACTTATAAAAAATTATTTAACAAACACAGACACACTGTAACAATTACCGATGACTGGATAATGGAAATTACTGACGCATTCAAAAGTTTACTAAGACCAAATCAAAAATTTGCTATAAAAATACCTCACGAATTTAGACCTTTTGTTTGTAAATATTTTCGTGAATACATAGACACAACTGTTAAAGCTATATTTTGCAACACATTATTACAAGACATCGAAAACGAACAAAAACAAATAGAATGTGTACAAAAGTATCATAATGAAAATCATAACGGCATAGTAGAGACTTATAAACATTTAAGGCATCAATTTTACTGGCCCTCTATGCAAACAACAATCTCTAACCTCATTAATAAATGTGAAATTTGTTTAACAAATAAATATGAAAGACACCCTTACAAACTTCCACAATTAGGCCCTTTACTAGGACAGAAACCTTTTGACATAATACACATAGACATATTTCAGTGCAATAAAAATCTCTATCTGACAATAGTAGATTCTTTCTCAAAATACGCTCAGTGTTATAAAATTCCTGATAAAACTTCAATCTCGATATTAAGTAAATTAAGACATTATTTCTCTCACCACAATTACCCCAAAAAAGTCGTATGTGACAACGGTAAAGAATTTAATTCTGCCTTAGTCATCGAATTTATGAAATTACATAAAATTGAAATTCATTATACCACAGTAAATAATTCATCATCAAACTCCCCTGTAGAACGATTCCACTCTACCCTACTTGAGAAACTTAGAACATTACGAAATCAAAACCCACAAGACCCCTTAGACGACACATTTACACATGCAGTATTAATCTATAACCAATCAATTCATAGTGCCACAAATTACTCTCCTTTTTCAATATTATACGGACCATATGCCGAAGAAATACATTTTGATTTTGATCTTCCCCTGTATGAAACATACAATCAAAGACATAAGGATGAACTTCGTCCTTTCATAACTGACTTATACAACAAACAAAAAGAAAAAAGACAAAAAATATTAGAAAAACAAAACGAAAGTGCCGAAACCGTACCTGAAATAGATCTTACACAAACCCTTTATGTAACTAAGAAAAAACATAGGCCTAAATTAAATGCTCCTTATTCTATTATACACCCTAAAAAACAAATTAACACAAAAATTATTGGTAAAACTAAGAAACAAAACGACACTAGTACTCATTTAAAATTTGCTAAAAGAATACGAAAAATAAAAAATAAAAATTTTCAAGACGATACTTCTTTACAGGACAATCCTCTCCCTGGGACGTCAGGGACAGCTTGTCAAAATTCAAGTGATTCCGAATAATGGATATTACGCTGAAGAAATTGGCAAATCCCGAGAAATTTCACATTATCATAGACACATTTTACACATTGACCTACAAAAACTAGAAGAAACTTTAGATATCAGCCTTAACGACTATTTTAAAAATTCATTAAAAACTGGACCACTTTCTCTATTAAATACTCAATACAATCACATACATGGTGAAGCAAAAGACAACCTACATAAAATAACACGAAAACAGAAAAAAGGACTATTTAATTTTCTTGGCACGACTATAAAATACATTACCGGAAATCCTGACGACTCTGACTTCAATTTACTAAAGACTCACATTACCGCAATAGAAGTTAAACAAAATGAAATAATAAAAAAATTTAATAATCAAATCTCATTTGGCCAATCTATTGATACGAGATTCAATAAACTTTTAGAACAAGTAACTAAAAATAATAGAGCCCTTTTACTAGCAATTAATAAATTATCAGCTGATTTTGATGGATACATTACCCTACATAATGAAATAATAAATCTTCAAAACATTAACGAATTTCTTATGAAACTTATTCGGACAATTACCCTTTCACATTTAAATTTGTCAAATATAGAATTATTTACTCTTAAAGAACTCGAGGACTTAAAAGAAAACCTTATAAAAATTTACTCAAGAAATGCCCTACTCGTCGATGACGAACACCCATATGAACTTATCGAATCATCTAAATCTCTAGTTTGCGTCACACCCAATACAATGCTCATAATTCTCAAAATCCCAATCCTCCACGTTAACGCTTACCCCACCTTTAGAATTTATCCTATCCCTAATAATGATCACATAATGGTTTTGCCTCCTGCACACTATTATGCCAATAGCAAATGGTATGAAACATGTACCGGCCAAGCAGATTACACTATATGTGCCAAGCCCGTGAAGTCCAGATGCCTCATCCCTAATGTTCAAAATTGCACCAAAACATTGATCACAGAGAACTTTTCACAGGAAACCCGAAAAGTAATTTTATTGGGAATAGTCCACCCAATAATAATAAATCAACAAGAAATCCGAAAAAGCAGCATCCTGTTGTCAGATGAACCTATCGACATAGAAGGAATTCACTATGATAAGAAAACTATTCAAGAAATCGCCATTCCAGAAGTCATCCCAATTAGACTAATTCCAGAACATAAATTAAAAATTGAAAAATTGAATATTCCAGAAAGCCACGGACAACTCCAACCAATAGAGCCAATAGCACTTATGCCACAAATTTCAACAGGACTCAGCAGTGTCGCCCTTGTCCTTATAATTTCTGTTTCAGCCATCCTTTTTACTATCGCAGTAAAGAAAAAGAAAAGAATATCAAAAATTCTTTTTGGGCCCAAACTACAACCAGCACAAATCCAGGTTCTTCAGGAGCTACTCGTAGAGACTTCGAGGACGAAGCCAGGACCAAAGGAGGGAGGAGAAATGTGATAGAAACCCACCGTTCAATGCCCGGAGTGCCTCGTCAGCAAAGTCAGCGCTTTGCACCTTGGCGACAATGAACCCGAGATTATAAATACCATGTCAACGTGGGAATCAACGTTCTTTTTATTTTAATCACTTACGATAAACATTGTTAATTAAAGATCCATTTTTGTATATTTTTAAATAAATAAAGTTTGCTTTTTTTTGGAAACTTAAAGTGTTGTTAACTTAACTATATGTTATGTATTCTTTAATTAGATTTTATGAACTTATACAAGTCAACCTTAAATAATGTATTTAAAAAAAATTGTTTAAAAAAAATGGTTTCAAAACGCAACCACATGGTCATAAATGGGCAGCAAATACTTTTAATGAATAAGGTACATATGTCAATTACTCTATTAATTTAAAATTATTTAAATGTACCTACAACTATGATGTAACCAAAAAACAAAAATGCTAAATAAAGATTATTATTATTATACTTTGCCAAATATTAATAACAACAATAATACAGCTGAATCCCAATATTCTGAACCTGTACTTGAAACAAGTATCAGCAGCAAACAAGAAATAGATCTAGAAAGTAATCCATCAGCATCTTCAAGTTCCGCTCATAATGAAAAATCAACAGCTTCAAAAATTACCAGAACGGAAAATATGAGTCGACTTTCGGAAGATGCAACAATATGGCCAAAGAAATTACCTCTTAATAATTTTCAAGAATTAGTAGAACGTGGCCCTGCTCATTATCAAAACAAAAGGATATTTATCTGAGAGATAGTTCGGAGTAAGTTTTCAAATAATTACTTCTTTAGAATTTTACCGAACAAAGAAAAAATGTTGCTCCAGTATCTACCAACAGTGTATACTTTTTACCATTTACTTCGCCGTCTACGTATACACCATCATCGCGACATTTCAAAGAGGCTATCAGCATGAGAAGGTCTTTGGAACGGTTTCGGGTCGAAGCTGTCCCCTTTAGGCCGACCCGCTCTAGTTTTCCTGCGGCGTGTTGTCTTCAGTTGTTGGGACCCTATGGCGTTTGCACGAACTGCGAACATGTCCCAGTTCACCACAATTCCAGCACCTGATGGTCTTTGTCTTTATCTTTTTATCAGTAAAGCTCTTCATTATGTTAATTAGTTGGTCGTTTATCTTCTACGTTTTCTTCTTTTACAGTTCTCACCTTACTGTATCCATCAGAAGCATGCGTAGCTGCCTCATATTCTAAAGTAGCGGACAAGACATCGACCAATGTTTTGTGGCGAGCTAAGCGGAGTGTTTTCTGCATCTCGTGGTCACGGAGTCCATCAACAAATGTTTGGACTGGCAATATCTACTTCGTATTCTTGAAGAGTCTCGTCTCGTTTCTGTTTGCGATTCTTTAACTGTGACTGGTATAAATGCTCCAAGTGTTCGTGGCCATATCGCATATTCAATCTCTTTTTGAGTTGTTCAGAATCATCAGTCTCTTCCACAGGTATAGTCTGAAGAACATCTAAAGCGTGTCTCCTCGAAGGGCGATTGTCAGATTTACGGCCTTTTCTCTCTCAGACCATTCGTTTACCCTCGCAGCTGTCTCGAACTGTTTGAGGTAATTCGTCCATGACATCTTTCCGTCGAAGGTTGCGAAGGTTGGGGCTTTAACACTAGCAGAGTTTACAGCTCCTTCCAATTTTAACTTCGACTCCACCTCATGGCACTTTATTTCACCGTCCTTGGTCGGGTTTGAATGTTCCAGTTCTTCTATTTTCTTTTCCATCTGTTTTATTTTCTTCTCTACAGAAGACATCTTGTTTTCCACATCAGCAGAAATTTCAATTTTCAGAGAAGACATTTCAGAAAATACTTTTTCTTCTACGGAAGAAATGTCACTTTTTATAGAAGAAACATTAGAAGAAATTTTATTTTCTACAGAAGACATTTTAGATTCCAAATCAAATGAAATTTCGGTTTATAAAGAAGTCATATCAGAAGACACTTTAGTTTCTAAAGAGGAAATTTCGTTTTTCACGGACGACATATCGGAAGACACCTTTTCTTCTAAGGAAGAAATATTAGTTTTAATCAGAAGAAATATCGATTTTTATAGTTGATATTTGAGTTTCTAACGAAGAAATTATAGAAGCCGCATCATCCGAAAAAAGGTACGTTTCCGGATCCAAACCTTCACTTATTAATTCTTCTTTAAGCCGCTCTGCCAGTTCTGTTTTCTTCCCTGTCGTCTCCAACTCACGATCTTCTAACTCCCGACGTAGCTCGGTCACTTTTAAATCACACAGCTTTTTAGCCATTACTATCCACTATTTATTTATAGTTTCACTTCTAACACCAATGTGACGATAGTCTAATTTATTTATAGTTTATTTATTTAAAACACACTATTTACAATTTATTTCAGACGTACTAATTAATTTATATAATACTTAGACACTAACTAACAATTCTAATTTAGTTATTACACTTTAACTTTTCATTCCAATATTCTAAACTAAAACTAAACTGATCGCCGATAAGTCGGCTATTTATACCAAGCCAATTCTGTGCTCGTAGTTTCTAGACACTCCCGAAAATTCCATCTCTATGACTCAACGGCAGTTTCTCGAAGCGTCAGCGGCATACCTAGAAGGTTCCGTCGATTCTTGTATATTCGAGACGCGGTCCGACTGCCTTCACACGTCAGCGTGGATATTATATTAACCTTTAAAAGGTGACATGTTACATTATTAAAATAATATATTGATTTGTTTTTATTTGTCGATCAGTTTCGTCCTGTGATATATAAACGAGTATTTTTAATGTTTTAAATATTTTTTTGATTTCTTATGCTTTTGTATCATATATTACATTTGAAACTAAAATAGAAAAATGTTGAGTTGTAATACTGTTAGAATATATTTCTGTTTTCTATAAGTTTATAATTATGTACCTCAATGAGAAAATACCTGTATGGCTTGTACTTGTAAAATATAAAAATGAAAATAAATTTATTAATATACTTTCTAAAATTAATTTTTAATAGCGGATACCTAACTTAACCGGTATCTGTACTCACATACGAATGTAATACAAATTTGGGGAGTTATTTGCACAAGGGCGCCAAAAGTGCGAGGCGCGGGCCTGTCTGTCATTTAAAGAAGGTACTGTTTTCAAATAAAAAGTTTGAGAGACATTCTTTGAACATTATTTCTTGCGTTAAAACTCTACTAATGAAACGTCAATTTTTCAGATCTATAAAATACTGGCAATTTGTCAAATGTGAGGACAATAACTGTTACTGTTTCTACACAGTTTACAAAGCTGTTCCATTTAAAGTAAATATTGATCCAAATTCTGGAACTGTTCACGAAATTGAAACATTCATTAATTTAATTGGTAAGTGCCCGTATACATATTAATTTTTTGTTCTGTAATTCTATACAAACGATTTTTCTTACATTTTAGACAATGCCTTACCACTATATTTTTATAAAGCCCGGTTTATGCAAGAAAAATTAAAAAAAGTAAATTTATTTCTCTCTCTGGGTAATAAATTTGATATTTTCTCGTTATTGGATTATGTAATTATGTGTATGGAAGAAATAGAGGCATTCGATAAGGAGTATGATGAATTAGAAAACGATTTCGGACAAGAACACAAGTTAACGATGAATCCTGATTTTAGGTATTATTTATCTAAATTTTAATAATTCTCCAATTTGATCATGTGACAATAAGAATAAATAATATGGTCGAAATGTTTTTTTTTTTAGTATTACAATTGAAATTCTAAGTGAAGAGTTCATACTTTGGTGGGTAATCACTGTAGATTTGTCAGTAATCCATTTGGGGTCCATAACATCTGCTAAAGCTCACCATAATGAATCTACAGAAGAACCTGTTAACGAAGAGGATATTAGAAAAATAGCTCAGGAAAATGCAGGTCCCCTTTTTATAAGGAACTTCATCAACGCCATCAACCATTATGTAAAACGAGTAGGAAGAAAAAGATTAGCAGAAAGAAAGGACCATTTAAGAAAGAAGTACAATTTTCTTCCATTTTAGTGTGTTAGTTTTATATATTTTTATGTATTATATGTATTATATATTTTTTATTAATAACTGTATAAAAGTTTTAATACCCAATGGAAAAATGTGTGTTTTTATTTGTAATTTAATATTTTATATTGTACTATTAAATCAAATATCTATTTTTCTTACGTATTTTAGTTATTTATGATATTCATTATTAGTCCATCCGTTATAAACGTTATAAAGATCAGGAAATAATACTTTTAGACAGAAAATAATACTGTTAAACAAGACCGTATTTCTAAAACCAACAGAACATTTAGAAGTAGAAGAATTTATTAGTGTTCTTACTCGCTTATAATGGATAAATCGAAGTGTAAACTTCGGAAACCGCCAAAAATTAATGGAGATGTTAAAGGCATCCACACGAGCTGTTACTAAAATTAATTTCGGACAGACGGTTTTTCCCAAAATATACGATTCTTAGTGAATTAAAATTTCCACTGATTGCTGGAGCAGTGAAAAGTCTTATGGCCTGGGGAAACCTTGGATGTAGAAAAATTAAGTTTGCAAAATTAGCCTACGATATTTGTTGAACTTGCTTCACTTACGTAACTTCAGAACTCACAAAACGGTATTCGTTACAAAGTTGGAAATTCAATTTTTATTACGGCTTTAAGAATTTCCATCATCGAAGTCAGCATGCAATATTTGATGGAGTGTCTTCTCGTTACGAAAATTCAAAAATCCTCACGAATTAAAGTTCCTTTTTCTCGTTTCTTCCATAAAATAATAGATAGGTACAGAAAATACTTAACATTCATAAAAAATAAATTCACACATTAAACATATCAAAAGCAAAACCAATTTTATAGATAGTTTTTCAAAAAAGCTTTGAGCTACGGTCCACAATAATTTTTGAGACATTGAAGATCACGGTATTTTTCAGCAGTCACAGGAAGCAACCCAAAAAGTCCCATTAGTTCAGAGAAAAATGCCAATTATACAATAGTATCTTACCTTCGCAAGATAGCCCAGCAAGAATAAATTCGTTGTCTCTTAAAATCTGTTCATATGGCACCTATAATTCTTTTCCGTGAAAATCCCAGTTTTACATACAGCACTATAATAGTGACCTCGATATTTTTGAAATCTTGGATGCACTATATTTCTAGTTCTTGTTGCGTGAAATTAATTTTAGATTTATTTTTAACAACAACCTTTCCATAACCCCTCGTAACACAACGTAAACGACCACCGCTCGCTTCCTTCTCGAAATTTGGAAAGCACCGTTTGCGCACGGTCCATGGGGTTTCTTTGAGCAACCTGTCGTTATAAAATCGATTCGTTTGGATTCAACCGGTCTTTTTGGTGTATCGAATTCAACGTGCTAGCTTGTGCCGATAAATGTATTAAATTAGTTGCTAGTAATTATCTGTCTTTTATGTGTATATTCTGTGTTAACGTTGGGATAATTGTCAGGTAATGTTTCTATCGCCTTATATTATTCACATTTTGCTGGATTTCATTGGAAACCCGAAAATACTTTGGCCATTTGCTTTTTTTTATTACCATCATGCCGACGAATGCCGGTTTATTATTACTGCTTTATTTTATATAGATTATAGCTACCCTAACTAATAATATTTTTAAGCTTTCTTTGATATATACGCGGGGAGGCAACTAAATAATTGAATTACAAGTAAAACTTATTGTTATAACTTATTTTGGCCTTATAAATATTTTATATTCTGTTCAGATGATGTAACTTTAATATTTGTCGTGATCTTTTATATTCTGTTCAGACGATGTAACTTTAATATTTGTCCCGTTTATGCATAAATCCGTTAGATTTTCAAACTGGCATGTATATGTACTTTTACACATGGTACTAAGGTTCTTTTTATTTCTAAACCTGTAGTGGCTCCAAGAAGTCAAGAAACTCCTAGTTGCTCCTAAAAGCTCTGAGAAACAGGAAGTACCGAGTTACGTAGTTGCTCCAGGAAGCTCTAAGATCTAAGCTCTGAGAAACTGGAAGTACCGAGTTACGTAGTTGCTCCAGGAAGCTCTAAGGAACAAGAAGTCCGAGTTACGTAGTTTCTCCAAGTTCCGAGCTCCAAACCCCAATAAGTATCGAATTACCTAAAGTCGGATTGTCCAAGACACGACATAAAAGGGAAGTACCGTACTTACTGTACCACTGCCACATGGTCGGGACAATTAATAATTATCTAACAGTAAATTTTATTCACTCAAATTCGTAATTCATTTTCTATTCAGATTTAATCACTAACTATTAATTTATTATATGTAAAATTTCATTCTTTTTACTTTTTTTATTAAATGTATTAGATTTTCTGACTTTCTTTTATTTGTCAGAACTCATACAGATAACTTTTAAGTACCAGAGACTGACTCAATTAAACAGGACATATCAAATCAGATAAGTTTTCCAAGTTACTCAAAAACTTGGTGGGCTCAACATTTTTTGTCGTTATCGTATTATAATATCTTTAATTTTATCGTAAAGTAGACTTTGGCCTGCGAACCGGTCAAGCTACTCTGATTTCATTTGTCCTGGTCAATTTATGAATCCACGCAGTATCAGCAATTTGAGCCAAATCACCTCTTAAGTACAATTTACATCGTAGAAATCTAAAAGAAGGTAACATTAATTGGTCTTGTTGGAAATGGGCATTTCTTGCTATAACATTACTTAAATATTTAGTCCAGCGACGGAAGACCGCTTGATTCTCTTCATTGATTTGAACCACAGTAAAAGGAGACGTATTACACCTAGTTAAACTAATCAATTCATATAGTTCTTCTGGTATTTCAACTCTGGCTTTGTTGTTTATATGGCCCCTATTTTTATTATTATCCATATAGAAAGTGGTCTTTTATTGGAAAAATAACCTTAATGTAATTCAGCCTCTTCTGGCGATGAACTACTTGAACGAAAGAATGTATAATTATTATTTTGTCCTTCATAGGAGCCACAAAATATTTCAAGCCTTACTTGCGGATCGACATGGTTATAAAGAAAGTCAACTAGAAATGAGATAGATACCACTTATTAAACGTTATAGTTGACTATAAACATAATCTCTGTCGTTGCATTTTTGTATAATTATGAAAAATTTGCTCTTGTAAAGAAAAGTAATTTAGAAACATTTCTTCCGATAATTGATTTTTTAAGGCATTATTCACTTGAAGTAACGAACGAATTCGTATGTATAAAATCTAAACCCCATGACTTGAGACGGCCCTGTATTTTAGAATAAAATTATTTTCTTGGCTGGATGCTAGAAGGGACGACGTCTTTGTGATAGAAGAAACTGAGGAAACAGAAGATTATTTATTTTTTGACTTGACAATTGACATTGACGTCTACCCAGACAAGCAAAATAATACTGGAAAGGTTTTGTATTTATTTTATTTTGCTATTAATACACTGCTTGATTATTTATTTAATCTAATACATACATATTAATATATTTACATCCCTACCTTTTACAGAATATAATTTGGTGCGGTGTACGGCAAATTCTTATCAGTTTTCGGATCAATTATTTGGTGACGTTTTGAAACTGCCAACCGTTCGCCGTTCGTCAACGTGTATTACTTAAAATACAAAGATAGATGAAAAATCAAATCGAAAATGTTCAAAACAATATTTTTTATTTTATGGATTAACGTTGCAGTTGAATCTTTTTACCTGCCTGGTTTGGCACCTGTAAATTATTGTAAAAAAGATGAGGCGACAGATGCTTGTAAAGTAAGTACATTATTTTATTAGAGAAGTATATTCGTATATTGTTTAATGACCTGATAATCTAGCTAAACATACCTTATAGGTATGATCTTGTCTACTTAAAAAGTGAGTTTTATTTACTTAATTTTTTTAGTCTGAAGTGAAACTCTTTGTAAATCGACTGAATACAGAAGAATCAATAATACCATATGAATACCATCATTTTGATTTCTGTCTACCAACTAATAATGAGAAATCTCCAGTAGAGAACTTGGGACAGGTTGTATTTGGGGAAAGAATCCGCCCATCACCCTATGAAATAGAGTTTATGAAAAATGTATCCTGCCAAGTTGTGTGTGTTAAAAAATATTCTGGAGACAAATATTCAGACAACTTGAGCCTCGGCATGTTAAGAAAAGGAATTAGTCTCAACTATCAACATCATTGGATAGTTGATAATATGCCTATTACCACTTGTTATGATGCAGACGACTGTCGAACTGGCTTTCCTATGGGATGCTACTCCAGAAATGGAAGACACAACTGTTTCAAAGATGTGGGAAGAGAAGATGCTAACTACATTTATAATCATGTTAATCTCACTATTACATATCATTCTGGAGCTCATGAAGAATGGGGTGATAAATTTCATGAGAATGGAGGAAGGATTATTTCAGTTAAAGTTGTTCCTAAAAGTATTGATTACAAGGGGTAAGTGTATTTATATCATTAATTCGACTATTTCAGGTACTTATTTTTATAATTCTGCAACACTTTGACTGGCAAGTAAAAGATAATTCATAGTTTGTGTTCTTGGCTAGGACACCAACTAAGACTTATCTGGTAGTTAGTTTACTAAGAAATAAGTAGGTAACCCTAATATACAAACAAATATAAAAGTATATACAGAAATATAGGTACATATCGATATCATCAAATGAATTTTTTTAAAGGAAATAAGCACATTTATTCAATATTTACACTTATCTCATCAATCATGAATATGTTTCATCATTTTATTTTTAAAAAGTTACTGATGATTAACAACTTTTTGTAATGATCAAAGTATTTGAAAAATAAGGAATTCATGAATGTTCATTTATTTGTTCCATGTGCATGTTACTGTTATTTCTGGTAGAATAGTTATGAATATTGTTAAAATTATTGTATTCTTGAAAATAAGGTGGTGCCAAAACATTTAAACCGAAATCCATTGCAGTGATCTAAGCATGGTAGAGTGTATTTGCTATATCTCAATATAATCCTCATATCAAGATTTTGCAGTTTTTGTAACTGTGGTGTTTGGTTTAGGTTGAAAAGGAAGATAACTGATGAACAATAATCAAAATGTGGTGGAATAATTGAATGATAAACTGTAATTTTAGTTTCAGCTGATAGGTGTTTTGGTAATCTTGCAAAAAAGTAAAGTTTCTTCGATATTTTTTTTAATATGATTAAAATGTTCATTAAACAAAAAATTATCAAGTTAAGCCAAGGTATTTGGTTGATGTTACAATATCAGTTAATTAATTGTAAGATTAGTTGTATTTAAATCTATATTGTTATATTTAGTAGTTATTATCATAGCTTTAGTTTTTGATACGTTAAGTTTTATTTGGCAGAGTTTAGAGC
Source organism: Psylliodes chrysocephalus (assembly GCA_927349885.1). NCBI lineage: Eukaryota > Metazoa > Arthropoda > Insecta > Coleoptera > Chrysomelidae > Psylliodes > Psylliodes chrysocephalus. The sequence goes on from OV651825.1 coordinate 7,038,506, forward strand.
CCTATTCATTTTTTGTAGCACATTTTCCACATTATTATCACAACAACAATCATCTGCAAATATATATTTTAAAGGCACAATGAGCAAAGAGGTTTAAATCTTTTATATTTAAAAAAATAAAAGTGGCCCTAGGACGCTACCTTCAGGTACACCAATGTTAATATCATTTTCAGCAGATGGATTTAACTTTTACTCTTTGTTTTCTTCCAAATAAATAATTAACCAATTTAAAACTCAACCATTAATGCCATATCTGGTAAGTTTCTTTAATATAATATTTAACTCTCTTTAAATCTACAAAAACTGCTACTACATAATTATTATTGTTTATTTCTGTTTTAAATTTAAATAAGGAAAGTTGCAGAGCTGTTTTACAGGAGTGTTTTTTTTGTGGAATCCAGATTAGTTAATAAATAAAACATAATTGTTTTCAATATGTTTGTTCATATACAACTAATTTAAGCGCTTTTTCTATAGGTGGCCAAGTATTTATAGGTCAAAATTCAGAAGCATTTATTGCATTACTTTAGGAATTAGAACTATTGTAGTACTTACTTTTAATGAATCTGATACTATTGCAGCTTGAAGTATTAATTGGATTTAAAATAACATGACCACATATTTCAAATACTTCTTCCAACATTTCGCCTTTAGTAATTTCATAAATACAACATTTATTGTCCATTGACTGATGACAAATGAAAATTTGAAAATTCAGGATATAGATTATATTATAGTTATAGAAATTTCCCGTTGTTTCAGTTGAGATGCTATCAACTATTCATAAAAAAGATATTAAATTTACTTGCAATTTCAGTAACTTTATGTTGGATTTGGCATTCATTGTTTAAATTAAATTTAATTAAAATTGGACCTTTTTAACCTTTTGTATTTATTAACTTTTTAAAAGTCTTCCACATTAGTCAAGAATTATTTTTATATCTATCAATTTTATTAAAATAATATTGTTCTTTTATTATTTATAGCAAATTTACAACTTCATTACTCAATTTTTTAAGTGCTTTCCATTTTTCGTTTTTATCAGCACAAAGAGAGGTCTGAAATTCTTTATACATTTTATCCCTATCCTTTATTTTATAATGAATGTCATTATCAAACCATGGAACATTACCTTTTTCTGACAAACTTGTATAACCCCTACATTATTTATTATCGTTTATTAAGTTCTTAGTATATAATATTTACATCTATAGAATTTACAATCATATTACTTTAGTTGAAAAAAAAATGTCTACCTACTTACCTATTAAATGAATAATTTGAAGTGAATGAATCCATAATTATGATTGTTTATTATATTAAAAAAAAAAATATATATATATATATATATATATATATTATGTCTCTAATATTTTTCATTTTTATATTTTATTTAGGAAAGTTTTTTGAAATAAAATTTCTATAATTGACTATTATTAAGATAATATTTAATTATATATTATAACAAATCAAACAATAATAATATTGTAATTTCTAAGCAATCAATTTATATTAAAACTTTATTGATATTATAAGCAGTGATTAAAAAAAATATTTCAAAAGTAGTGCTTGTACAATACAATTCTTCTTTTCAAGTGTCAAGTGAATTTAATTCAGTGCCGCGCGTAGCCTACTTTAGAAACATTTTTTGTGGATCACTTTTTATTTATCATTTACTTTAAAATCAAAGTAATATTTGTTTTTTAACATAATAAAATTCTGATAAGTTTTAGTTACTTAGTATTTAGTTACTAAGATTATGATAACATGTAGTTTGGACAAATATTTGATTTACAAGCTTTTTATATTAATTTCTTATCTATTAAACTGAATAATTCACAAAGTGCACACATTTAAAATTCCTTTATATGTATTAAAGTCAATATTATCTTAGGTTTTTTGCATTTTCAATTCTTGAATGCTTCTTAATGCATTTATGAAAGAGATTTTTGAGAATTTTAATACAAAGTTTCAATAATTTGTGGTATAAATTACATTCATGTACATTCATACTATTCCACATTTGACATTGAAGCTTTATTATTTTATAACTAAATAAAGAGGGAGGATAATATTAATATTAATGTTGGTACAGATAATTGGAATTATATTTATGTATTTTAAAATTTATAGCCTAGTAAAAAAGATTATTACATTATCTTAAAAAAAAATGATAATGGTATTAAATGACTAATATTGTTCAAAAATATATTTTCATTATCAAAAACATTAGTATTGAATTCAATAACATTTAACATAGCTAGACATTATTTGTAGAGTTAAGCTTTTTAAGTAAATGTAGATATTATTTAGAATGTCAAATAAATAAGGATTTAAAAAAAGATGAATTGGTTACTAAGAATATGTAAAATATGATATTTTTTAAAAGGTTTAACAGTGACTTCATATCAACGCTTTTATGTTTTCTCCTACAATAGTTTGGTCTTCGCCAGTAACATATTTGAAATTACTGGATTTATGACATCTTTCACTTTAGAAGGAGTGTCACTAATGTTTATAATAAGTTTGTAATTCATCTTAAATGAGTCATTAAATTATCAGACATTCGGAAAATATGTAGTAATTAGGCTTGTTTTGGTTCTTTCACAAAACTAGTTCAGAATCAGTGAATTACTCTTGTTCAGCTTAATAGGTTGTTATATTATCACGACATATTCTTGAAAAATGAATTCATCAACTTTTAGTTGAAAACTGGAATCGATGATGCTGTTTGAACCAAAACAAACTCATTATTTTTAAAAGACAAAAATTCACTAGGGTGTTTTATTTGTCATATATTTTCGATATTTGTCATTAGTTATATATTTCTTATCTTAATTTGAACATTTGAGGAAATTCACAGAAACATTTCGTGTTAAGAGCAAATATGACGGGCGCTCCTCCGTCAAAAATCAATTTTACATTTGAGGCAGTTAAAAAAAAATTGTAAAAAAATGGTTCAGGCCAATCGTTGTAAAAATGAACTTAAAATTTCGCTAAACCGCGAAAAACTTATATTTTTAAAGAAAAACAACAAAAATTTCAACTTTTTAACAAATTTAATTTTTTGGCTCTTTACCGGCATTCTATAACAAATATCTTAACTATTTTCTGAATAACTTTTTTTCAAAAAGATTACCAATTTTAAACAGGACCGAAGATTAACATAGTTTTCATTCCGATACTAATTCTATTAAAACAATGATACCAGTGAATATGGCAACGCTGCTAGTCTATGAAGCCCGTGGTTAAAAGGGTAGCTGCTGTTTAGTTAAATTTTTTAATTCCTGTGTCGAAAAATAGGTAGTTGTTTTTGAAAAGGTGCGAAATTATTGTGATCGTCTTAGTTTGTTGTTGAGGCGTTGTTAGGTTTTTGTTTAATTTAGTTTTTAGTTAATTTATGAAATGAAAAATTCTGGAAGGCAAAAATGCACAGCTGACAAATTTCTATTTTATTTGTTTGCTGCCAGAGTTAGTAAATTCTAGGAAAATACTACATGTACCAATTAGGGCAAAGAGATTGTCAAGAATTTTGCACGCTTAAAAAAATGTGTAATATACAGGGTGTTTCTAAATACATGCGACAAAATTCAGGAACTGATTGCTCGTTTAAAATTAAGATGGGTCTTTCCTATAACAAAATTTCCTCAGCCTACCCCTTTTCGAGATATCACCCTTAAAAGGTGGTGACTAAAATTGAGTTTTTATTTTTTTTCTAAAATTTCAGTAAAGCTAGAAACTTGAAATTCTATAATCGCAAAGGACTAACCACGAATATTTTTTCAATATTTCTGTTACATTATAGGGGGGTGAAATTAGCAACACTTACTTTATTTCATATCAAAACTTTTTTTCGAGATGAACTTTTATGAAATCCTTGTTTTATTTATTTTTTTTTATTCTTGAATTTTTTTCCCAAAACCAATAGCTTCAGAGAAAAAAAAATAACACCCTAATTTATTTTTTTTTTTTTTTATAAATTGAGTGGAAAACAGTGTAACGGGCTTGTAACGATCGTATCGTACACTCTGTCATTATTCGTTTCTTGCAATAATTTACACCAGTTTACACCAGAAGATAGCACTTAACGAAGCGTTTTAGCCACTAATTTTGGCGAATTTTAAGAAATCATTAACAAGACATTAGGAGCTTAAATTTGTGGATTATATTAAGAATAGTGCTGTCGAGGAATGCATTTATTTTCATTATGATATTTCAAAATTAAAGCAGTTTTTTTGGGAAACTGGAAGGAATTAAAACATTAAAATATATGCATATTATAGATATTATTGCCTAATTTATTTTGCCAAAATTTAAATATTTTGAGATATTCTTGTCCGAAAATTATAAGGGGTATGATCACCTTAAGATTGAAAGAGAATTAGCTTTAATTCATGAGATGCAAAGAATCATAATTGTCGCGTCACAAAAACCACCTGCTGCCAAGAGAAAATTTTGATTCAACAGTATTGTATATTTTGTGTTGTAAAAGAAAAAAAATTAACATTTCGTGTTTTAATAGTTATTTTTTTAATTTAATAATCAATGTGAAGAAATTTTTTTTTAATACAGACTTTAAAAAATTGTTATATTAATATACTTATTTAATTGTACTTATATTTGTTGTTCCTTTAATACAATAAATACAATTTACCTATCTCCAATTCATCACTTTCCGTATCCATATACCTAGGGTCCGATTACAATTAGAAAAATACCGCTACGTCATAACTATTATTTCGAATTTCCAATATACAGGGTGTCCCGAAATTAGACGGTCATATTTTAACAGCGTAATCTACATCCTACAAGTATTAGAAATTAAAAATTAAAAAAACCGAATTCGAAAGGGCCACCCCTGAGGTACCCCCTTACTACCAAAAAAAGAATCATATAAATCGGACAAGGTGGTAAAGCATTATCGCTAAACATACATAAAAAATCAAGAGTTTGAGGATTTTCTCATGGGCCCAATTATTAGATTTTGAGCAAATTTATATGGAACCACCCCTGAAGTACCCCCTTTCTAACAAAAAAAGGATCATTGAAATCGGACACCGTGTTAAAGAATTATCGCTGAACATACATAAAAAAAAATAAAAAAAAATATTGCGACGAATTGAGAACCTCCCTCCTCCTTTTATGAAGTCGGTTAAAAATAGGAGTAAAAGTTTATATAAACATAGGTCCGAAAACGTTTCGTTTTCGAGATACAGGGTGTTACAAGTGAAGTCCAGATGAAATATTTTCTAAAATTTCTTTAGTTACCGGTTTTTCAAAGTTAAAAAAAAAATAAAATTTCTAATTCTACAGACCTACTAATTATTGTTGACACTTTCGAATAAGGTAACAGCTTTTCTCTTGAAAATGGCGCGTCCTAGCGAGATGCAACAAATGTAGCTTTATTATACAGAAAATATTGGTTTTCCAAATTTTTCAAAAAAATCTGATGTGTCCAACACATGACTTTCCTATCTAGTTATTATAGGCTTTTTCTGGTTATTTTGTACAACTTATTGCAGTACCTCTATAAATGTTTAGAGAATAAACTAAATATATACATTTTCCGCATACATCTATCTTCCTCGGAACATTTTTCTATAGTTATTCATTGAAAACGAAAATACTGGAAAATTTAAATTTAGCAATTTTCCTACAATTTTTCCATTACGGTCCATTTTAGAAAAATCATGTATAAACAAAAATTATAGAGATCGATATCGCAAACAACTTTTAGTTTAGTTTAGAATTTTGCACATTTTGTCAAATTTCTCGAATACGGACCATTTCAGGAAATTTTGACATAAAGCAAAAATTATAGATAATAATTTTAGAAGTAACTTTTATTTGAATAATTTTCTTCTCCAAACATAAATAACAGATATATTCAATAAAATATAAAAACGGCCTCCCATAAAGTACCCCCCAGATGTTCCGACTTTGTCCAAAATCTAATCATTTCACGTCAGGCCGAAATAAAACTTAAGTTTAAAATTTAGTGTTTTTCTGTGTATCGGTTCATGAGTTATGGTGGATATAGACACACAGACACACACGGCAATTTTACCCTAAGCTCCCCCTAATTTACCCACCTAAGAAGATGATCAAAAACTAGGGTTTAGTCCAATAAATGAAGCGTAAAAAGGTAAGTATTTGTAACAAATTTTACCTAATTATCTTTAAATGTTTAGAAAATATTTACAAAAGTGTGGTATCAGGACTTCACCTTTAACACCCTGTATCTCGGAAAAAAGTTTTCGGACCTATGTTTATATGAACTTTTACTACTATTTTAGGATGTAGATTACGCTGTTAAAATATGACCGTCTAATTTCGGGACATCCTGTATATCATCTATAACTATCAATAAATAAAAAATATTTGAGTTGTTTGGTTTAAAAATAGTATTCCTACATTCGTATATTAACAAGCCACTAACCCCCAGTAGGCGGCGATAGCCAACGAATTATACCTGAATTGTAATCGGACCCTACCCATAATTATCCTTCAGCGTACAACACACAACATTGCCAAATTTATGTAGCGAACAGGGTTCCAAATACTTTAAGGGGAGGTCGTGAGATTCGTGCGGTGTGACGTCAGAAGGGACTGGATTGCTCTTAAAAACAAATTTAATAATTTCATTTTACTAATTATATGCTTCATCTTGAAAACGCACGTCTATGTTTACTGATTTTAAGGCTGAATGTCGCAAACCATTTCTGTGAATTTAATTTTTCTTAATGTTCAAATAGGAAGTAGGATAATTCCTCATTGTAGTTTTCAAACAAACAAAAAATTGTAGGCACAACTGTTCCCAATACGAAACAGAACCCTTGGCAATACCTAACAAGAACTTGAAACGTGGTGAAACATTCGAAATAATCTACACTTACAATATCAATTTTGTACTAAACGACAATGTCAAATGGTCTTCAAGATGGGACTACATACTCGAATCGATGCCTCATACGAACATTCAGTGGTTCAGTATTTTGAATTCGCTCGTAATCGTTATATTTTTGTCTGGTATGGTAGCCATGATTTTACTGCGGACATTACACAAAGATATCGCTAGGTATAATCAAATTGATAATGGAGAAGATGCTCAGGTAAATATTTTTCGGCGAGTAGTAACTATAATCATTTTAATAATTTTTTTTAATTGAATATAATCGAAAAGTAGAAATTTTCTATACAGGGTGGTCCTTAAGGATTTGTACATAGAAGTATAGTAAATTTTTGATTTCAAAATATTTATAAGACAGATACAGGATTAAAGATGAAATTTAAAATTTTATTTTTTTATCATAACTTTAAATGTGATTTATAATAAATATTTTGAAATTTGTGGTTTTTGGGTATCAAATATTATGATTTATTTACAATTAGGTATATAAACTACTATTATTTTAAAGTAATAAAAACAATGTGTTTGAAGGAGGAATTTGGTTGGAAGCTAGTCCACGGAGACGTCTTCAGGCCACCGAGAAAAGGCATGCTCCTTTCTGTACTCCTAGGCTCCGGAGTTCAAGTATTTTTCATGTGTTTGGTCACACTAGCTTTCGCCTGTCTCGGTTTCCTCAGCCCAGCCAATCGCGGCGCTCTGATGACATGCGCTATGGTGTTATACGTTTTACTGGGTTCACCGGCTGGTTACGTTTCCGCCAGAATATATAAGAGCTTCGGCGGAGAAAAGTGGAAGTCGAACGTGCTTTTGACGTCTATGTTAGCGACTGGGTAAGTTCATTTTTGTTTAGGATGATCCCTAACACTTTACGATATCAAATTTGCAGGTTTGTTTTTGGGTTGTTCTTCATAATGAACCTGGTCTTGTGGGCGAACGAGAGCTCAGCCGCTGTACCATTTAGCACTTTGATTGGATTGTTAGCACTTTGGTGGTTGGTATCAGTGCCACTTACTTTTGTTGGTGCATTCTTTGGATTCAGAAAACGGGTAAGAAATGGTTGATTACTGTTAAGTACTTGGTTTTTTATAATCATTCATTCATTTCAGGCTTTGGAACATCCAGTAAGGACTAATCAAATACCGAGGCTTATTCCCGAACAATCAGTTTACACAAAACCCATTCCAAGTATCATTATGGGAGGTGTTTTGCCGTTTGGTTGTATCTTCATTCAACTTTTCTTCATTCTAAAATCGATCTGGTCATCGCAGATGTACTACATGTTCGGATTCCTTTTCTTGGTATTCATCATACTAGTTATAACCTGTGCAGAAACCACGATCTTATTGTGCTATTTCCATCTTTGCGCTGAAGACTATCACTGGTGGTGGAGGTCTTACCTGACTTCCGGTTTCACTTCTGTCTATCTCTTTTTATACTGTTGTCATTATTTCTTCACGAAGCTTCAGATAGAAGACGCCGCTTCGGGATTTTTATATTTCGGCTATACTATCATCATGGTATTCTTGTTTAATCTTTTAACCGGAACAATAGGATTTTTCGCTTGTTTCTGGTTCATCAGGAAGATCTATAGCGTAGTTAAAGTCGACTGAAGAGGGTTATTTTCTATACGTTTTTAATTTTTTTATGAAGTTTTATGTGATTTAATTTAATGAAATACGTCCCCGAATTTTTTTTGTTTATATTGTTCACTGTCTTGAACTGAATAGAATGATCATTTAAATAGTTTGGTTGTTTAGAGACGAAACCTGTATAAGGCTGTGGAAGGTTTAGGACAATAATACAATTTTTTTATATAGTGGGTTATGTGAAGTTATTTTCACACATTATTTTCTAGGACATCCTATATTTTTGAGTGTATTTTAGTGTCTTAGTATCAGCACAGTGTGAAAAAATGCACATTCTTTTAAATTTGAATAAATTGGAATAATTTAAATATTTTTTTAAATTGATCCTTTTTTTTTTCAACGTGTCGTTTTACTTTAAAGTTCTAGACTAGAACAGTTTAAAATCTAAGGATAGTATCTCGACCATTGTATTTTATAAATTTTTTTTTTTATATTGCTTTTATTATGACATTTATTTCTATCATCAACCCTTTAGAAAATGAATAAATAAACTCCCTTTACTGCTAAAGACCATTAAAAAAGTAGCTATTTAAAGGACAGTAAACAATGTAAACAAAAAAATAAATACATATAACCTAATGTGAATTATTATAGGTTTCCTAATATAATAGAACGACAGCCAAATTATTTGCGTTTTTTGATATCTTACCTACTAATTTAATTGCCCCAAACTTTTTATTCAAGTTGTATCTACTAACAATATTCATATTCTTTAAAAGTCCTTTAAAAATATTACTTTTAGCCTTCCTTTAATTTTTTCCATAATGTTAGAGGAACGCTTGAGAACATTGCATTTAAGATTCATTTGAACTACTTTAGAAGTAATAGTACACATGGGAATAGGCCATTGAAGTAAAAAAGTCAGCTTTGGGCTTCATATCTTTTCAATACTGACTTCCGATTCGGACATCGTCGTGGTAACATTGAAATGGCGGTTTCCGAATCGGGAGCCCTGAAGTCCAATAATAATCACTAAATATCTAGTGTAAAAGTGACCATCCGACTTTAAAAATAATACTAAATTAAATATTCTGTGCCAAGAATACAGAAGAATATTTAAACTAATTATCAGGTGCAGTGGAAGAGTGAGGACAGAAGTCCGACGCACGAGGGTGCAGCTTTTCCACTTAACAATATTTGAAAAAATAACTTAACCTGAGTGGATAGATAGTCCTCGGATTAAGCCCATAATCACATAGAAGAAGATCTTTTAATAAGGCACGTGCTGAGACGACTATCTTCGTTCCACAGAATGCGATTTGTATGTAGTGTCTCTCTTTATTTGATTTGTTACGTGTTGAGTACTCACATAAGGCGTTTTTGGAAACTTATTCGGATTAGAAAGATTATGGATCTTATTGTTCATTTACCTATGGTTACTAACCCTATCCGTGTTCGGAAACTAGTGGATTACTGATCCAGCTTTGTGATCGAAATCAATATTTTGTGATCCAATCTGCGAGTAGATTAGTAATAGTAATTTTATAAAGGGATAACGCAATTTTTTGGTGTCTGGTGTCTTTAATGTTTTTTCTAGATTCAATTAGTTATAAATTGTAATCTTCTTTTCCATATTGCGACTTTATTAGTCAGACTAGAAATATGTTTAAATAAAATGGATATTTAAAAAATAAGGGTTTATAATATTGACAGTTTCGCAGGAAAAGTCAGAGATTGACAGACGGAGATAAACGGGAACAATAATCCAACTTGTTCGTAAACTGTCGGCACTAAGTTCAGTGATCCACGTGATTCATCGAATAAACCCAGTAATCTGGATTTGTTATCTATAGTAGGATTCCGAAAACGTCTATAAGAATCCCTGTCCAGATAACATAACTGACTTCCGATTCCGACACCGTGGTGTCAACATTGAAATGGCGGTCTCAGAATCGGGAGTCACGTGTGTATGTGTTTTCGTACAAAATCTTTAATAAGAATGGCCATCGAAAAGTGAATTTTAACTTAATGTGATTAACTTTTTGATATCAAGAATAGTGTGATAATATTTTTGAATTCGATGAATATAAATTGTCACATGGCGTTATGAACATTGGAAGAAGTGTTGTCTTAGAGTCAGATGCGTGAGAGCGCAGCTTGTTCCATAATTAAAAAATATTTACAAATGGTGCTTGGTAAACAATTCAGAAGAGTTGAGCCCAAATAAAGATAAAGAAGAAGAAGATAACATAACCAAACTTATTAAGCACAATTTCATTTATGATGAATGTTGTCAGAGTATTATAATTGCAATAAATTTATTACTTTTGGTCCATGGTAATGAGAGTCGGATTTACAAATGTGTCGCCTATAGACTACATCATATCGCCGCCTATGATATATTTTTAAAAACACTAAAAATAGGTTCTACCTTTTATTTTTCTATGGGTTCTACAATAAGTAATATGAAAATTATGCCTAAATATTCTGCTGCTATTAATGAAGGAAAAAGAACTAGTGAATTTGGATTCTGATTATTTACTGCGTTGATAAGTATATATTAGGGGCCCGGTGAAGGATCCTGAGGTGCGAAATTCACAAAAAATGTTTTAAACACTTAAAAGTAACTAGTTTCTATAGTAAATTTTCGAAAAAAAAAAAAAAATTATGGATGAAGCAGTATTTTTCGAAAAAACTTGAATTAAAAATCCCAATTTGTTATAATCACAGAACAATTACTCTAAATGACAGTTTCTGACGTTTCTGTCTTAAAAATAACAAACGTTGCCAAGTTGTTAATAAAATTATAAGTTTAAGGATTATTTAAAATTTATAAATAATTATGAGATTATAAAATAGAAGTAATTAAAAATCATACATTTTTCGTTTGCTTCAAAATCATAATAATAATCGTATATAAAATGAAAAAATTAATATATCAACCAAATTAATTTTAAAAATGCAGCTCAAAAAAAACTACATACAAAATTAAAAAGTGAAATTAATTAAATCACTTAACATGTAATACCTAGACAACTTTTTTAAATTTTCTTTAATTCAAAACGAAACAACGCCTACCGGCATATACTCCAACGGCCTGGACACAGCTCAAAATGAAATGAAAAGTCTCACATAACACTTTATATTTTCACCTATAACCAATAATTATATTTGCTTTGTAATTCACCTGTAACCAGTAATTATTATATTTTCTTCTTCTCATTCAAACAGAAATCTTGGAAATTATCAGACAGTGATAAAAATCAACAATATATTATGTTATGTTGAGAATGAGGTGTTAATACACTGCGACCTAAAAGATCTATTGTGCCCCCTTCTGTCGCCACTGCACTAAGGAAATGTCTCAATGCCTATAGCGACCCTTCCAATCCTATTTTCTCAAGGAAGTGTAGGATTTGAAGTGGCTTCAAGTTAGGTAAATCTCCCTCTTCTATTTGATATCCTCCTAGATATAGTGCCCTTGGATTCTGGAGTGAACAATATAGTATGGCAACTTTGCAAACTCGAGGACCGTATGTGTCAAAAATCCTGACAATTTCACGAATCACTTTATTTTAGGTTTTATGGAAGGAAATGATGAAAAGTTAGGTTAAATCAGTCAAAATATTGCATTTTATTATAATATAAATGAAAATAGCAAATGAAACGTATTCTTCCATATTTAATTTCAGTTAAAATATTATAAAAAGTAAGTTACTTCAATATATTAATGCTAAAATTATGAAATTCGCACCTCAGGATCCTTCACCAGAATCTATATTAGAAAAAATTGCAAATTAAGAGCCACGTGAAAATCTGTTTGACACTATATAGTAATTTTTACATAGCAACTTTCTTATTTTTTTTATCATACTTTTAATTTTCTTTCAAAATTTCAAATTTTAACAATACATTGCAATCAATAATGATAAAGTTAAATAATCAGTTTTTTTTTTATTTCACGTCCACTGAGTTTTAATCACAGTTTCCTCTTTCGTATCAATACGTTGATTCAGATGTTTTTTTGACGTGATAATTTCAACTGAAGACTCTATTTCTAGTGGAAAATGTCTTTAAATCGGCCCACTTTTCAACCGACTTCAAGAAAGGAGGAGGTTCTCAGTTCGTCTAATTTTTTTTATGTATGTTAAGCGATAATTCTTTACAATGTTGTCCGATTTCTATGATTTTTTTTTGTTAGACCTCAGGAGTGGTCCTATATAAATTTGGTCTATATCTAATAATGGGGCCCATTAGAAAATCACCAACCTCGCATTTTTTATGAATTTTCAGTAATAATTCTTTACCACATTGTCTGATTTCTATGATTCTTTTTTTGGTAGAAAGGTGATACCTCAGGGGTAGTTCTGTATACATTTTACGTATACAATTTTGAAGTATGAAGACAAACTAGTCTAATTTCTCCATTTGTCAATCCCTTCTTTTACAATTATCATTACCTATTGAAACAATTTCTCCAACTTTTATGTGTTTACAATCCTTACATTTCTGGGTATGTCTCAACTGTCCTAAATACTCTGGTACTTTGCACGTCTATCTAATCAATAAAATCCATATCTGCCATACAAATTCCTGTAAAATATTGTATGAACATAGAATATGTCAAGGGAATTCTAATGAAGCAACAGAAATATAAGTTAGAGGCCTACTATTCCCAACAGATTCACATTCACACCAAATTGTTAGCAGTTCTTCAAAATTTAAGCAAGCCTTACCTAACATCTTTCGCAATATATGGATAAACAATTCCCAATAAACCTCCCTACCAACTAGCGGTTGGTGCATTAAACTTCCACTCTATCTTGTCTACACAATAGTACTTTCAAACATGACTCCAATTGATTTGTTTGAAAGCATTAGAAGCCCCCATAAAATTAGAACCATTTTTAACAGACTTCAAAAAAAGGAGGAGGTTCTCAATTCGTCGTAATTTTTTTTTATGTATGTTCAGCGATAATTATTTAACACGGTGTTCGATTTCAATGATTCTTTTTTGTTAGAAAGGGGGTACTTCAGGGGTGGTCCCATATAAATTTGGTCAAAATCTAATAATTAGGTCCATGAGAAAATCCTCAAACTCTTCATTTTTTATGTATGTTTAGCGATAATGCTTTACCACCTTGTCCGATTTATATGATTCTTTTTTTGTTAGTAAGGGGGTACCTCAGGGGTGGTCCCATATAAATTTGGTTAAGATGTGATGGCATATGCACGTTTTTGAAATCGGTTTTTTAAAATTTTTAATTTCTAATACTTGTTATGATGTATGTTTAGCGATAATGCTTTACCACCTTGTCCGATTTAAACGATTCTTTTTTGTTAGTAAGGGGATACCTCAGGGGTGGTCCCATTTAAATTTGGTTAAGATGTGGCAATGGCATCTGCACGATTTTGAAGTCGGTTTTTTTAAATTTTTCATTTACTATAAATCTTAGGACGTTCTCTTCTGGCAGCATACCGCCAAAACGTTTGCAAGAATATTTCTGTTGAGAAAGATGAAAGCAATCCATACCTTTTTGTTACTCCTTAAATACAACTGACCAGCTATATCTACACCAACTCTCTCAAACATTTTAGCATCTCTGACACCTAAATTTCTTGGACGAAAACCGTTTACAATACATTTAGAAATTACTGATTTATAGACCGACGGCCATATAAGATCCAGAACGTTTCTCTTATTATACTTAACAATCCCTGTACACCTACATGACAAAATTTAACATGTTCTTCTATGTTTAGAGGGTAATAAAATAGGACAACGAAAATCGAACGTGTTTTCGTGATTTACCAATTTTGTATTTACTCTCAAAATATCAAGCTCACCTCTGAAAAGATATAGAGTTGTAATAGAATTCTCCATGACGTTGACTCTGCACTTGTAAATAAAATGTTTAATCTAAGCTATCATACAAACTACTTTCTCAAATTTCAAAAATATCGATAATACCAATAATTAACATTACTATCTACACATATATACGATGATAAATCTTTACTCTTCAAAAATTTCCCTTTCATTGTAATTTACGATTTCATTTTTGAAGACCATAAATCAGTTGAACGTTTTAACCATTCAGGTCCCTCCCACCATCTAGAATTTAATAATTTCTTTGCTGAACATCCTCTCAATGGTAGGTCGGAGACAAAAACCAATTACCATTGCTCTTAGTGAGTTTATAGATTTCTGCTACTCTATTTCTGACAAAAACTGATCATTGTTCATTCCTATTAATCCAGACTATAACTGTCGATGAGTCAGACCAAAGAAGAAAATCGTTTTTCTGAAAACATCAGAATTTTCTACAGAACATTTATCTGAAGCTACTCCTAATGATTCTAAAAAACTTAATTTGCATTCTGGTTTATCGTAAAGAAGGGAATTTTTTTGTATGGTTTATTGCTGTATGGATAGTCTAATATTATTATTTAGCCGTTTTGTACAACAAGAAATCAATTGAAATGATTTATTTCATGGTCGAGACTCCACAAAATATTTTAAGTTGGTAAAAAACAATCTTTTAAATGTCAGCGGATCCAAAATAGTTATGTTCAATGTGTTTCAAAGAGTCTACAAGCTTTTATGTAAACTTTAAATAGTAATATCCGCCGTTCATGTTTCATGGTATATTACCAAAGTGATCATTTTTAAAAGGACCGTTTTTAAGGATTTAAGGAATCCTTTTAAATATTGTTTTTATTATTTGCTTATTTGAAATCCAATCAGATTTTATTTTTGGCAACTACAATTTGAATAAAAACGTTTGGGTCATTCAATATTTATGCACATAGGGCAATAAATAATAATTGCTATGCATGATTAAATAAACGAAACTATACAATGTTCTACTAATATATTTATAACGGGAGCCTTCAACAGAGTGATTCTAAATTTGTGTTTCAGATCAGTGCATAAAAGTATAAAATATATGCGATATTGGTTTAATTACAAAGTTTAAGCACACAGTTTGTTCGTGGCGCCCAATTTGTTGTTTTAGAGACGATATGTTTTTTTTGCGCGGTGTCGATTATCTTTATTGGACGAGCGGGAGTAGCGATCGAGGCTGATAAAAAGGCGAGTGCACAAAGTTGTATTACATACAAGATGCAAACAAGACTGGTAAAACGGCAAGTGTTAATAATTATAGTATCCTAATCAGGGTGTTATTGAAATGTAACGAAGAAAGGTTATAAATTCGAAAACTAGTGTGCAATTTTTGGAAAGGAAACCCCAATTTTCAGTACGAATTAAGAAATGTATCAATAAGTCCCCAAAGTGAAAACAAACCATGAAACAGGCCGTGGAATCTAGTGTAGCCATCGATACTTTTACCAATTAGATGACCTTGAGACGTAGTGTTTGTTTTTGGATTAAATATGTCCTGACATTATGCAAAAAATGGGCAGCCACATTTGTCAATATCCAAAGGAATATCCTCTAAATGTTTCCAGAAATCTTTCTTCAACATTTTTAAAAATGTTCCATTTAAATGGCCATCGAAAAAGTATCTTCCTATCATTCCACCATAAACATTAAATAACCATCTGTTTTGTCGATGTATAGTTCAAAATTCCCGTTTATTGTCAGTGCTGTGATAATGAAAATGATGTCTATTCACAAATCCGTTATAAATTGTTCACCTTCTTCCTGTTTTTCCAAAAACCATAAACAGAATTCTAACCTGTGTTCAAAATTTCATACAGAGTATTTGGGGTTGATGACTTTAGAAGAGCTTTTTGCACATTCTAAGAGTTTCTTCTAACATCTACATGTATTTCAATAACACCCTGTATTGTTGATCATTTAGGTACTCCATTAAGGTATTAAAACATTTTTGTTTGACTAAATTAATTTAAAAAGTTTTCGTTTCTACAAAAAAAAAAAGTTGAACTGAGTCGAAATATTTTCAAAAATCATAAAAAAAATATAGGTATTTACTAGTAGAAGATTAGATACCGCCATTTTGCTAGTCGGAATGAATTTAACATTCTTTTGTTCAAATTTATAAGGTATTTTCATTTTAATCTATTTTTTTGTACTATTACAATTTGATGATTTCAAAATATCTTTATATAGTTTTTTATTATTATTAAGAATACGTTATATTTCTTGATTGATGGAAGCATTTTATCATAATGTAAAACTCAAATTCGTTATTGTGAAATTTCGTATTTAAGTTAGGAAGTTGTTGCCGAAACTTTTTCTAAAGTTTCTTCTCAGATTTAAAACTAATTCTAGTTTATTTTCGTTTTTTTTTTAAATAAAAATTTTTCGGTTTTAATATTTCACAGTTTCTTTTGTGAATCGCCGAATTAGCGTTATATTAGATAAGGATGTCTTTTAAATTGGTCTTGAAATGTTTAAATTTGAGAAGAACCTTTATCAAGCACAAATTTTGGGTAGCTAAAATAAGAGCCAGGAAATACTTTATTTTACAACGACTTCTTATTACATTCTTTTTCAGTATACTTCGGGACAAGTATTAAAAAAGGGCATTTTTGTTTTCATTGAGCATTAATTACTTGTTTCGAACTCGTTTTGGTGTAATATGCACAAATATTGTATCTTATATTTGTAATTAAAGAAAAGAGCAAAAATATTGCGTGGTGATATTTTTTCTGCATATGTAAAATAGTATAATAAATTAATTGTATTATAAATGTTTGTTTTTTATTCTATTACGAGGACTGCTGGTAAATTTTGGCGTGCGGCAACACTGTACTTATTATTATATTATATTAGAAGATTTGGGTTCGGTGAGAATTGGCTAACACCGGCCGATATAACAGAAGCCTATCTACTTAGGAGGATGCACAATGGGTCTAGTGAGGCATAAGTGCCGTGTGTTAACCCACCCTCCACACGTTACAGATACAGATCGTTGGTTTTATTTTCACCGTCTTTTATAACTTGGTAACTAAGGTGGTAATCTTTCATAATTAGCCTTTACTATTAGGATTTATTACGTTATTCTCTGGGTCGTCAGAAAGGCCGGGACAGTGATCGCACAGGCTGGTTTTAACGACGGAATTTCTTAAAGCCGAAGTTTAAGTTTTGTAACACATCAATTTCTCATCTTTGTATGGAATACCATTTTGAGATTTCTGAAATTAAGTAAGCTAAGGCATGTGATCGCACAGACCTGTTTCGCCGACTTAATTTCTCAATATCCAAGGTGCCGCGAGTCAATAGACCTTTCACTATGAGCCGTCGACCATGAGATAACGTTGCTCTCTTATCCGTCACTTTAGCAACTGTATTAAATAGCATCGCTTTGAGAATAATCCTTAATAAGTACAAGACCAGCTTCAAACACCTGCTTTTGCCATACGGTCTTTATAATCTATTTAAAAAGACTGTGAAAACAATTCACAGATATTAAATAGTGGAAGATTCTTTTTTGTGTGTGTAAGTGCAATAACTAATCAACTGCTTAAAATTCACCATTGACCATTCACTATACAGTTTTGGCTACCATATTCAGTTATTTCTCGACTGTTCTGTGACCGATCAGCTGATTAGTCATGACTGATAATGTTGGTTGTTTTTTTGTTTTCGCTAGACGTTTTTGACCGATCAGACTGCTCACTTAAACGCCTCCCTATTAGCATTCTTTCTCGAAAATAAACATGAGATGACGGGGTAATTTTATACTAAAAAGCCAAAGCTATGCTTAAAAATATATTTAATGTATCTTACACGGTCAAATAAAAATATATGAAAATATATAAAAAAATTGAATTTATAAAAAATATTAAATTTCGGAGGATCCTTTTCCAGTTATCGAAACTGATATTGTAGATTTTATATCTGATAAACTTGTATATTCATTAAACTAAAAAAAAAAAAACAATTCCTTTATAAGAATATTCAAATATTTAGAATGTAATTGTTACTTACAACATCGCTATTTTGATTCTGTGTATAATACTGTTTTTGTCCCTTATAAGGCTGACAACTTGCATCTGTTGTTGATAACAGCAAAGGTGTATTCTCATTGGACACAGTGATATTGGAGCTTCTCCAAGATTCACTGATACCGCTGTCTGAAGTAGTACTGTCTGTAGCAAAATATGTTGACTTAAGGAGGAAAAATAAAGTCGTTATTATTGCCTGAAAAATAGAAATATAAAATAAAAATTAAATCATTTTATTATTAACCTAAAAAATAATTATTACAGTTGAAATTCTGTTATTCTTAGGGTTGCCCACATCGTATGTCATATAGATTGTTGTCTTTTATTGTATGGGAATACAATACAGTAACAGTGTAGTAAGACAATAATACACAACATTAATCAGATATAAAATGTATTTAATCAAAGCCAATCCCACAAAACAATTACTAAAACAATGATATACAAAATCAGTCCTATGTAAAATTATTTTTTAAATCACCTACTGAGACACGACCCCTGGTACCGGCCCTGTTTAATCCTAGCAGCATCCGTGAACCCATGCCTGGAGTGCGTTTAGAAACCTCGCACGGCGCGTCTGACCACATGCATTAGAATTTTAGATAATACTGGCCGTGTTCATCGTCGTCAAACATGTTTTAAAAGCAAAGAAACATGTTTCATAAGCGGTTGGAATGACGCTGAACGATCATTTTTGTTTACGATTTGTTTTCTCAACCTCAAATCTGTCAAAAAATGGAATGACATTTGGTTGGCACAAAGAAGGTTATGTGAATTGTTTACTTTAGTATTTTTTAAAAAAATTTGAGTTGAATTGATTATTTGTACAGTGAATTAGAGTTTATATAAGTACCCTTCTGAAAGTGGTTTTGACAATTTTACGGCGAAAAACCTACAACTTGTATTATTTTGGGTTGTAAAGTCATGATGTTTTTATTGCCTCTATGGATCTTGAATTCTACATACTTAGACTAATCAAAGAAATTGTAATAGTCATTTTATTACAGGTAAAATACATTTTTTTGACACACAAATAAAAACATACTGTAACTAGATCATACTTTGAAGAGCAGAATGAGAATGCTATTTATTGTGTATTGTGTTTAATCAACTGTCTGGTCTGCACCAATAAATTAAAGTAAACGAAATCATGATACTAATAACATACATCTCAAAAAGTGATCTTTTTACATATATCAAGGATACATAAAAGTGTATAATAATAGAGACATCAAGTATGACTTTCTTATTTTTAGGGAAACAGAGTTCCTTCGAAGTTAGTAATCATTTAAACTGGACTCTAGCCCAGAACTTGAGGCATGTGTCTCAAACCAGTTCAAAACTAACTGAATCGAAAAAGGAG
This sequence comes from Psylliodes chrysocephalus, assembly GCA_927349885.1. Classification (NCBI taxonomy): domain Eukaryota; kingdom Metazoa; phylum Arthropoda; class Insecta; order Coleoptera; family Chrysomelidae; genus Psylliodes; species Psylliodes chrysocephalus. Next base: position 7,058,304 of record OV651825.1, read on the forward strand.
GAAGAGATAAAAATGAAAATCAACCTGAAGTAAACTTTTATTTTTGAGTCATACCTAACATCATAAGTCCCGCTTTAGGCAAGACAAACCCACTTTCAAGAATGCAAAAATGTCCCGCTTTAAAAGAAAACGTGATCTGATTCAAAACATTTTTCAAAAAAGAGTGGTATCTCGTATAAATATGTGCTAGTGAAAAAACTTACATAATTTGAAGTATCAGTATTGAAAGCCAAGCATAACATAAACAAGTCACGTCAACAGTTCCACTCCCATTTAAAAACTAAAATATAGAAAGTCAGCCCACTAAACAAGTTTTATTTCGCTTTTCTAATTTTTAATAAATAAACATAAAATTCTGTTATTTCACTTATTTTTAATACATTTTTTTATTATATTATTGTTTTACTTTTACTACAATCTTACTGTTGTTATTCTACATTAAAAATAATGAAAAATTGCTGTTATGCCTTTTAAAATTTACAGGCTTCTTGCTGTGAGGTAAGAAATGATAACGTTTTATTACAAAAACCGAAAATTGTTAAAATAATCCCTATCTAATGCTTTACTTATTTTTTTACAAAGTATTTTTTATGTAGGTACTTAGGTCTTATACATTTTTGGTCATTGCTAATATTCATTGAGTCTGAATTATTTTTATGTATTAATAAAATTTGTATAGTATTATAGAGTTATACATACCTTGTCGACAAACTATACATACAGTGATTCTTTTATAGTAATGATATATTTTGTATTGGAAATTAATAAATATACAAATTTAATGTTGTCATATAGAGCGACTTATTAGCAAAAATTATTTGAAATGTATACAGTAATGAGGTATTTTTTTATAGGTTCAACAAACCAAGGTGGGCCCTTTTTAATATAATTGCTTATATTTAATTTATTTTGTAAATAAAATGTCATACTTTTATTATTATTATTATTATTTATTTTTTAATGCCCTATATACATTACATGACAACAAAAAACATCGGTGCAGTTTTAATAACAAAACTCGTCTGTTTTGAATAAATCTGTGCTAAAACTATATAATATGTAGGTATGTTATATTATCCATATTCCTTACTGGTGGAATCCCATTAACGTCCAAATGAAATAATTTAAGCATACGTGTATGTATCTACGTCTGGAATTAATTTTATTTTTTTCAAACAGGTACCTCCATAAATACAATATTATATTAAAATACAACTTAACTAATCAACTCTATTAGGGTATAAAACCTTAAAAATATAAATAAATAAATAAACAAACACATAACCTAACAAAATGCCAAAAGACGGATTTGACAGGGGTTCAAGGTCAATTTTATGCTTTTAAAGCAAACAAGCAAGTTTATTTTCGCTTTTATGCTTCTTCAAAAGCGCTTCAGCGGTTGACAGTTCATCGTCACCGCTTACTCAGCGTTACAACATGTTTGACGACGATGAACACGGCCACTTACTTTGAGATTAGAATAGGGTCCAGACGCGCCGTGCGAGGTTTCTAAACGCACTCCTGCATAGTGCTGCTGCCGTAGCGAGTGACAGTGACATACAAGACGCAAGAGTGACATTGATCGCGATCCGTGATCGATTATCGATACTAATCGACAATACAATTATTTATTTATTCTGTTCCTATTCTTATTTTACCCATTAAAGTTTAATTCTCTTAATACGTGCCGGGTTTTCATGTTTTACGCCCCCGTTACAAAATTGGCATCCCAACGTTAGGCCGAACTTTCGCGAGTTCATAACAAAAACTAAACTTTTAAACGTGTATTAAGTGAAAATAGAACTGTTCTGTGCAAATATCTGTTAGTGAGGCGATTGATTCTGCATTTGGTAAGTCTAATTCAGTTTATTATCAGAATCATTCTAGTTTTGGAAAACAGTCAATCTGTTAGATTTCATTTTCTGCTGTATTTTTATCACTGTCTAGTGTAAGTACCAAAGGATCTTTTGAACAGATACTAAGAACGCTAATGAATAATTAGTAAATTATATTTTTACATAAATTTTTCTGAATAATCCGAGTCACAGAACGGTAATTACAGAATTGACATTCTGTCAATTGTGGACTATCGCTCCGGAGCTCCGACGTTGCCACGTTTCGAACTTTCAACGCTTGCCAGAAAAGGGGGAAGACTTTGTAAGAACCCTGGTACCGGTTCTGTTTCCTGCTAGCAGCCAGTGGCGGCTCGTGAGCTGCGAAGGTGGGGGGGCGCCAATTGGATTGAGGGTGGAGATTATGGAAAATTTGTAATGTATTTTGTATTTTTTCATTAACATAGAAAAAAATACCACACTGCACATTGCGCCTTGTCAATAGTGAATAAACAAAATGAAATATATTTATTATAGTAAAACATTTGCAAAAATAATTATTCTAAAAAACATGAAAATCGTCATATTTATATTGTCTTTAATTTTTGTTTTTACGAAAGTTCATGGTATCTCGAAATTAAAATCTGCTGTACGATGCCTCCCTTAAATAAAATTTTGCATGATTTTTTCGTTGAAATTATTTATCTCCAGAACTAAATTTCTATTTATTGATATCATAGCTAAGGCGTTTAGTAAATCATTTCGCATCTTCGTAAAAATTCCGTGAAAACTATAAAACAACTTTAAAAAAGAAAAACAGTCGCCTGACACTTCATCATATAAATTCTAATAATTGCTGGTCCGCCTCAAAAAAAATGGCGTACTCGATAGCGCGTGTCCCACTACTTTTCCATGGAGACGCGGGCCTCAATCTTATTGCGGCCGTCTTTTTTAAACTTTCTAAGGGTCGATTCCACCAATGTGTTAAACGGAGATTAAAATGACATTGTTAATGTAAAAATGTCATTTTAAACTTCGTTTAACACAACGGTGGAATCGGTCCTAATTTAACTTTATAATTAAAGCAGTTTTGATTTGGACCATGCAGGGTGTTTCCGAACTTGGCGTCCAAATTTGTAGGGGTGGTAGTTCGCATAATTTAAGAGCGATTAGCAGATTTCATTTTTCTAAAAAATTATAATAAACAAAATAGAGCCATTGTAAAAAAAATCAAAGAGCAGGTCCTACCCTGAGCGCGTAGCGCAATAGTCCTCAAAAACGGATGCGATTTGAAATTTTGTCGATTCTAAGCGTAGCGCGCGCGAGTCGAGGCGTTCCTATCGCTGTGCAGGACCGTACCTGTTTATAATTTTTAATTATTTTTATTTTAAATATTTTGGAAAAATGAAATCTGCGAATCGGTCTCAAGTTATTCGAACTACCACCCCTACAAATTTGGACTCCAAGTTCGGAAACACCCTGTATTTATTATAACGTACTTACTAGTGAAAATGTCATGAGCGCCATCACAGTTGAAGCGATCGGAAACCCTGCTTTTTCTAAAAGAAACCCACCTAGTCCAGGTCCAATAAATTCTCCTAGAGAGTACATACAAGACCAAACTCCTGCCACAACGCTGTATGTCGCTAGGGTATCTGCATGACCAGCATGCCTAAAAAACCGAAATATTGGATATAACAAAAAAAAAACACCGGAGATAAACTTTGAACATTTACAAAATAATGTAATTAATAAAATGTTTATTACACCTAGCCATCATGTAAAGGTGTATGATAAACTAAACAAAATGATTTGGTCTACTAATCATAACGCTTTATTATATAACATTGTTAACAACAGACCCACTAATATTGAAATAATCTTAGTACAGTGGCTTATTTAAATTAGATAAATCAAATGTTAATAAGGCTTTTATTAACAGGTATTTTTAAAAAATATTTCTGTTTAATTATTAACCAGTTTTGAAAATAAACTTGCATATAGGATTAACGTTTAACAGATTTTATTGTTTGATAGCAGATATCAAAACTAACAACAAGTCTTAAACAACACTTGTTCAAATCTCTACAATTTTTTAATAAAATTCATTGACTTTTAATGAAGACGGCAACAGCGCAGATAATTTAGCGGCGACCTGTCAATACGGTTGTGCTAGCCATTTTCGACCAGTCTTGCTGAATCTTTTAAGTCCATCTCTGTTTTGTTTGAACCTCTTACGGCATCCACTTGTCCGATTACCAATACTTTTTGATAAAATAATAAACCTCTGAAACCCCCATATGGTACAACTACGAGGGACATTCAATAAGTAAAGAGACAAATTCTATAATTTTAAAACTATTCAATGAATGTGTACAATCTTTTCAGGGGTGTTAGTTGGCAACATTTGGATATGCTCTGATCAGCTGTTTCATCATTTTATGTCAACATAACCTCAAAATTTTCAATTCACCATGGCAAGTCCACTAGAAGATTGCACCTTGGAAGAGCAGCGTTTAGTCATTAGATTTTTAGTCTCAGAAGGTGTAAAACCAAGTGAAATTTTTTCTAGAATGTTGGTAAAAGTTGTATGAACCGTGCGAATTTTTACAAGTGATAACAGAAGAATTACTGTTGAAATGATAGCTGTGAAGTTCAAGTAAGTGTTGGAACTGTTCACAAGGTCATTCAGAACAATTTAAAGTACATAATAACGTGTGCCAGATGGGTTCCCAGGCAGCTTACTGACGCTCATAGGCTTTCCATTAGTCGACTTAAAGCAACGAAGTTTGATTGAAGGAGACGCTTTTTTTGAAAGAATAGTGACCAGCGACGAGGTCTGAATCCATCACTACGACCCTGAGACCAAAAGACAGAGTATGGAGTGGAAACACACTAGCTCTCCAGTTCGCAAAAAATTCAAGGTTCAACCTTCTGCCGGTAAAGTGATGCTGACCATCTTTTGGGACTCACAGGGTCCAGTTTATTGCGATTTCCTTGAAGATCAGCGAACTATCAATAGCCAGTACTACTCTGAGATGCTAGAACACAAAGTTAGACCAGCTATCAGGAGCAAACGCCGTGGACTCTTGTCAAAAGGAGCCATTCTTCAGCACGATAACGCCCGTCCTCATACAGCTCAGCTGACCCGTGATAAGCTTCAAGAATTGGGTTGGGAGGTCTTACCTCGTCCTGCCTACAGTCCCGACCTCGCTCCATCTGATTTTTACCTGTTTGGACCACTCAAAGACGCCCTACGTGGAAAAAGATTTGATAACAATGAGGAAGTTAAGGAAGCGGTGCAAAAGTGGCCTCGGGGTAAATCGAAAGAATTCTTCGCCAAGGGAATTACGAAGCTGCAAGAAAGATGGGACAAGCGCATAACTGTGGGGGTGATTATGTTGAAAAATAGCCTTAATTTTGACAGATTGAAATAAACCGGTTTTGAGCTATAGCCATTTGTTTCTTTACTTATTGAATGACCCTCGTATATGGACCACTGACTTCTAAAATTTGGTCTATACACCGATCTAGATTGTTTTAGAATATCGAAGCTTCGAGAGACGTCGATTTTGATGGATACACCAGTCTAGAAAGTGGTGGTACATTGATTGCTGGTTCTGGTGAATACGCGAACATTCGCGAAATACCACGTATATGTATAAATAGGTTGTTTTGCTGTTGAAGCAGTCAGTTTAACTCGAAATATTTTTGTGTTAAAATATATGCTGTCAAAGTAAATTAGTAAATAAGTAATTGAGATAATTTAGTGAATATAGTGTAGATAAATTAAATAATAAACTGTTTAAAATAAATGAACCTTACAATACGCACCATTTATTTTTTTAAGAAAATATGTGCGATTCATTTTTGAGATTGGTTCTTGTTGCATAATAATTTTTTCTTAGTTTTGATGTCGCTAGTACACACTAAAATTTACTTTTAATTTAAAATTGTTGTACTTTAAATCAGTATTGATTTTTTTAATTTTGAATGTCATTTTATTGAATATTTTCAAAAATAGTTACTTACGTTGCAGACGTTAAGATGCCTTGAAAAGTAGGCATCAGAGCCAAAGCTACTGATACCCCAATGATTGATAATGCTAACAAATCCAACCATAGACTCCTGAAAAATAAACCGTACAATATTTATTTCACATTTTTATTTTATTCGTAATATACCAGTGGCAGAAGTTGGAAAGGCTTTCGGTAGATAGAGAGGGGGTAAACATCAAACTACGAAGGACGACTTCGATAATTTCGCAGTAATGTTTATCTGCCAGTGATATTTCATAGAATAAGTAATTTTAAATTGGTACCGGCGGAATCGAACAATCGCATGTATTTATGGACTATAAATAATTATTAAACATGTATTATAATATCCAAATCATAATTCTCCAAAATGTCAACACCTATTCACAATTTATTAAACTATTTACTCTAAATTTTTATTTAAATCTGTAAAATAATTTTGTACGCCAATGTATCGCGTCCACTTCGGTTAGATCCGCCAAAAATCTGTCAATTTATGTTTATAAAGTGGGAAAACTTGCAAAAGCTTTTCCAACTTCTGCTCCTGCTATAATTTTTTGCTAGCAGTGGCGCCTTGGGGAGAAAAGAGCATTAAATAATAGAGAGCGATCCCTTCGCCCCCCCCCCCCCTCCCCTCCTAGCGTCGCCACTGTTTGTTAAAATTATTCTAAGTACTTACTGCTGTAAAAATGGTATAAACGGACAAGGGCCCAATAATAATAAACCGATGGTACATGTAAATAGACCAACTACCATCATTGACCAATGGTTGTCCGCTTTATCTGCTAACCAACCCCATGCCGGACTAGAAATTCCATATAACGCAGCCATCAATAAAAATATCAAACCAACTTGTTCTGGGCTTAAATTGAACTAAACATAAGTAATTAGTTTAACGTTTATAAATCATGAAACGAAGATGTTGTAATAACCTTTTTAGCATTGGTGGCAAGTAAAATATATAATTAACAGAAATTTTGATAATAGACGACAATAGTGCTTTTCGTTGTCTGATTTATATATAGGTGAACTATCTATATAACTATATACCATTGGATCTTTCCCTTCTAGTACACGAGCTCCATCTTAATTTTATACATTTTGGGAGACACTTTTTGAGATAAACAACCGTATGAGATTGTCATCCTTTCCTCTACACTCCATACACCTAGAACTATGAAGAATAGATGACAGGTAGTGTCATATACCCAGACAGCACACCAAATCCTTTGGATATCTACTGAACATCCCAATATCCACTGAATGTCCAGTCCATGGTGGATATCTATTTTATATCCATAAAATGTAATTTATAGACATGCAAATGCCCATAAATAATAGTAATTATATAGCAAATTATTAAAAAATTACGCCATTGTGGCTGATAGTACCGTTCAGATATTTAAAATTAATTTTTTGAAGGTGTATTCAATATCCCATGGACATCCACATATATCAAAGTCTTAGCGCGGACGCAAACCATCGTGGATATCTGCTAGATGTAATTTTTGATTTTGCTTCCTAAGTATAGATGGCGATACCACTTTCGTATCTACTCATGCTCAACCCGCCATAATTGAGTTGATCGAAAATTTTTTCGCATTAACTCTATTAGAGACTGGAGTCGAGAATTTCCATTTATTGCTGAAGAGTCCTAATAAGGATGACTTTTTCCTTAGTGGGCAAACTCAAAGGCAGATTGTTGGAAATATTTTTTATCTCTATTTTCTTTCGTAACAATCATTTGGTTACTTATGAATGTCTACTAAAGATACCTATAAAATATTTTGCTGAATATCTGAATTATATATCCTGGGATATAGACGGACATTTGGTTGGATATCCATATTGGATATCCACAAAATATATTCTGTGGATATCTGTGGGATTTCTTGTATTGTCTGGAAGATACTAATTAGATATTTTGCTGAATATCCATAGAATATCTTCTATATTCTGGATATAGACGGACATTTGGATATCCATATTAGATCCACGGAATATTTCTGATATCCTGTGGATATATTGGATATCCACAAAATATATTCTGTGGATATCTTTGGGATTTGGTGTGTTGTCTGGGTACAGGTGAAGTTATCTAGCGACGAATAGATGAACTGTGGTGAAGTGTCCTGTGGCACCATCTAGCAACCATGTAGATCAGTTTCGAATTTTAGGTAAGTTTTGAACCTAAACAGGTGGCGCCATCTTGCAGATACTTTTGAATTTGTGGCTCCGTACTCTCTTTGAACATCTACTCAGGGTTAGTATTAGAATGCCATTGAGCTTTGGTAAAAATATCCATTAAAAATATGGTCACCTTAAGATGGAACAAAGGTCACGCAACATCAAAAGGTAATCGTGTTGCCGATTCCCTAGCCAAGAAGGTAGTCAGCCAAAGACATTTTGGACCTAGTCCTTCCATTGTACTAACAACATCGGTCCTGATAAACTTAGTTAAAGAATATTCTATCAATGATACATTAATTTCTTGTATCAAGTATAAAAACCGTTGTTATTACTTATTCTATTTGTTTATCTAAATAAATTATTGAATAATACTTACAGCTCTTAGGTGTGGTTCTAAAGTTGGATCCAAAAATGACCAAACATTTGATACGACCACAATTACCAGTCCTTTAATTACTACAGCTGGTATTTTGATTAAATTAAGTATCGACATTGATTTGTTGGTCAAATTATCACAGTCTAAAAAATAGATTAAATTAGGTTTAAAAATATTTAAATACGTAATAAATAGGAATGCTCAAAACTAAAAAAAAAAACAACGTTCACAATGCGTAAATTTTGTATTTTTTGTGTTCTTTTTTGTGTTTTTTTTTTATTTTTCTATGTTTTGTGTATTTTCTTTGCATTTTTGTATTTTTTTTTTTTGTATTTTTTTATATTTTTTTGTATTTTTTGTTTTCTTTTTGTGTTTTTTTTTGTTTTTTTTTGTGTTTTTTTTGTATTTTTTGTATTTTTTTTTGTTTTTTCTTGTATTTTATTGTATTTCTTTAAAATATTGAATTATTTGATATAATTTACGAAATGAATTACTTACCTTCAATGTTAGGTAACAGCCATATATTAACTACAAATGTTATCACCATCGCTATACCCAACACAAAAAATGGCAAACTAAATCCACCGAGCTGCCTAGAAAATATCATAAATGTACATTCTTTAAAATTAACGTAAATTTTTTATATTGTATGTTTCATTGCAATGTTTTCTTCACAATTAGATGTTACAAGACATCCACATTTTTCAGCAATTTCTGTAGGATGTTGTTCCATTTTTTTTTAAATCCAGGGTTGCTATGAAAGTCAAACATAGCTCACTCTGTATATAGTAATTTTTCTTCAAACTACAGTTCAATGAATGCTAATGAATTGGGTGAATCGTAAATTGTTACTTTTTTGAGAGTGTATAGAAGTCATTAAAATAAACAATTTTTCAATAAAAACTCAAAAATAAGAAACAAAATGTATCCAATACGGTCCTGTCTAACTTAAATAATGTGTAGAACTTCCGTTGAAAAATGTTAATCACATTCATGCCATTATAAGAACTATTTACAAAATTGAACCCTGCGAGGAATATCTGTAAGTTGTACTTGAACACGTTGAACGTGAAAGGGATGCAATTGATTTTCCGGCAGTGTTGTCAACATTTTTCTTTAATTTACTCCTACTGATCTGTAATCACCCGCGTACTTGTTGTTGGATCTTTCTCGATAACATTATTTAAAATATGTTCTTCTAAACGCACTTAATTTTAAATTTACTATGCTTAACAATTTAAATTCACTATTTTAAATAAACACGTTACTGAAAACGCACGCGACTGAATTACTATAACTAGTACAGAATGAATAATGATTTATGAGAAAAACCGAAAAAAAATAAGCATAATTAGCTTTACTTTTCATACACAATTCCAAACCCGGATTTATATTTTTTTAATTCTATAGTTTTCTTGTTTTTGAATTTTTTGAGAAAGTGATTTGAAAAAGTAACATAGTTAAAAAGAAGTATCAACTTAGGATTCACCCTGTATATTTTTATTTCTTATTTATCATTTTTACATACCGAATATAGCAGACCACCTACAACCGGGCCTGTGCTCATTCCAAGACCAACAAAAGTTTCTAAAATACCCTAAAAATATGATAATAAACGAATAGAATGTAATCTAACCTGTGATCCACAAAAATGTTTATAAAGTAGGCAAATCCCGCCAAGACAGTGACATGATTATAAACTACATACGCGTCTGAATTAAATCGGAACTGTCATTTAAAAAAGAAGAGGAATTGTGATTTTTTCACTTCAGAAATGTTTTTATGGATGACTTCATATTTTTTGTTGTTATATTGTACTTACTATCACTGATCCTATGTTGTTTGGAAACGAATTAACAACAAAAATGTAACTAGCTGTGCAATATGCACTGGCTCCTAAAGCTTCGAATCCTTGTATTAATAAACATAAAGTAGCAAAAAGCGTATAGTTTTCGATATATTCCAATAAACTATAACAAAAAAATTAGTTATTTTATCTTAATAACCTAAAATAATTTTTAAAATTTGTAGATTTTCGTTGATTTCTATTTATTTTATTCAGATTTTTTTTAAATAAATAGGCTTTGTCCCCTTATAAAACTTGATTTTTGCCAAACATTTCAAGTTGATAGTATCGTTTTTGAGTTAGGATTTTTTTTAAATATTTAAACACTTCATAACCCCCCGTTTTTATTCAAAATATTTTTTATAATCAATACGCTTCATCTCCTTATAGAGCTTGATTTTTACCATACATTTCATTTTCATATTGTTGAAAAAATAAACACGGACGTATGGAATAGAATAATTTTATTAACTATTTTACGTACGTCATTATGTTTATAGCAAGTCATAGGTGGTAACAGAATTTGAACAATATAAATAAAACAATAATTATTGGAGTACCAGAATTTGAAAAATGTAAATAAAAACAATAATTATTAGGTACTTATCAAGGTTAAAATAATTGTGATGAGGCAGAGTGACAGTAAGATGTCTGATACAGACCGAAAATGAGCTACATAATCATTAACAGAGTAAAAACAATGTCTCAATAGATATTTTTTTAATTTTTTAAAAGCAATATTACTTGAATATTTAAAATTCTGCGGTAATATGTTAAATAAGTTATAATTTAGGGAATTTATTTCAGATAGACATAACCTAAAACGAGTATTTCTAATACAACGTGAATTACATGGCTTGTAATTATGAATATCGGACTATTTCAGCAAAACAGACTGTTTCCTATGAATTTCAACAAGTGTATGATGTAGATATAAAGTAGGTAGTGGCATAATTTTAAATTTAATAAAATGTAGTTGACAATGTTTTCTGAATCAAATGTTAGCCATAATTCTGATAGCTTTTTTTGCATCCGGAAGAAGAGTTTCCTCAAAGTGGTACACCATAGCTGACATGCGAGTGAAAGAGAGAGAAATACGTAGTTTTGAGGGTATTTAAGTTGGTAAGTTTTTTCAACTGCCGAAGAATAAACAAAGAACTAGAAAGTTTTTTCTTTAACTGATTAATGTGGGCCGACCAATTGAGTTTGTTATCTAATGTAATACCAAGTAATTTTACGTTTTTTGTTTCACATTTTGAGATAAATTGATTATTGGCAGATATCTGCATATTTTGAGTTTTTTCACTGTTAAGTTTTAATTTGTTGGTTGAGAACCATGTGTTTGTTGAAGAAATTAAATTTTTATTATTTTTATCTGTTAATATCAGTGTTGTATCATCAGCAAATAAAACTGATTTATTAGGTAGCATATAACGGCTTAGATCGTTAACATAAATAATGAATAAAAGGGGGCCCAGGACAGAACCTTGTGGAACCCCTTGCCTTACAGCCTGAAAGTCAGACAGAACACCATTACTCATCACAGCTTGTTGTCTGTTACTGATATATGAATTTATTAGTGCAAGCGGAACTTCATAAAAGCTTAGCTTTTCCAGAAGAATATCATGAGAGACGCAGTCGAAAGCCTTTGACAGATCGCACAACATTACTGCTGTGTGATTTCCCTGCTCAAGTTCCTCAACTACATCATTCACAACATTGAGAACAGCCTGTGTAGTAGAGCGAGAGCGTCTAAAACCATATTGGGAGTTGCTGAAGAAGTTGTTTAATTCAAAATACTCACATAATTGTTTTTTAATCATTTTTTCAATAACTTTACCAAATATTGAAACAATACTTATGAGACGATAGTTATCAATTTTCGAGACATCACCTTTTTTGAAAATTGGTAATACTTTAGAGTATTTAAGTAAAATTAAATTAATTAGTTCAGTAAACGGTTTTATTATAATATTGCAAGTCTCTTTTAAAATTTTACTATTGAGTTCGTGAGTGTCAACACAATTAGATTTTTTTAGAGAAGCAATTGCGTCAAACACTTCAGACTCAAGAACAGAGGGGAAGAAAAATGAGCTACAGGGCATAGGAAAATGTTTAAAACTCAGAAGTTCGGTATTCGAAACATTAGGAAGAGATCTTATGATATTTGCAGCAGTTGTATTAAAAAATGTATTTATTTTATTTGGTATTAAATCAGGAGTTACTAGATTTCTTTTTAAATTGTTTCTTTCGAAATTAATTATTTGCCAACATGCCTTGGCTTTATTGTCTGCTCGAGTAATATATTCATCATAGGCCAGTTTTTTTGTTGATTTTAATTTTTCATTGTACTCCCTTTTGAGTTTCTTGTATGTTTTTATGTCATTTGGATCTTTTTTAACGTCTGTTATTAGTTTGATGGTTGAGAGATCGTTTCCTAGAGATTTTAGACTGTTGTTAAACCATATTACTGGTGAATTTCTTAAATTATTCTTACATTGTCTCGAGGGAAAATATTTCATACTTAAGTTATTGATAAGAAAAGTTGACAAAAAAATTACATCATTACCTTTATTACAAAAAATACTCCAATGTATACTACTTAGAGACTGTTTATTCTATTATCTGTAATACACCTTTTAAGACATGTTTGATTTTTATTTTTTGGCTTCATCTTCTTAAGGTAGATGTCCACAAGGAGACTAAAATTTGGTGAGAAGTTTGTTTCATGTGACATTTATCTCAAGTATGTTTCCACAGAACAGGAACTATTTCTGTGAAACACCCGAGTTCAGACAATTTTCTTTCATGATATAAGGTGTCTCTGAATGTGCTGTTTCCACAGTTGTTAATGTGTTGAGATGTGTTGGGGAGTCATTTTATAAAAAGATGTCAACAAAAAGGGCTAGAAGAAGAAAGACTGTAGCTTGTTTTTATTATTATTACCTTGCCATTAAACCCGTACACAAACGAAAAGATCTCACAGATACTGGGTAAGAGATTAGATTAAAAAACGGAAAACAAGAAGATAATGGAAACATTATTAGAAGAATTAGAAAGAGAAGAAAAGGAATATTACAAGAACTTTCTTCGAATGTCCGCCACTGTTTTTCGGTATCTGCTGGACAAAATTAAGTCCGTAATAGAAAAACAAAACACATATGCGAGATACAATTCCAGCAGCTGAGGGGCTAGCTGTTCTTGTCCAATTAACAGTACATTCTTTTCTTTTTAAATCTTTTTTTTACTTTCACAATTCATTTTTGGTAAAAACACAAACGATTCTCTCGCGACACAACATCAAAACTCCCGTGCAGCTAGTGAACTAAATGTTTCATACGAGATTCGCAATATATCATGTTTACGCGTTGAGACTTGCACAAGAAAAAAATCTCTCGTGACACATTGTTTCACTAGATAAGCAATTTTTATTTCATGAGACAAAAATCTCATGAGATATTCTCATTGTGGATTCGCACCTTTATAGAGCTTAATTTTTACTAAAAATTTCATGTTGATATCGCTTTTCGTTTTTGATTTATGATTTTTTTTTTAATTTCAACCCTCCTTTACTCCCCGCAGATTTTTTTCAAAATCAATAGGCTTTGTCCCCTTTTAGAGATTGATTTTTGTTGAAATTTTCAAGTTGATGTCATTTTTCGTTTTTGACGGACAAAAAACGTGACATCGGACAAAGTAAACTTATAATACTCTTTACAGACTACTGTATGAAGAGTTTAATGATGACTTTTATTGTACACATCAGTTGTACCTAATAAAAAAATATCAGAAATTAAAAAAAGTAACTTACCCAAATAAAATATTACCTGTTCCTGCGATAAAAATTCCAAGCAGGAATAAAAACTTTGCTCCAAATTTTGGTATCTAAAAAATTTGACATATGTATAGAAACTTATTTTTTCTAGATAAATCCGTTAATTTGTTTAATTTGTACTTACAATTTTTCCAAAAATTGGAGAAGAAATAAACATGACTAGAGCATAAAAACTAAATACTAATCCAGTGAAAGTTTCGGACATTCCTTTTTCGTTGGCTTCTCTTGGAAAAAACGGCGCCATTATCGACGTAGAACAAAAACTCATGAAGTCTACCAATGCTAGAGATACCAACGTCATTTTCTGAGATCGCGATAGGTTTCTTAGGCTTGACGTGTCCACTTGTCCATTAGCCCTGGAATATAAAAATATAAATAAACAAAAAATTACTACTAATCCATTTTATTTATTTATTATTTATTACCTTAATAGCCTTTCTTGAATTCTTCTAACTTCCGCTGTAGAAAAATTATCAGGCACAATGCATGACAAAGACTTGCTCCTTCGGAATTGTCTCAATACTGATTGTCCTGACAACGTAAAACTATTTTGGCTAGAAGTCGTCGAACTACTGAATTCTGTTGCTGTATTCGTATATAATTTGCAAGGTGTAAATGTTTCTTTATCCATTTTTCTTTAAACTGAAATCGAAAAGTTTCTGTAAGAATTGACCTCTTAATAATTTAGGCAGAGAAGCCTTAGTGGAAATGTGCCAAACGATATATCTACCAATTTATTTAGTTTATTTTTAGAACATATAAAAATATATATCAATTAGACGTTTATTATTGATCAGGTGTTGTACCTAAGTAGGATAATTGCCGGTTATATACCATATAGAGGTGTTTTCCGTAGTTATTTATTTGTTTACATGTATGTTTAGGTTATTGTATATATAAATATAGGGTGTGCAGTAATATTTTTGTTTATTAATCCGTCCGCTGGCGCAATAGTTACTTTTCAGAGAAAGAAGGCAGAATGAAATCACATGAAATCAAACTTACCAGAAGAAAAAATTATTTTATCAAACACCAGTAAATATTAATACTATAAAAAAATTTCGCGTATCTTGTAGATTTAAAAATGTTTTCGTTTGTCATGATAACCTTTTTAAAACTAAAAAATGAGATAACACATGTTTTGGAAGTAAAATATATAAATGTTCTGCTGTACGTCATATTATGCAATTTATCTCGATTTTAATAATAGTCATAAATATATTTGATCTCTTTTGTAAGCTTTTAAATTGATTTTATAGACATTTTGAGATTTTTAATGTTGATTGAAAAATTTTAATGATAAACTTATACAAATTATTTCCCTGGTACTAAATTGAAAATGTCGATAAGATAATAAACTTTTTTATTTACAACTGGCATTATATGTATGTATTATATGCATATCTAAGGCTAAGGCATCATAATACAATCGGTATGTTGAAACACTCAACATATCGAAGCATAGAACAATATTTAACCTTATCGAGTAGTATTAGGCTAAAAAATTTTAAAAACCAACCCTGAAGCACGTCTCGAAGCATTACGCAATCCGCAAAATGATTGGGTAAGACGTGTTAACGCAAGTGACGCTATCATCCTGGTTGTTTCAGCCTTAGAGCTTCAGCAACGAGAAATACCTAGTTTCGCCGTTACCGGTTCATGCATCCATATGTGGCCATATTTAATTTCTTAAAAAACTAAGTGGAAAAATAGAAATACAGGCCAGAGTGTGATGAATTTATACAGTTAGTGTCGAAGTCGTAGGAAAGATGTAAAAAATGTAATAATAATAATAATAGCCTTTATTGCCCAACAGATATAAATCCCTTTACAGAGCAACCTAATGAATTATTAATAATATAAGTAGTAAAGGTGACATGATAAATAAAAAATTATAAAATAAAAAGTATCATATCAAAACTGAAAATGAAAAATCAATAAAAATAAAAAAAAATAAAATAGAATAAAATAAAAAACTCAAGCATTGTCATAATAGTTACAAGCAATTGTTTTAATACTTACCAAACTATAAATTAAAGATATCCGAAGAATTACAGTACATGTTAAAGTTATTACATATGACATTGAGAGGTGAGCTTAATAGAATATTTGTTCTAGAACTATTACAGTAAAAAGTTAAGTGATGTCTGTTATTATACTGTGGAACGTTTAAATGAATTTTAGTCAAGATATCAGGACAGTCAATTAACCGATTCATGATTTTATGTAAACAAGTCAATGAAGCTAGAATTCTCCAAACCGCAAGACCTTCCATGTTGAAACTGTCCAAAAGTAGCTGATAATCAATTCCTCTTGGCTGGTAGACAACATTTACTTTGAATGATAAGTATTTCAAAAACTTCCTTTGAACAGATTCAACACTAGTTATATGAACATTATAATAAGGATACTAGATAGCTGAACAGTACTCAAGCTTAGTGCGGATGTATGAATAATATAAAGTCTTTAATGCTCCAATGTCCTTTAACCCACGACAGTTTCGTATAACAAAACCATACATTTTTTTGCGTCAGAAACCTTCATATTAATGTGCTCAACCAAACTCAGCCTTGAGTCGAAAGTGACACCCAGATCAGTGATTGAGGAACAACTTGACAATACCAAACCATTAATAATAATATATAATAAAAATTTATAGTTGATCGTTTTCTAGTGTATTAACCTATTTTGCATGCACCAATCTGACAATATATCTAGGTCCTGCTGAAGCGATAAACAGTCATACATATCTAATACTGAGAGGTATATCTGCATAAATGAGTCTACAAGAGTTTAAACGGTGATAGAGATCATTAATAAATAACAAAAATAGCAATGGTCCAAGGTTAGAACCTTGAGGGACACCTGATTTTGCAAAGTACACCTGTGACGAATGACCGTTATGAAAGACAAACTGCTGCCTTTCCAGAAGGTATGACATACAGAACCTTATCAAGGTCTGAGAAAAGCCAAATTGGTCCAATTTATCAATCAATATCCCGTGATCCATTCTGTCAAAAGGGGTAAGCCGGGTAAGCACTTGCCTCGCACATTTAAATTTGGTCCTTCGAGCAGGATATAATAACTGTTTCTTCATCGTCGGACATATTAAATTTTAATTTGAACCTGGGATTCGTTAAATGGTTTCATGGCTGTTCCAGAACTATAAAACATTCAGTGCGGTTTTTTTTTATGTAAAGTGAGCAAACAATAATAAAATATTTCGTTTAAAAAAAGTGACTTATCGAGACGGGCAGAACTCGTATTATATTTTTTTTATCTTTTATTCCTCATTCAATGAACATTTTAGCAACATGTAATCATGTTACTTAGTACCTGTTTCTTCAACAAAATACTTTTGTTTTATAATGTTTTAAACTTTAAACACTCAAAATTGGGGTCACATTTTATAATTTATCAATCTAATTTGTGGTGAATTTTTACATTACATTATATATTTAGCCAAAAAAACGGCATTAAATACCTTTATACTTGTATGGGCTTATCAGCAGTTCCAAATCAATGTTTCTATATGTTTCAACATTTCTATTTTGTATTTAGTACTCAAACATTTTATATTTTATACTTGGCCCATGGCCTGTAGTACTCAAAAATATTTTTATATTATGTAATTATCTAAGAAAATTCACCCCACAGGCCAGAGTGTGATGAATGTATACACATTAGTGTGTTATTGGCTCCTTGTTAGTGACCTCTCCTAGTGTACAATTTTTCTAACACAAGTTCCATGATCCTTTGAACTTGGCTGCATCGTACTGATGAAGACCAATAGTCAGAAAAACGTATCGACTGTTACTTCTTTTTACTTTTTTTTTATTTCGAAAATACCCACTATTACTACCTTGATAGAACTTTTTCTTTTGTTGATATTTGTTTCGGAATTTGCCCATGTGCAGCCCTTTATAGGTTACTTGTATTTATGTACAATTTACTTAATTTATGCCATTGTAATTTAGTTATAACCAAGAAATTTTACAATGTGACTTTTCTGTTATATCGCATCTTTATCGTCCATTATTCATTGTAATGAACTCCTTAGATTTATGTAGCTTATAAAAATTGAGCAATATGTATTGTTTTCTTCACTAGTCATATTACAAGTTCGTTGTCACTTCAGCCATGAATAAATCTTTGCTGAAGAAAGAAAATCACCAATAAACTCTTTCTATGTAACACAGGTGATATTAATTTAAGCCATTGAATGTATATTGTTTACCAGACCTTTAGATATATTCGGTGAAATTATTTGTGAAACAAATTTTTAATTTTTTTTGTATTAAAAAAAATATAGTGAATTGTGTAAAGAAACAATAGTATGTACAATTTAATATTTAAAAGTATGACGAAATCAAACGGCAATTTATAGACCAATGTCATTAGTGTGTACTTTTTATTATTTTACTTTGCAATTGCATTTATTTACTTATTTTCTGGATAATATTTCACAATATCATCAAAGTTTTATTATTAATCATTGAATGGTTATTAACTTATGCTTAATTGAATATATTTCTGTTCATGTTTTGGATAACCAAGAGCAAGTGAATGCTATATCTATATATAAAGAGTTCTAAGGCTTTGGATAAGGTTGATCATAGGAACATGGTCTCATAATTGTTTAGTTTAGGTTTTTCTAATTACCATATTTTACCATATTTTCAATTACTGATGAAATTCCATAAGAAATCAATCTGGAACCCTTATTATTCCAATTTTATATAAATATTTTGTTTAATGTAGAAAAATCATCTACAAATATGCTCAAGTGTTCAAAATGTGGAGGATTGTAACGGAATTCAAAAAATTTGAACGGTATCGATAACATTATTTAATTGTTTAAAAAGTTTTATAAGTAGTTCTTTAAGTTTATTCAATATTGTTAACTAGAGATATGCATTATTTATAAATGACAATATATGAATTATATTTAATTCAAACCTAACTTTTTTAATCATATGGACATAAAGTATTAGAACTTTTAAAAAATGTATGGCTTTATACAGTACTTATTATTTTGTATTAGGCATAGCCTTGTTTTTATAGCGAACATGTGGCAACTATGATATCCCCGCTATTGCTTTCTAGCTTTGTGCCTCACATTCGGTTCGGCTAATATCCCACCACCATATCTTCTAATTCTAGTCGACGACGACGACTGGCTGTTGCCCTGTTGCCATTTTATTAACTTGTATACTAGTCGTATGTCTAACACGAAAAAATAAGCACTGTATCTATCAAATTACGCTTCAATTAACTTGTTTGTTCTAGTTATCATAATGGCATATTATTTTGAACACTTTAATAGTATTTTCAGGATATTAAAAAAGCTTAAAGGAGAGATATGAAATATATTATAGTTTTTAAAATGGATCTCATTTTCCGTGAAAGAGGTTTAAATAACAATACATATGTATATAGTAATTTTAAAGAAAATACCTACACATTAACATGTATAACTCAATAGACCTAAAATGCATTTAATATTCCTATTCTTTTAGTGTTAGAACCAATGATTTATGTATTTCTTTAATCACCTATTCATTGGTTTTCTATTGATGCCAGAAATTTTCAAGTAAACGTGCCACATACAAAAACTAAACTCCCAAGGAACTTCATAATTGTGGATGATGTTTTCAAAATCGCTAAAAAATATTTAGACATCCGGCCAGTAAATGCACCACGAGATTTCTTCCTCAATTTCCAAACAGGAAAGTGTCCAAAACAAGTGATAGGAATAAACAAGTTTGGCGCAATAGGAAAGCAAATTGCAACGTTTTATAATTAACAAACCCTGAGAGATATGCCATTGCCTCAGGCGTTCAACTGCAACATTGGTTGCTGATGCTGGAGTTTCAATGACAGCATTATAAAGTCATGGAGGCTGGAAATTCGCCTCAACAGCAGAGGGGTACATCGCCAATTCAAAGAACAAAATAGAAAGAGCTCCATTAATTTTGCTGCGTTGGTCTCATTGATCCATCATCTTCTGAAAGTAGTCCTCACGATTCTTTACTTATTAATAGCAACAATAATTGATAGGATTGGCACAATGTAACCACAAATGTACCTGTTTATAGTGAATAAAATTTGTTTTAAAATCTGCATCAGCCTTTCATATACATAAATATGATTCATCCTGCATCGATAGTATACATGATGAGATCAATGTTATTACAACGAACCAATGGGTAAAGAGCTAAATAAAATTAGGTATAATATACCAACCTAACTGCAAGACAAATTGCCATCATCTATGAATGAGATAATATTTATAGTAGCTATATTGAAAGATTTAGAAAAAATTGAAACTAAGAATTATACATCATCAAAGAACCCAACAAATTTTTGTTTTTTGGAAAAAATAACTTCCACTTACTATGGCCCGATATTAAATTTAATAAAAACATTATTTTGGACCTAAAATTTTACTAAATACTTACACGTACACGTATAACTAAATATAACTACTAAGGCATTTTATAGAGTAGAAAAATTGCGGCTTATCTGGTTCCAGAAAATTAGTTCTCATGAACAGAGCAATAACTAAGTTTGGACTACCCTGTATTTATACTAGATACAAAGAAATGGTTACTATATAATGTCAGACACCAGGAAATAAACCAAGGATAGCAGATTATTGACGTACTTCGACCAAACAATGAACGAGACCCCACAAGAAGATGCGAGAGAATGATAAGTAATAAAAAACATTACAAAGGAAGTTACATGAATAAAAAAAAATACTAAATATATGTAAAAATATCTAAAAGATTTAATCATTTTTCAAATTGGATTAGATAAACCAAAATCGAAATAGAAAGTTTGATGGCGAATGACGGATACGGAACCAGATTAGGTTACTATTAAATAATATATTAATTATAAGGCCAATGTACTTGATTGAATGTTACTGCCTATCATTTTGGACTAAATACAATCAGAATCAGTTTTTTAATACAAAAAATTATCCTACTATTATCTAAAGAAAATGCGTTCTGCTTACGTTTTTCATCAAGAAGAAAATTACAAAGTTTCCCATACACTCACTCACCAGGCACGAGTTTATGGCTGTAACTGTCTGTAAATATGTAGATTATTCTTTGGGGGAATATTATTTGTAAATATAAGTTTATCAGCTAGTGGTTTATCTCACAAAGTTCAATTCATTGTCAAGTAAATACTTTATAATTGCTTTGAGAAAATATATGTATATATTATCTATTTTTGAATAGTGATTATTCTAATTATTTGAATTCTAAAGCTTTGCTCGGGATAACATATATGGCTGATATAGTCCTTGTGAAAGAAGGCCAGGATATGTGAAAGAGGACTCCGCTTTTCCTCTATAAATCTTAAGAATGTAAGGATGGAGGGAAGATGAATCTTGCTGGGTCAGGTCTAGAAAAAGTTAGCGTAGATGAAACATCCAATAAATATCGTCATTCTCGTATAATTTTCTATTTTCGCTCACCATTTCGGATTTAGCTTTGAAATCAATTTTCAAAAAGAAATAAAAGTAATCATTCATGTAAGCATATAATAAAACAACGCGAATTAATTATGTTTAATAAGCTAATAAACGTTTGTTTTAATGAAAAAACATATATGTGAATATACAAAAAATAAAAATAGATAATATTAATATCAAAATCAATTTGAAAATACAATAAACGGTGATAAAATGAAATAATTACTACACACGCAAAAAGAACTAATGGAAGTTAACAACATACCTTTTGAAAGTAGTACATTTTTAAAGAGTTAACGGTCCATGAACATAACTAATCTGACGTTTTCCCCGTTTTTTAGTATTATAAGGGTTCTTGTGGTGAAAATGAAAATAATTCATTTTGGTCCTAATAAAAATTTAAACATAGGTTATCAAAAAGAAAAATACAACAAATTTCTTGTTTTTGATTTCAAAAAGACCTTTTTTCAGTTGCCTCTGTCGGTCTTCTTTTAGTAGTTTCGAGGAGAATTTTACTATGGAAACCAGGAAAACCATAAATTGGTTGATAAGATTTTAATATTTTGGATCTGGTAAAGTCTTGTTAAACTTTCCTCTTACACAGCTGTAACATTTTAGAGACAAAAAGCTCTAAATTGAGATTATTATAAAGGTATCTTTATTCTAAAGTTATATTTTCGTCATAGTTTTTTCTTATCAGTGCGTAGGCAGATACCTTGATGATAATCGTAAAATGTTACAATATAACATGCAAATAATCTTTTTTGCTATGTACGATGATAAACAAAAGAAGCCGTTAATTAAATAATAAATCTACTGCAAAGGTAGATAAGACACAAACATTTTCCAAAAAATTTTAATTTGATTTTCCAGAATATTCTCAGATAATGGTAATAAAATAATTGATGTATTAGCATGAAGAGTACGATAATAATCAATCATAGCAGTAGGCTCAGAAGCTCAGAGCCATTTACCAAGTAACATAGAATGATTTCAAAGTTATTAAATAACTTTTAATGTGTGGCCACGCAACTTGGCCCAATTCCTGAGACTGTATTCGTATCTGGACGCCGCCATATGCAACGGTATACAGTGTTATCTCTGGTATACATTGTGGAACAGCCAAAGGGAATAAATTCGGTAATAAATAAATAGGGGCGTGTTCGGAAAAACGCTCGGACACGTCAGTAGATGAGATTAGCCAGTTCTGGACCAAGGTCAGAGGTACAGAGAGAGATAATTGGGTAATTAGTAATTATCCTAAGTACCCACCCCCACCCTTCGCGCAATTAGCAAGTACCTCCCAATTACTATCATGTACTGTAATAAGTACACTTATACATTTTCACTATTTTTATTATTTATTTGATATTTTTGTGAATCCAATTTAAAAAAAAAGCCTAGCATATGTATATAAATGACTACTAATTCAATATACATTCGATATTTTAGTAATTATAATATACAGCTAAATATTTCATCAAATATTTACTTATTTTGTTCTTAAAATATTGTAGTTTTCTACCCACAATAAATAATCCGAAAACTATTAAAAGTAGTGTTCTACCAAATCTCATCACCCTACTCTAGAAGAACTACCTAAACTTCGTTATAGATGGCGACCATAAAAAACACATATTTCTACTAAACTTAGCCCAACTAGATACCTAAAGGACCCCGGTCCTTTTATACCTGAGTTCGATGTTTGCGTATTATACGTAGATCTCAACTAATCAAAACATAATAGGTCATTTAGTTGAAATCGTTGTATGCCATGCCAATGTTTCTGCGTTTTACTTATTTTTTTTGTTTTAAATTTTTGAGAAAGATATTGTAATTATTCTAATTTTATTTTTTTCTGTTTCTGTATGTATCTAGCCGTTTTGAAACCATACACTGTGGTAGCTCACGATGTTTAAACTTTTTGGATACGTACGCTACTATATATCCTCTCAAAAATCCCCCACCTCTTTTAAGCTCCTTTGATATTCACGCTCTGTACGGTACAATAGTTATACCCGAGAGGTACTTAGATTAAACTCACTACACTTCATGATATACATAGCAATTACTATACATAAGGTACTTACACTCATACCACTTTATTGTGTTTGAAGTAATGGGGAGTACTTACTACAACTTATTACACATAATAAACATACTATATACAAGATACCTACATGTAAATGGAGTATTTAAAAGTGCGATGCTCATTACACATTGAAAGTTTCTTACTATGCAATTAGGATCAGTACAGTGGGTACAGAATTGGGAAGTACTTGTTAACTAAATCCCCCACTTTTTTAAGCTCCTACCTCGATATTAATACCCTGTATGCTTGCGCCCGGCCGGTTCCTCACTCTAATCATGGTGGTTGAGAGTCAAGGAGCGGACTTCATCCCCCATTTATGAAAAACAATTGTCTATTATTTAGAATGTATTAGGATACAAAACGCTATGTACGTTACAATAGTAATAACCGAGAGGTACTTAAATTAAACTCATTACACTTCATGACATGCATAGCAATTACTATATATACAAGGTAGCTACACTCATTACATTTCAATGTGTATGGAGTAATGAGAGGTACTTACAATACTCATTACACATGGTATATATGGTAATTGAAAAGTACTTACTATGCAATTCATATTCATAACATACAAGCCTGAGAGGCACCCGCTTAAAGCTTATGATTTTAAACTGATTTAATTTGGATATGGGCGCTATTATATACCCTCTCTAAAAATACCCACCTCTCCTATGCTATTCATAATATACAAGTCTGAAGATGCGCGAAGGGTGGGGTTCTACCCCTTCCACCAATGTTTATGTGGCCCGTGTCTGCTGAAGACTAGCGCTTCACTCTAGTTATGGCGGTTGAGAGTCAAGGATGTGTTTAGACATGGACTTATTTTCCCTATGCCACAATAGTAATCACTGAAATATATTTAGACTAAACTCATTATATGATATACATAGTAATTACTATCTAAGAGGTACTTACACTTCGATGGGTACTTACTATGCTCGTTACACATTACATAGTAAATACTCTCTGAGAGGTACTTACACCTCTAGGTATATGGAGTAATGAGAGGTGCCATTACACTACGCAATTACACTTATTACAGTACATGATAGTAATTGGGAGGTACTTGCTAATTGCGCGAAGGGTGGGGGTGGGCACTTAAGATAATTACTAATTACCCAATTACCTCTCTCTGTACCTCTGACCCTGGTCTGGCTAATCTCATCTACTATTTTTAGTTGCGCATTTTTTTAACAAAAACTTTATAGCGAATTTCTGTAATCAAACAATTTCATTTTGTTACACTCAACATTTAATCTTGCGCCGCTTCTGCAGCATTAAAGCTTACACCAATTCTGTAGTCTATAACGTTAAAATAGACAAAACGATTGCGTCACCCCCTTGTAGTATATTAGCATCACTTGGAAGCCAATAAAATATGTTCAAAGTTAAGTGCCTGTTGATTGGTTATTTAATTAAAATTAGAAATCGCTGCATTTTTTTCACCGGTAGTTCTCAGAGCTTTCGCACTTCTTCAAGAGGAAACGGAGGACATTTTGAACACTCTAACTGATTGCATATTTAATGTTTTTAGTCAAATTAATTTTAATTTTCTTCTTGTGATTCTGTGTTTAATAACATTAGCATTAGAATAATTTAATTTTAATTGATAAATAGGTAATTGTTTTTTATAAATACTTACTTTATACCAGTATCACTTATTACTTCATCATTTCTAAATTAAAATATTCCGAAAACGGTACACAGTATCGAGTTTTATAAAGAGTACCTTTTTGGTGTAAAATAAAATTATGTTTGAGTTTACATAAAATTTGGACTAGAAAATTTAACCTCAAAAAAGTTATGTCTAAAACTACTCGGTACGAACTATGTAACTAGCGCCCTCTATGAGAGGCATTTATTAGAACAAATTTATGCGATGGGTCAGCTTCCAAAATATATTCGTATAACATTTCATTACAATGTTGACAATACTTTCGACATAATCGTAAAAAATGTGTAATTTTTTTTTCAGTACCCTGTATCTTGATAACGAATTTTCTTACAATTTTTTTTTACCAAGCAAAGCCAACTTATTTTGCAGAGTTAGGCAACTTCAATAGAATCAATTAACTCAGGTTTAACTTTACTGAAACTAAACACGTTCATTTCCCAATATTTATTAGGTTTGTTTTAACATTCCTTTATTAGATTTATAAAACCTTGATTATGAAAATTTTTTTAATAGATTTTTCTTGCCACGAAGAATGCTTCTAATAAATTATTTAATAGAATATTTATTGTATTACTCACTAGTGAAAATGTTGCTGTACACATCAATCAATTATATTCATATAAACTTATTTATTCACCGACTTGTTTACATCAAATAATGAATAATAATTGCAAAGCACAGTATAGGTATTTAGTAAAAAATTCAATTATTCAAAATGACCACGTTAACTATTAAAAATAATTATTTACTATCGACTATCGAGTTCCTTATCGAAAGAAATTAAAGCAGTTGATAAAAGTTTAAGGTTGGTTTACTTTTTAAACCAATACGTATATGATAGTTTCCGTTTTATCGTGCATTAAATAGCTGCATGACCAATATTTTAATCATAGATACAGGACCTCAAAACATGAATATTTTACTAAATAACATTGAATCAATTATTATCTACCACTGAGTAAAAACGAATAAAAAAATATCGCAGTGACAGTATTCTTTGTTAAGAAATATTTTAAAGGCAATTCAATCTTTCTATGACCTTTGATTCCGATATAACACCTATTTCGAAAAACCTGCCATTTTTTATCATTTTACAAAATCGTTTTTGCATATCAATCCTTTCACTGACACAAAAAAAATGCAATTATCATTTTAGAAGAACCGCGGGAATGGAATCCGTGCACCGGAACAGTGGCGTAACGTGGGCTAAATGGCGGAGGGCGCAAAGCTTTTCTGGGGCGCCCAAACTACTGTCTTAAAGTTTTATTCCAATAATGACATATGCATATAAATAGAAATTCTGTTTAGAGATTAGCGAACATATAATTCAGCAGTCAACAGAAATCACTACAGGAATTTCTGCTTATACCTCTTTGTCTACGTCCTATAAGTATTTTACCATTTTTAAGGGGACTGTAGAAGTTCAGCTAACAAAATATATTGAAAAGTTAAAAATATTACCTGATGTTCAATCTGGATTTAGGAAAGGGTATAGTTGTTCAACGGTATTACTTGATGTGGTGGATAATATAATGGAGCAACTGATTTGGGTCAGTCTACAGATTTAGTTTTGTTAGATTTTAGTAGGGCCTTTGATACTATAAATCATGAACTTTTACTAAGTATTTTACATCATATTGGCTTATCACCTTCAGCAGTTATTTCGTAAATATTTTTTGAATCGTAACCAGAAACTTTCTATTAACGGTAAATTTTCAGACATTCTAAAAAATGCGGCGTACCTCAAGGATCAATTTTGGGTCCCATGCTATTTGCTATATATACATCAAGTTTAGTAAAAAAATTAAAAAATTGTAAAGCTCATTTTTATGCTGTTAATACCCAAGTATATTATAGTTTTTATCCAAATGAGGTGCAAAATGCTTCTAACATCATCAATAATGATCTAAACTGTTTTATAAATGACGCAAGTGATCATTGTCTTCTTATTAACTCATCGAAGTCAAATGTACTGATTTTTGATCCTAAACTAAAGAGAGATATAGTTGCTAAAAATATTAGTATCGTAGTGAATGATCAACTTATTCAAATAAACGAAGAAGCTAAAAGCTTTGGAGTAATATTAGATCCGAATCTAAGATTTGAAAAACATGTGGGTAACCTAATTCGATCAGCTTATTTTTCTTTGAAAATGATCTATAGAGTTAGACATTTTATTTCACAAAAAATTAAATTACTTCTTTGTTAGATATTTGTGTTCTATATTTAATTATTCAGATACAGTTTATGGTCCAAACAAACTACTATCAATCCAAAATTCAAAAAGTTCAAAATTCTTGTTTAAGATTAATTTATGGAATAAGAAGACGCCAAAGAATATCCTATAAATTGAGAGAAGCAGGATGGCTTAATATGGAAAATAGAAGGTTTTCTCACTCTGCAAATCTTTATTTTAAAATAATCTCAAGCAAAAAACCATCTTATCTGCACAGAAAAATAATATTTCGAACGGATGTGCATAATATTAATATTAGGTATAAGGAAACGCTTACTCCACCTATGTTTCGTACAGAATATTTTAGAAGATGTTTTAGATATCAAATTTGTCTCGTCTATAATGTCATCGCACAAGAGTATAAAATTATTAGTTATAATTCCTTCAGACAGACATTTGTGCTAAACACTCGTCAATAATTTTTTCTTTTTTTTTTTAATGGTTTGCTGCTTTTTTTATTAGTTTTATTAGTTTTGTTGATTTATTTCCCCTTTTGTTAATTTATGTGTTTTTAATATTTTTATTTTTCTTTTCGTGTAATTATGTAATTATGCTAATGCCTGTTTGTTTCTGAAAATAAATAAAATAAAAAAATAATAATGGATTTCTTTCTATGTCAAGAATACTTTAAATGCAAATTTCTTCAAATTGAACACCCCGTATCTTCTTACTATACAGGATGTTTCATTGGGAAAGGTAAATATTTTAACCCTATACAGAGGTCACCCAAGGGATCACAAAAAACCCATATAGTATGGGTCTTGCGATAGTTATTTGGCCCTCTTCTTCCGTGCTCCATAACTTTTGAATCACTCAGTATATTTTTTTGATATTTGGCATAGATAATCTACACCTATAGGACAATTTATTGACACATTAAAAAAAATTTTAAATCCAGGTCCGACTTAATAAAAATTATAAAAATTTGACCCACCCTAAAACAACACCCTATACATCAAATTTTTAAAAATTGAATATCAAATTTGGAAAGAGCTTAAAAAATGAATACATTAATCAACTTTTTATTTTTAACGTTAAAATGTACATTATGTGAATTTTAGTCCATAAAAATAGTAATTGAAGGGGTTTTAATTATTTTTTCTTCAATAAAACTAATTTATTTCATAGACATTCTTGAGATAAACTTATTGAATTTGAAGTAACATTCCCAAAAACCAATAAAAATTACAATTACAGATCCGTATTTAAGAAAATTTAAATGATTCATGTTAATCAATACATATTTAATTTTTACATGAAAAAATTTACCTTTCTCAATAAAACACCCTGTATAGAGATCAATGTAATAAATTTTAAATTGATTTCATTGTCGTATGACCTCTATTTTTATTATCTTTATAAATGATTAGTTGTAGTTTTTATTTTCTATAAAAAAACCATTATCAGATGTTATGTTATTTTAAAATTATTAATAAATTTTCCTTTGTTGACAATTTTATTCTAATCATAATTTTTTAGTCTACAGCAAGAGATTGTTTAAAATATAAACAATGATACTAAATATTATGAAATAGGTATCATAGAATTAAATAGAATTAAGTAAATAGGTGAAGTACTCATCTATACAAATAAAACTAAATAGTAAATTTTATTTTTATTTATTATCTAATAATAATGAGTGGATATATTATTATTTTGCACTTTCTACAAAAAGAAATCAATAAAAATTGTATAATTCACATTTTTTTTTAAGGATTGAAATTGGACAATGAAGTTTTAGGTAAAAAAATAAGCGTAAAAAAGTATTTTGAAATGTTTTTCAGAGGGTCTGAAATGGCATTAAAAAACACGAAAATTTAGCCCGTTTCGATGATGGCAGATTGTATCCAACTTCTATTTAAAAACAAAAGAAAACGTGGCTAAACTCGCTCACACTTTTTTAATAAGAATTTTTAGGATCTTGCTCATCTTGTTCCAACATTCACATGAATTCCACTTATTTAACGACTGGTTGCATTGCATTTCGTCCTTTGATAGTTACCATTTTTTTGTTCATACTTTTGAATTGGTTACATCGTACCTTCGATCTAGTTCTAACCCTCCCCGTTTTTCCTGATCAATTATAATTTATTTTTTTGCAGTAGCGAAGCTACCGTTGATGCGGGTGATGCGTCGTATCCTTTCAAAATATTGTCATCTAATATTTTTTTATTTGAAATAAAATCAATCAGGTCTCTTGGGTTTCTAATATCACGATCTACCAATACAGCAATTCATTCATTTTACGAAAATTTAACCAACTTTTTTTTTATCTTGGTAATATTATTTATGTACACAAGGAAAAGTATTAGGCCCAATACGGTTCCCTGTGGTACTCCCGTTTTTACAATGAACACAGAACTGATAATATTGCCAATTTTAACTCGTTGATTTCTATTGGACCTATAGTTAGACACTAGATCAAGGGCAAGACCTCTAATACCATAACAATTTAACTTAATAAAATTTCGTGAGAGACAGTGTCAAAGGCCTTGGCCAAGTCGAGGATTACCGTTAGCATGTCAGAGACCTATCGAAGGCACCGACCGTTTTTTTCTAGAAAATCCACAACAGTATTTTCAGTATTAGAGTTTCTTATAAATCCATATTGTCTATCTGTAATAGTGTTATTTGCATGAAAGAAGTCAATTAGTTTATTTTTTAGAGCCATTTCAAAAATTTTTGCTAAATTATTAATAACCGAAATGAGCCTATAATTCGTAAATTTACTGGGGTGACTATTAAGTTCTTCCATTGTTGATGAATTATTCCATATTGGAAACAAAGATTTATAATATGTTTTAGAGGCAAGACAATCAGGTCCCTTGGGTTTCTAATATCACGATCTACCAATACAGCAATTCATTCATTTTACGAAAATTTAACCAACTTACTTGACGCTGGCCAATGCCCTGTTGGGATCTTCTGTGATCTCAGCAGAGCATTTGACTGTGTCGATTACAATATTTTATTTAGCAAACTAAATATTATCGTTGTTATTAATCAGTCTCTTCAATGGATAAAATCTTTTTTAAGTGAACGTCGACAGTATGTTAGTCTTTCCATAAATAAAAAGTTAATAAAAACTTACAAATCCGACTATGTTTATAACAATATTGGTGTGCCACAAGGGTCTATTATAGGACCAATCTTAATTCTTGGTATATGTGAATGATTGGGTTAAAATTAGTCAAAATGCACATTTTACATTATATGCAGATGACACATCAGCTCTTATCTATGACAAAAACTACCTTACATTAGAAAATAAATGGAACCAGGTTTGTTCTAATCTGTTTCAATAGTTCTGTATGAATTATCTTTATTTAAATGCAGAAAAAACCCATCTAATATAATTACATAATAAACAAAAGCAAATTAGCTCACTCAAAGTTATCATCAATAACAGAAAAATTGATGATACTCGATGTGTAAAAGTCCTTGCTTTATACATTGATGAATACGTTGACTGGAACAAACATTGCGAGACAGTCACTTCAAAACTAAACTCAGTAAATTACTTATTTAGAATTTTAAAAACAGTTCTAACCGAAAAACAGCTAATCATGTTGTACTATGCACATGCTGAATCGCATTTAAGGTATGAGCTCTATTTCTGGGGTATATTCACATATCTTAATGATGTCTGTATTTCACAAAAGAAAATAATTCGGCTGTTAATAGAGGGCCTTTCAAATGATGTATAACTTGACCTCCCATGCCATTGAAAAAAATAGAAGGGGTAGCTGCTGACCGCAAAAGGGTGAAGTTTCGAGTTTGAATTTTATATTAAAATTGGAACCCCTCGAAACAAAAATTGACCTGTTCTTTAAAATTTTTGATCACACATCCTTTTCTGAGTTACGGGGAGGTTAAGTTTTCGTTGGAACACCCTGTAGAAATTCGACAGTGCTATGATGCGAGATGCGATGTCTCTCATTACATCTTGAATGCCTCTTGTATCGAGCCGAGGTCAGCGACCTTTCCGGCCGTGATTCCGCGTTTCCACTCCGTTTTAACGCTGTTTAAAATAGAAGGAATTTTACAATCATCCTTCAGTTCTATCAAGGCATATTTTGAATATTAACTCTAAATTAAAATCGTTTATTCATCATTTTAGTGAAAATGTTTATGAAAGTAAACGCTTATTTTTTAACCTGACACGTTTTTGTAAACTTTATTTGTAAATATAAAATATAAATCATGACCCCGAGTTAGCTTACATCCATAAATACATTGTCTTGCCTCTAAAACATATTATAAATCTTTGTTTCCAATATGGAAGAATTCATCAACAATGGAAGAACTTAATAGTCACCCCAGTAAATTTACGAATTATAGGCTCATTTCGGTTATTAATAATTTTGCAAAAATTTTTGAAATGGCTCTAAAAAATAAACTAATTGACTTCTTTCATGCAAATAACACTATTACAGATAGACAATATGGATTTATAAGAAACTCTAATACTGAAAATACTGTTGTGGATTTTCTAGAAAAAACGGTCGGTGCATTCGATAGGTCTCTGACATGCTAACGGTAATCCTCGACTTGGCCAAGGCCTTTGACACTGTCTCTCACGAGGTATTAGAGGTCTTGCCCTTGATCTAGTGTCTAACTATAGGTCCAATAGAAATCAACGAGTTAAAATTGGAAATATTATCAGTTCTGTGTTCATTATAAAAACGGGAGTACCACAGGGAACCGTATTGGGCCTAATACTTTTCCTTGTGTACATAAATAATATTACCAAGATAAAAAAACTTCACCGGAGACCTCATATATTATGCCGATGACACTGCTTTAATTTTTACGTGTAAAAACTGTGAGGATTCTAAGATTTCTGCAGAATCAGATTTAAGGAAAATAAGTTTGTGGTTAAATAATAATAAGCTTATTATTATTAATTTTAGAAAAAAGTTCTAAAACCTAGAATACAGTCATCAAATATCAAACTTTTTCAGTAGTATACGAGGTTTGTCAAAAAATATGAGTTTTACTCAAGAGTAAAGTACCTTTATTATTTATACGATTGATAAAATTTGATATCTGATGATTGTATTTTAGGTTTTAGACCATGCTCGACTTTTTATAAAGAATAACTTTTTTCCCAATATTAATAATAAAAAAGATTAAAATAAAATAAACATGAAAAATTAATTAATCCTCGGCCTAGATTCGATCCCGGGCTTTTCGCATGGAAGGCAGATGTTCTGTCCTCATCTTCACCGAAACTTTCAGGACTTTAGTTTTAATACTCGTAATTAAATTAGTATCATGTAGTTTGATTAAAATTTATTTTTTTTTAAATGTGGACATAATAAAAACAAAAATGCTATTATTTATCGAGTCTACACAAAAATTTTAATGTATATTTAATATCAATAACTAAAATATATATTGACAATTAGTTTAACAGAATTATCACTTATTTAAAAATTTTTAAATAATAGGAGTTGGGTGACCAAAATATGAACTGTGATTTGTAGATTTAATTTTGTTAAAGTGTTCTCACTACCTAAAATGGATATGAAATATATTCGTAGTTGAACGCAATAACATAATTTTTCGTTTTGTAGTATGTGCGTAGATTGGCTAATATCCATGCACAGATTACAAAACGAAAAAGTATGCTATTGCCTTCAATTGAACGAATATATTTCATATCCATTCTAGGTAGTGAGAACACTGCAAAAAAAAAATAAATTCGCCAATCACCGTTCATATTTTGATCAACCGACTGCTATTATTTTTAAAATTTTAAATAAATGACAATTCTGTCAAACTAATTGTCAGTATATTTTTTAGTTATTGAGATTAAACATACAATAAAATAAGTTATTCTTTTGGAAAACGTTAGCATGGATGACTAAAGGGTATTGGGTTAATTAATTCTAAAAGTGTGGTACAAATGTTATTTTTTGTAGCCAATTCTTCAAAATTATTTTAAAATATCTTTTCAATATTGAATATTAGTTCTACAAATTCATCATTTGACAGTTGCAGATTTCCAAATGTATCTGAATTGGCGTTATCATATGCCTTTTAAAAGCAATAAAAAGAAAAATCGTCTAATTCAACGTGATCTTTGTTATATTTAAGACAGGTATCGCAGGAGTGGATCCGCAAGGCTTTTGTTAAAAGGTAACCACACACATACCTGATAAAATTTTTCTGTAGCAATTCATCTTTACAATAATTTAGGGTGTTAATAATTTCATCATAAAATAAAATAGGTGTTCCATTTAAAAAACATACATTTTAATTTTCCAGGCAAAAACGTGACACCCTGTATATCCAAAGATATTTTTAAAATATGTAGGTATTTTTCAAATCCATATAACTTTTATTTAAAACTTTCTTGCGTGTCTACAACAAAATAATGAACAATAACGCACTAATGAGACACCCTGTATAAATTATATTTTTAACAATGAAAATTTCTTATAATGTAGTACTTATCGGTTTGGGTCCTTGGGAAAACTAAAGAATGTTTTCTTGCAGGTATAACCCTTATTAAAACAGCTTTTGACTGCACAAACTCATTCTACTCACAGCTAAAGAGTCACCAAAATAATAACAGTACCTTTAACTCAAACAAAATCAACGAAATTATAGGCTCCACGAAATTATACAATCAACGAAATTATACGCACGACTCAACACCTTGCCTAAGTACGCTTCTGAACGCCAAAACCGTCTTTTCCCTTCGAAGGCGGAGCTTAAGCGATGCGCGACGAAATCGACGCAAACCGTTGCCGCCAAGAGAGTGTTTTAGCTGTATTGTATAAGCTGTGATATAACTATCAAATATCAAATTGTATCAGTCGTATAAAGAATAAAGGTACTTTACTCGTGAGTAAAACTCATATTTTTTGACAAACCTCGTATACCACTGAAAAAATTTGATATTTGATGACTGTATTCTAGGTTTTAGATAATGCAGAACTTTTTATGAAAAATAACTTTTTTTCCTAAAATTATTAATAAAAAAGTTTTCCATATGATTCTAACTTAGGGGGACATACTGTATATGTGGTACCCGTTTGTGTATTTGCAAGACAAATTACTATCTATATTACACACAAGTTCGCCAATTTGAGCTACTAAACAGTTACATCAATTTATTTAAGGAAAATAGGGAAAAAACTCATTTAGTAAATAAATAAAACATATTTATTGATAATTTTTCTATTATTTTATATTTCATTGAGTTAGTTTACGTAAAGTAACACAAAACATGTTAAATGACAGAAATGTATACTCTAGGTAGTTTAAAACTGATTTTTCTTCAGAATTGCATTTGCAATACGACTTGCAACAATACATTTTCAGTCCGTCACTATTTTCTGTAATTATGAATTACAACAGCTGATCGAGAAGACGTTAGTACGCACACGTGAATTACGAATGGCTGCAATTTTACATGCAAGCGAAGAAGTGACCAACGAACAACATAAAAATTCATTTAAAACAATTTATCGCGCACTTCACTTCGTTTTTATCGTTTCAATAACTTTATGATCTTTTTCGATAACGATATCGACGCTACCGTTGCAAGGGTAGATGTCCGGCTTTATCACATTTTGAAAAACGTTCAATAGATTTCCTTTCAAGGACATTTGTTTTCTATTCACTAACATTATTGTCGCTAGAGTACCGACGATGAAGTTGAGAGCCGCGAATGTAGCGCACGTGTTCGAGAAATCGTAATGCTGCATGAGGGACCCCCCTAAGACTGGTCCGAGGACTTCTCCTAGGGAGTAGACGGACGACCATAGACCTGCTATGACCGAGTGCGTGGATATGTCGTCAGTGTATCCATTTTCTCTGAAAATAGAATGAAACTGGTTAATTTATTGTCTAAGAACTCCTAGTAATAGCTTAAATTTATTAAATGTTCCTGCTTTGTATCAGAGACAACAGCAGGGTTATCAGGTTTTTGAAAGAAATGACGGACATATTTTAGGGGAAATAGGGGGAAGTAAAAACAACTCTGTCTATTTTAATTTTTTTAATCAAAATTACTTATTTTGTAAAAAGTCCGTACCTAATTTTTGGTAAAGATAGACTGAGGTGTTTTTACAAATAATAAGGTGAACATGTTTCTGACTTTGCATGTCGATTTGCGATTTCTCAATTTTCTAACTTTACATTTTCACCTTATTATTTGTAAAAACACCTCAGTGTATCTTTACCAAAATTAGTTAAGGATTTCTTGCAAAATAAATAATTTTGATTAAAAAAATGAAAATAGACAGAGTTGTTTTTACTTCCCCCTATTTCCCCTAAAATCCCCTGTCTGTCCGTCATCTCTTTCAAAAACCTGGTAACCCTGGATAACAGAGACGTGTAACTTAAGGCATTTCTTTATAAGCTTACCACGACATACTTCGTAACAGCGTTGTGGTTACTCTGATGACGTCAGACATACCGTGTAACTCGTAGCACTTGTCGTTGTCACATGTCAAATTGGGGATTTGTTTTTGTTCAGATAAATAAAAGTGTTTTTGTCACAGACGTCATTTGGTTTTCGTTCTTGTGTTCGTTCTTTTGTTATTTATTTAAATATATCTCCTCCAACAAAAGGAAGAAAAAAATTAATAAGTGTTATTTGTGATGAAATAACAATGATAAATACTTGTGCCAATAATCTCATATTTTCATCTTTATATTTCAATATAAATAACAGTATCCAGTGGTCATCAACATCGCTCTCGTGAAGAGTTATTTCAGTGCCCTGTATTTCAAATGTAATTTCTTTCATAGTAAATAGAGTTTTCTTTGGTTAACACAAAAATGCCCAATCCAAATATACAAAATGAACCATATAACCCGTAACCACAGAAAAATGTATCTAATTTAATCTCTTTACAATACTTTGCGCATGCTCGATATGTTCAAATGTGGACCTTACTGACCTTACCACACACCTTACCACTAAAAACATCATGGTTAGTAGTAGTTACGTATTTTGGTAACGTATGACGTCATGGAAGTAACCAAACCGTTTAAAGAATTGCTTTGGTTACATAAGTATGTTCTAAGTTATGGTAAGCTTATAAAGAAATGCCTTTAATAGGAAAATTTGTTCGGTGGTCTATTTAAATTAGATATATGACTTTCTTTATCTTTTACATTGATTTTTACATATATTTATCTCTCTCCAATAAAACTAACACCAATCCTAGAGGTCGCTAATGTTGCTGGTTTTTTGACGTCGACGTATAGATTAGAACTGACAACTGACAATGTTATGAATGTTGTTATGAACGTGTGTATTTTATTAAAATTAATTTAATTTGGGCCCCGTTTATTTCTTTGAGTCTGATTTTGTTGTTTAATTAATTTTCTTTGGGGGATTTTTATTTTCGCATATTATTTTTGCATGAAGCAATTTCTGGAACCAAACTCGCGTTTTTGTACACGTTCCTTTCTAGAGGTAAGTAATTTCCAATTTATTAAGAAAACCACTGTATAATGTGTGTGTTTAATAATATATTACAAAATGGCTATAATTATTTTAAGTTAATTGGAACAGAGATCCATTGTTACAGCTACTTTTGTTCATTAAGTAGGTAGATGAAAGTCTTGACAGCTTTAATGGCAGCACAAAGTTCCCACCTACTAGAAAAAAAGTAAAATGTGTGCTGAGTAAAAAATCTCTGCACATGTAGTATTGGCAAAGGACTTTTGAAATGATTAGAGATTGGCTATTTCTTACATACACCTACCTCCAAAAGCCACTCTAGTGGCTATTAGAAGATTGTACAGTCTTTTAAACGAAGAAAAAACATTGAATCACAAAAGGGCAGAATTTTAAATCAGGATGCATTGTAAAATAAATTTGGGGACATCAGGTCGGTTTTGGATTTTAGACAGAGATCAATCTCAAAAAAAGTTAATTTATCCTGAAGAACAACCAGTAGTTTAAGTAGGATCTGCTATAACTTTAATAGAAGATTTCCTTGATAATAAATTGTAATATACCAATTGTTTCAAATGAAATTGAAAAATAATTAAATTCGAAATTAGATTTTTCATGGGTAAAATGTTATATTCATTCAAACATCCTAAGGTAATCTATAATTAAGGGAGTATGGAAAATAGGTATACTCTGGTAAGGGACAAAGACAAAAAATTACAAAAATGTATTCATCTTTAAATATACCTAGTGTTTATTAATAATATTATTTGCTATGTTTGAAAAGTACCTCCTGCTGCAGAGCAGATCGAATAAATTAGACGACTAGTTGTAGAAGGTCCACCTAGTCACCAAATTAGGAGACTAGGGAAACTTTTACATGACTGGGGACACAGCAGAAATGCACACGCACAAGATACACAAACAGACGACATAACAGGAGTAAGCCTTCAGCAACGTCCTGATTAAATAATGTTAGTACGTCATCCTTCATGTCCTTTTAGAAGGCAAGGCATATAAATGTATTGATCTTGATGACCTTAAGAGGAGTTAGCAGGGGGATATACGGAATGGGTCTAGTAGGTTTCGATTCAGTTTACAGGATGGGAACTTATTCGACTCGGACCTTATACATTTGTGTGAGTGTATGTTTTGGTTTTTCTTGGGAATGGTTCCATAACCATTCTCGAACAGTAACGTCGGTTCTGGCCTAAAGCGAGAACTGTTTCAGAATTGATGTTTGCGCTTGCGCTTTTTTGCAAGTAGTTTTGTTTTTGAGATCCTGGCCATGTTTTGTGTTGGAATTTTTGCAAGGAATTTTCGAATGACTAATGATAATGGAGCAGTAGATTAGTTGATGTTGGGTTATAAGATTTTTTACGAATAAATTATTTAATTTATCTACGTTTTAGAATATTATGTGGCCTCTTCCTTACCTAGACACTAACCCTGTGTTATTTCTTCTTTTTTATTTATAATTTACTTTTTGACATTTAACTGTTCTGGGGCAGTGTTTTGGTTTCAAATGCAAGGAATGGTTAGAGAATGTTCAAAATTAAGGACCATTGCGCAATAGTTCTGCGCATGGTTCTGGAACAATTCTAGAACATGAACCAAAACAAACAAGCTAGTTTTTTGCTTTTGTTTATGAGATGCTTAAAATGAACTCAGTAATATGCTATTTAAGTTTGTACAGTACGTCATGCCCTGTATATTTTTCATTTCATATCTTGATGCCAATTTCCATAGTTTAAACTTGCCAGTGGTTGACCGACTTCAATTTCACTATTGTTCGGAGATGGCACATTTTTTGGATATTATTAATTGATATTGTATAGTAGTTGCGGCTGGTGACCAAAATATTGGGGGTTTACAATGACAGAATATAGATCTCAGTAGAGTTGTAGGTAAAAAACTTTCATTGTTTATTGTAAGGAATAATATACCTTTCCCAAGCACTGAAAGATATTTTCCTATAACTATACTGAGACTTATATCATTGTAAACTGCCAATATTTTGGTAACGACCCGCCTCTGGTTGAAAGGTAATACTTACAACGCACTGTCCAAGATGAACTGGTATGTAGGCATTAACGACATACCCACTGTTATTCCTAATAGTGACAAACTCACCATATTTAACCATAAGACACTGAAAAAAAATAAAAAAATCGATTTAGTGAGTCTGATTATAGAAAACCATTAGGAAGACAACATTGGCGTTTAAGTAACATTATCCTAGGGGAAGAGGGGGTTTAATATAGATAATTTGATGTTGATCCCGAATTCGTTTTCAAAATGATTAAACGTTAAATAGGTTTTGAGTTATTTCTGAAAAACTAATATTTTAATTTTTAAATGGCTGCTTAGCCGTAAAACACTTTTCATTAGAGAATGTTTGCACAAAAGTAAATAATACTAAATTATAATTGTATTGGATATTCGTTAAATTTGTCCTTTAGACTATTTTTTTTTATTTAAACACAAATCTCTAATATAATTTTTCATTCCTATGCTACAAGAGTCGAATATGCAAAAAACAATTGGGCAGCGAAATAGTTCAAATAATATTTCGAGGGTTATATTAATAGGTACTTACTCTGGCAAGAAACTTAGACAAGGACCTAAAAATAATAATATCACAGAATTTCCAAACAATCCAACGGTCATCATCCACCAATATACATCCAATCTATCTGATAACCAACCCCAAAATGGACACGATATGGCGTATGTTCCAGAGGTCAGTAAAAAGATCAGTCCAACTGCGGTGGTTGTCAAGTTAAACTGAAAAATAATTACTATTTTTAACATTTTAACAAAGTTTTATATAGATATAAATATATTGTTGAGGAATTAAAAAAATGTACTAAAATGACGAATCCTCTTTATTTTTCGATCCACTATCCGTTGATGAAATACTGACGATTTAAACTGTTATTTTGACAATAGTAATATTGTGGAATGTGGAATAATTTTGTAAATAATAAAACTGTAATTAAATTTTTATTTATTATAATAACCACTTACATATATTATGTTCAAGTTTATTTAATTAATACTGCTAACTAATGATAATTACTGAGAAAAATTACTTATAATTAATCTAATTTTTGACACAGAGCAGACAGAATTTGGAAAGGCTTTTGGTAGATAGGGAGGACTTCGAGAATTTAGCGGTAATGTTTGTTTGTCATTGCCGTATCATAGAATAAAAATCATCAAACATTTTAAATTATTACCGACAGAATCGGGCAAACGTATCTATTTATGGGCTACAAATAATCATTTAAACAAGTAATAATATCCCAAATCATAATTCTATAAAATCTCAACAGCTATTCACAATTTATTGAACTATTTACGTGAGAAATTTTATTAGCATTTATAAAATAATTTTCTACGCCAATGTTGTTCGCTTTGGTTAGCTTCGCGGGCAATACCGTCAAATCCTGCGTATGAAAAAGGAGAACTGGCAAAATGCTTTCCAACTTTTGTCCCTGCTATAAAAAATTATTTGGAACAGTTTTAAATTAAAAATTTTAGGAGAGTTAGTTTTGGAAACATTTTCTGCAATATTCTAATACGCTAGTTCGGTGTGATGTCATTTTGGTTCCACTGACATTTAATTCTAACCAAACTTTTAATAAAAACATCAATAAATTTGACATATACGTTTTTACTGTTTTTAGTTTATTTCTAAATATTGTTTACAGGTCATAAAAATAGTTTAAAGGTATGTAATTGGTAACTAAACGATTGTATATTTGATGCATGTTATCTACTTACTTTAGGAATATCTTTATAAAAGTGAAAACATGATATAATTTAGGTAAACAAACCGAATAAAACGCACTCAAAAAATCTACTGTCACTTTAATTGTCAGTGGAACCATAATTACATCATCACTGAACTAGCGTATTGGATATAAAAGTTGAAGATACAAATACATCACTAGCGACATTTTCTACAATTATTGCAAACGAGAATGGACGAATATTATTATTTGCCATAGCACTTATAAATGATTAATGTTTGATTTACAGGTGAGGAAAGCCCCACTTGCCATCATTGATACTGTAACGCACTGAGATCTGTAATCTAAATGCCATATTAATAGAAATTAAATTACTACTAATACGGCGCCCATTAAATCCTACAACGAATCATGCAAATTAATTAAAAAATTCACATGGTTTGGTCTAGGATTTAAAGCAGCGTGTCACTGCACCACTAAACATATTTCTAAAGTATGCTCAGAAAAAATCACGTATGACTAATCCCAAAACCACTTCACACCAAGTTATTAGATTCACTGATCTTGTTTAAGTTTTAGTTTTTATTGAACACTAAGCAAAAATGCTGGTTTCACGCTAGAATATAGTTATAAGAAAAAATTAAATAAATTTAAATACTCAAATGTGACCAACTTAAAAATAACAAGAAAAAAAATGAATGTGTCACAGAAATGTCAAACGATCATTTCTCGTCTGAAAACAACTACTTCTTTGGCTAATACCGCAACATGCATTGAATTATATCAAAAGTAAAAGAAGCAGAAAGAATATTATTTTCTACACTCTAACTTTGGTTTTATTTATCAAAACGAACATCATTTTTGGGCTGGTTTCATCCTCACAGATTCCTCGGAAAAGATGACTTTCAAAATTTCTGTCTTGGTCACTTGGATCTTCAAGGGCACTCTAAATCGACTAATAAACTCTTTTATCAACACGTGTGCAACAGTTACGGTCTCTTGATTTGGAATGGCGTAGACTTCCACCCACTTTGTGAAATAATCCATAACCACCATCATGTATTTATTACCATTCTCGGTCATGGGGAATGGTCCAGCAATATCTAAGGCGATCCTCTCAAATGGGCTACCAACGTTGTATTGCTTCATGGGAGCCTTCCTTTTTCGCTGAGGTCCATTACTCATAGCACAGCTGGTACATTTCTTACACCAGTCCTTCACTTCATCGGAACTTTTCATCGAATAAAACCTTTCACGAACTCTTTGAAGGTTTTTCTTAACACCGAGATGTCTTCCTGATGAACCGTCGTGTAACTGACAAATTACTTTGGCTATTCTAGTCTTTGGAATGACCAACTGTTTTCTGATTTCAGAAAAATAATTATATTCGAATATTCACTTTACAAAACTTCTTCCAAAATAAAAGAGTGCCACTGAGCCCAATGTGGCTTGACCACTGCAAAGAGTTACCAAGTAGGTTGGCGGTTTTCCTCTTTCCATTACTACATTATGTTTAAAACGGGATCGTTCTCTTGTTCTTCTCTATCGTTGACTACAGTTGTTCTTTAGATTCTGCTTTGTTGCAGTGAGAGCACTTTGCTGGGCACGGTCTTCTAGAAAGATAATCGGCATTTATGTAGCTTATTCTGACTTGATATTCGATCTTAAAGAGCTGCATGATCGGTACGGATTAAGAATTTTATCGCATATAAGTATTAGCCGTGTTCTACGCACCCCACACCTGACACCAATGTAACGTTTGCTTATTTTAAAAATAGTTCCTACCTATGGAGTATAAGTGCCATTTTAGTCCCTGATAATAGGAACTTAAAGTCTACTTTCAGTCCCTAAAGTGCATCAAAATCATTCTTAAATTTATAAGTCAGAAATGCCAGTAATGCAGGAGTTTTAAATAATATTAAACAATATGGCTTACCTTGATCAGATGCGGTTCTAACGTTGGATCTAAAAATCCCCATGTCATGGATACCACTACCATGACGAAACACGTCATCATGATCGGTGTCAACTTCAGAAGACTCGTCAAAGAACCCGAATTTCCATCTAAATTGCATTCTGTAAAAAAAAAATATATTTTTTTAGAATAACATTTATATCGGCCTTAAAATATCTAATTCAGCTTTCACTGTTTTTATAATTGACCTATTCCGGTCTCAATGTGTTTCCTTTTTCTCAACTTAATGAAGTCCGTTTATTTGTTGATGTGGGAGACAGCAAATTACATAATTGGATAGTATGTACCTAATTTGACATTTGTTTGGTAAATAAATTATTGTAAATAATTTGTTTTAACAAATTATGATGATCATATCGAGATTACTAAGGTTCCTGTGTGTTGTTCTTTAGAATTTTTTTATGGGTTGAATGTTTTTTTACTAGAATCCGATTGCAATACTTAGAATTTCAAATACATATTATTTATAACTATTAATAAATAAAGAATAAGTAAGTTGTTGGGTATACAAAAATATTTCCTATATGCCTTATGGTATTAACACGCCACTAAACCTCTAGTAGACGAGCCGTAAGTTGTTGGGTATACAAAAATATTTCCTATATGCCTTATGGTATTAACACGCCACTAAACCTCTAGTAGACGAGTCTGGCAAGGCTTTCGGGGTGTTCCACATTAGCCAGATTGTATTATAAGCTGTTATCATAATATACATTTTTCTAGTAGTGAGAACACTTGTAACAGGGATCCTTACTGGACATTGCCAACTAAAATGACACCTTAGTAAACTGAGAGTAGTAGAAGATTTTGTGAGGAGGAGGAAAAAATCTTCATTCACATTCAACTAAATATGTAGCACTTCAGAATCCAAGGGCACTATACCTAGGAGCATATCAAATAGAAGAGGGAGATTTACCTAACTTGAAGCCACTCCAAATCCTACACTTCCTTGAGAAGATATAATTGGAAGGATCTTTATTCGCGATTCAAGCTAAGTGATACGCCCTCTGGAGGAAATTTGTAGAAGGTCCCTATAAGTAGGATATCGTTCAGTGTTGCCAGAAGTAGCAAAATTTCGCTACGTCGTCGGATTTTAGCTCTTGAAGAAGTGGATAAGACCTTTTATTTAAGAATCAAAATTTGTGTATAGTAATATGTAATCATACTCTATATTTATTTAAGGACTTTTTATAAAACCGATTTATTATATTAATTTTTTTTTAATTTCAGTTCATTTATTAATTTTGTTTTAAAATCAGTTCATCATTTGGCAACGAGTTCATTGTTTACATTTTAATTTGTATCAATTACAATTCGAGTTTTTCTTACTTTTTAGCTTTAAATTTGTTTATTTCTTATAGTATGTGATAGTGTTTGTGTTAAAAATGAAATCTGCGAAAAAGTCCCCAGCAAATTGCAATCTATATGGTGTTAATGTCAAAATCAAAACTGAAGTATTCATTATTTTCCAAGTGCAAGTCGTAAAATTTAGTTTTTTACCATAAATGGATATCTACAAATTCACAATATTGAAATTTTGCAAAACTTTGTTTATAATCGATATATGATATTTTATCCATTTTCATAGATTCGCCAGAATTTTTTTACTTCAGTAGGTATACCTCTAGAACTATTATATATTATATGACTAGGGCTAGGGCTTTAGCCCCCCCAGATCTGATGACATAACTTCGCCCATGCAGTTATATTGTTGGATTATACATTAATTTACTTCTTCAATGAATTGTCTTACGACCCATCTATTTATTAAAAGAAGGAGATAAAAGAGAATGTAGATTGTTATATATTATAAATATACAGGGTTTCAGAATAAAGTACCGTAAATGGTATAACAAAAGTAAAAATAAAAATTGACAGGTCAAAGTGTTCTTCACCTTTTTTTTTTTAATTTTAAATAACAGTCTGCTAGTTAAAATGCCATTTTTAGTTGAATGTAGAGTATTATTTAACGTATTTTTTAAATTTTTTAATAGGCGTAAACTGTTTTTT
Organism: Psylliodes chrysocephalus; assembly: GCA_927349885.1. Classification (NCBI taxonomy): domain Eukaryota; kingdom Metazoa; phylum Arthropoda; class Insecta; order Coleoptera; family Chrysomelidae; genus Psylliodes; species Psylliodes chrysocephalus. Next base: position 7,103,082 of record OV651825.1, read on the forward strand.
TTTTAATTTACGATGATATTGCGGGCAATTTTTTGTGTCGTAGCAACATTATCCACTTATGGGTGTTATTTATGGAATTCGGAATTATTTTTTTTTGAACCTCATTATTTTGCAGTATGACCTCATTAATTCTAAATAATATTATTGAAATGATTGTTAAATTAATTTTTAACATTTACCGGAGGCGACATAACAACATTTTCGCACCTATTTGAATGAATGTAAAATCAAAATGAATGAATTGTCTACTTACTTGCTGATTTTTCAAGAATGAAGATATTTAGAGGAGCTATTAATATTAAAAATATTCCAACTACGTAGAATGGCAGACCAAAGCCCCCGATCTTCCTAGAAAAAATGCACCAATAACACTATATTTGAATAATTACAATTTGGTTGGATAATATTAATAGTAATATCCAGTGGCGTATCGTGCGACAACGGGTGAAGCTTTTTTGGGGCGCCCAAACCTCTGTAGTGGGCGCCCAAAGGTGCTCTAAATGTTCTGGCCCCATATACGCTACGCCACTGGTAATATCCTGGCCAGCAACGAAATTACAGTCTGTTCGCTATGCTTACGCGGGTTTCGGATTAACAAAATTATGCAAATTAGTCATTGACAACCGGCTCCAATAAGTCTCTTCCCAAGAAATTAGGTAAAATTGTCCTAATGGTCAGATTTAAATTAAAATAACATTAGGGTAGGTACTAAATTTGTTACAAATATTGCAGTTGAATTGATTCTTTGCAAATGTTGACATTGTATGTATATTGTAAATTCAGTGGAAATTTTAAAAATGCCTAGACGTGTGTTAGATGTAGATAGTCTAATTTGTAGTGTACATAAGTATTTTACGGATGAAGAAGAAAATGGCGGTCCTTTAAAATCGGTAATGTCTGTACAACAACGCGTATGCGATGCTCTAGGAATTAGTGAAACCAAATTAAGAGGAGTATTACAAAATCACAATAGTGAACTGCCGAAAGAAGATCACCACAAAACTCGCCCATCATTGAAAACGAAAGATATTCCAGATGGAAAGAAATTTGAAATTCGTGATACCATTTATCGAATGAGAGCCAACAAGGAACATGTGACCTTAAATACAATTCTCTCGGAATTAATAGATAGAAAATTTGACGAAATTGGCAGAACAAGTCTATGGCAAGTGATACATAACTTAGGTTTCAAATTTCAAGAGGAGGATAACAGAAAGGTCCTTTCTGAAAGAAGTTCTGTCGTGCACAAGAGAATTCACTTGTTAAGAAAATATTCTAAATTTAAAGAAGAAGGGGCGAATTTTATATATTTAGACGAAACATTGATATTTTCTAGAGGTGCAACCAAGAGGATATGGCAAGATGATAACGTAAAGTCCATCAAACATACCGATGGAGAAGGAAAGCGACACATAATTTTACATGTAGGAGGGAAATCGGGTTTTATAGAAGGTGCTGATTTAATATTTTCATCTAAATCAAAATCCAGTGACTATCACGATAATATGAACATAGAAATGTTTGTAAAATGGTTGCATGAAAAACTTCTCCCAGGTTTAAGTGAGCCCAGCGTAATTATTTTAGACAATGCACCTTACCATTCTGAAGTTTTAAACAAAAGTCCAACGAATTCTTGGACTGTAAATTAAAGAATGGTTGACAAAGGAACATACACCATTTCCTCAATATATATTAAAATCAGAATTATTACGTTTGGCAAATATACACGCAAAACCAAAAACCTTTGTTGTGGATCAGATTATTGAAAGTTCTAGTCATCAAGTATTACGTCTGCCACCGTATCATTGCCAGTCTAATCCCATCGAATATATATGGGGAATAGCAAAACAATATTATGACAACCATATTGGGCCTAATGGTTATAGTGACGACGCAGTTCGAGAAACTTGGCGAAAAGCACTTTCAATTGCAACTCCAGAAGTGTGGCGGAACTGTATCCAAGTGCGAGAAACTAATAGAAGATTGGTGGACTCGTGAAAATAAAATAAACGAAATAAGTCCAATCCTAATAATAATTAATGGTGATGACAGTGATGATGATGACGATTATGATATTTTGGATGATAATGACTGATTTTCATTTTTGTTGGCAAGTTCAATTTTTTTATTTTTCATTTGAAATTCTCTACATGGAACAAATTTTTATGCTATAAAATATTTTATTTGAGCTAAATAACCCTCTTATTATACATAGACCATATTTTCTGTGTGAAGTGTAATATAAAATTATTATTAGGTTTATAATAGTCACATTAGACTCCATTAATGAAGAAGTTTAATTCTGCTCTCAATTATACAAAATATTCTCCATTATTATTTAATTAAAAAGTTGTACATGCTTTTTCATTTCATTTAACCAGTTGATATTTCCCCAAAGAACAGGTCAAACTTTCGGGTACTTACCTAGAAATACTCATAAAATTTTTAATCCGAAACCCGCGTAAGTATAACGAACAGACTTGTAGCTTGTTTTACAATCATGGGAAATGGACTATTAATACAAATATTTATAAATCAAACTTTTCTATACATTGTTTCATCAGAATTTAAAACTAGAAGCTACTTGTATTGAAAGAAAACACTTTCTTAAAGCTTGGCTTATATTTATAGAAAATGCCATGAGAACTTTGTTGGAATTGAATTTTTGATTTGCTACCAATATCAGATTTCCTGAAAAACTGTTTTTCTTTTGTACTGGACAAACTCCTTTGGGGAGAGGCTATATACGAGTACATAACTGATACAATGTCTGCTGGATATACAGTGCTTTTCAGATAAAAGTATCCACCTTAAGTAACTTTTGAAGGACTAAATATTACAAAAATCAAAAAAATACGTCAAATAATATTGGAAGGGGGAGATATCGTGCCATATTTAAGTTTGCTGAAAAAGTCACCCTTTCACCCCTACTATCATCCCTTCAATTTTTTTAAATGGCTTCCCCCATTTTTTTTATCCATTTTTGGATTGTTCTCGTTTAACCGATTTCAAAAATGTATAAAACATGGGGTTTAAAATAATTAGTTTATGATCTACAGGGTTCCATTATTTGAGTGACAAATTTTTACATCTCACCTTACTGACTGCAGCAAAATTGGATTTAGAATACATTATACCTTAATCGTACCGCTAAAAACTTGTTGAGGTTTTTTATGATACATGGTAAAGGTATTGGAGATTTGAAAAATGAATTTAAATTACTTTTATAGTGTATTTTGATACATGTGCACATTGATTTGTTGAGGTTATTTATTTGATTTAAAAATGGTTTACAGTTTACAAAAAAGAATTGAACTTGTAGGTTTATACTACAAAAATAACAGTTCTGCACGAGCTGCTGCTAGAATTTTCAACGTTGGCAATAAAAAACATAACCGACTGGAACTCGTAAATAACGAAGCAATTGAAGTCGCAGTTTTAGGACAAGTAAGTCTTGAAAATCAACAAGCACAGTCACTGACAACAATAAGCAGAGAAGTAGGTGTTTCATCTTCCACAGTTTATCGAATATTACACAAGCATAAGTACCATCCATACAAAATTAAATTGGTTCAAGAGTTGTATGAAGATGATTTTGATCGTCGTCTTGAATTTTGTGAACTATTGAGTCAGCGCTTGACTGACAATCCACATTTGTTGCACAACCTTTGTTTTTCGGATGAATGCACATTTTCAGTTAATGATTTAGTTAATAGACATAATTGCAGATATTGGGCTGAGAGTGATCCACATGTTGTGCGTGAATACCACACACAGAATCCTCAATAGTTAAATGTATGGTGTGGTATCCTAGGTGACCACATAGTCGGAACTTTCTTTTTAGACGGAAACTTAAATGGAGAGTCATATCTTGAGTTATTGAGAGAAGTAATTGATCCACGTATTACAACAATAATAGAAAATGATCATAATCTTTCTGAAGATTTGCTTGTCTTTCAACAGGATGGAGCGCCTCCACATTTTGCTTTGCCCGTACGACAATTTTTAAATGAAACTTTCCCCAATCGTTGGATAGGTAGAAGAGGCTCGATGATGGAGTGGCCACCTAGATCACCGGATTTATCACCTCTAGACTTCTTTTTATGGGGTTATTTAAAAACAAAAATTTATGCTACCCAACCAGAATCTTTAGAAGATTTACGACAAAGAATAGAGTATGAATGCCTACATTTAAATGCATACGTGTTCGGTAATGTCAGGGAGGCTTTTCAATCTAGGTTATACCATTGTATGGAAGTAAATGGTGGACATTTTGAACATTTTTTATAATAAATTTTGAAAATGAAATATTCGTTTTGTCATTGGAAACGCTTGTGATTAAATCATTAAAATAAAAGTTTTGCACAATTCAATTTTATTTTAATTTAAAATTCTGTAGATCGTAAACTAATTACTTTAATCCCCATGTTTTATACATTTTTGAAATCAGTTAAACGAGAGCAATCCAAAAATGGATAAAAAAATGGGGCAAGCCATTTAAAAAAATTGAAGGGATGATAGTATGGGTGAAAGGGTGACTTTTTTAGCAAACTTAAATATGGCACGATATCTCCCCCTTCGAATATTAATTGACGTATTTTTTTGTTTTTTGTAATAATCAGTCCTTCAAAAGTTACTTAAGGTGGATACTTTTATCTGAAAAGCACTGTATTGTTCGGATTTAGACAGGATTGAAATAATTACTGCTTCATGCATCAGTATCTTACTTTCTAAAGACATTCTTCACTTTCTTGAAAGCAACCAGTATAGTTTTTTCTTTTTAAGATGTGTCTGTTTTCTTTAGAATCAAGACGGAGTCCCAGATAATAGGTAAACGCAAGATGTTGGTGGGATTTACGTGTTATTATCTTAGAATAGAGTAAATTCTTCTATATAGAAAAGAAAGTTTTGTACATTTGCAGGAGAATTGCTGGACCCTAATATAATGGTATCATCTGCAAATGTGCCATAAAATATTAAAAATAAAGACTTTTAAATACCCTGTATACAAGATCTTTTCGGTTAATACATTAAAAAACATTTTCCAAATTTACTCAAATGAAAAGTGGCATAAAAAAGTTTGTTTTATAATATTTGCTAATTTTCGTTTTTAAAGAATTTGAATACCAAATAAGGTTGGTACAAACTGATTTTATTTAGATAAAAAAAATCAGCATGGCCTTCGTATATTTATTTATATTTATATTATGTTATCAACTCACATCAAAGAGAATTCCTCCGATTCCAGGACCGGCACAAAGTCCCAATCCTACGAACGTTTCTAGGACACCCTGTAAATATAAACGTAATTGATTAAACATAATAATATATTAAAAACAGATTTTGTAAACTCATTTGCACGATTTCCGAAAATTCTTCGAATAGACGTAAATTTAAATGCTGAGACCGATTTTTTGAAAATTTCCTAATTCGTTTAAACGTTAATGATGTAAATACAGATATATTAACGAAAACAATTAAAGAAATGTTAATAGATTATCTACTAATTTATCTATACTACCGATTTGCATAATTTTTAAAGATTTAAGCCATTTTATACACATAGGAATTATTATTTAATAATTATTTGTGAGATTTGTTTGATAAGTAACTTTTTTGGGAACGCTAAACATCTGTAAAAACTATTATCTATATATAATTCATTATATTTCGTGTGTTTTTCGTGAACATTGTGTCCCAAATGAATAAATAAATACATATAAACAGTTTCTATGGGGGCATTAAATAAAAAAAAAATAATAATGATTTCTTACCCTGATTGCTCCAGCATTATCGGGAAATATATTAATTACTATCACATAAGCAGCCGTCGAATAGGCACTAGATCCTAAAGCAGCAAATCCTCGAATTACAAAAGACAAAGCGGTAAATCCACTATAATCTTCGATGTGATGCAGCGTCCTGGAAATAATAATAAAAAAAATCAATAATAAATTCGTCTAAAGTTTGTAAATTATGAATTTAATAATAATAAATAATAATTTATTCACAACAAGAGTGTAGAAACTATAATTATGCTTCACATCCTTGTTAGTGGAAATAAAAGATAACCATGTAGTATGCCTATGTTACGCGGCTGACCCACATGTTCAGATTTAAAATTTATTCTATATCGCTGCCTACTCAAATTACTCATTACCAATTTTTGTGTCGCGTGATTCACATCGTTCAGACCGGACTACATTCCAGCGATTATAAAAACATGGGAAAAAACTATCGAAAACGCAAATCGTCTCAGAAATATGATAAATTAAAAAAGAAATGAAGAAATTCAGAGCACAGGTAGGAAAATAATATTTTTCTTTTTATTTAACTGATTTTTAGCTTGCAGAAGATACCACTTTATGTGTAAATTTCTGCATTTAGACGACAAATAAATATATAGAAGATACATCATTCATACAGTATGTCGCTAATGTATGGAATAAATTCATTATAATGGAAGTAGCTGGTTTTTCGAAAAAATGCTCAGACAGGTCAATTTTGTTTACTTAAAGCGCAATTTTTTAAATAAAATTCAATTTTCCCCCACTTCCCATTTTTGGGCAGTGACGTCATTGACAATTTTTTTAAATAGCAACCCCAATTTTTTTTTCTTGATTTTGATAGATCTTGCAATTTCCTACTCGGAAACATAATATTTGAAATATCTGACATAACAATTTTTTTTGAAAAAAAGTCATTTAAAGATCAGATACATAAATTTTATGATATTTTGAAACACAATTAATTAATAAAAGATAATTATTTGTAATTAAGTGCTTAATCTAAAAAATAATAATAAAAATAATAATAATAATAATAATAATAAAATGAATTTAATGACAATTTCACAAATTCTTTTTATTATTATTATTATTATTTTTATTATTATTTTGTTAGATTAAGCATTTAATTACAAATAATTATCTTTTATTCATTTATTGTGTTCTCAAAATAAAATAAAATTTATGTGTCTGATCTTTAAATGTCTTCTATTCAAAAAAAATTGTTATGTAAGATATTTCAAATATTATGTTTCCGAGTAGGAAATTGCAAGATCTATCAAAATCAAGAAAAAAAAATTGAGGTTACCATTTAAAAAAATTGTCAATGACGTCACTGCCCAAAATTGGGAAGTGGGGGAAAATTGAATTCTATTTAAAAAATTGGGCTTTGAGTAAACAAAATCGACCTATCCGAGCATTTTTTCGAAAAACCAGCTACTTCCAATATAATGAATTTATTCCTTTCATTTGAACCATACTGTATATTCATTGTTATTTTTGTAGTTTTTAACTTGTTTTTGTACTATGATTAGACTGTATTTTGATTTTTTTTTCAAATTTCCGCCATGGAGCCTTTAAGTTCAGCTATGTATTATTATTTTAATAAGTAAAAAGTTGTAGAAAAATAAACGTAATCTTATAATATTGGGGTTAAGTAAAATGAAAGTTAAACGTTAAAATTTTAAAATATTCTTAAATACATGAAGGCTATTTGTTGTGTTCCAAAGCAGTCCAAGCTTTAAATTTCGACTTTTCATAATGAATATCGTTTGTACTTTTCGAAATCGTTTAGTTTCTGTGTACTTATTTGCACTTTTTTCACTATTTGGGTTTTTTCAAAGTATATAAATATATGGCGAGACGATCATCAAAAACGAATTCTGTTTTTTTTAATATATTTCGTTTATTAATAAATCGATTTTATTGTCCTTAGGTTCATTTTATAGGCAAATAAATATGCTCCCAGATAGACATAACAAAATGCTAGAAATGTAAAATTTAAGATGGCCGACCTAATTAAAGACAAAAAACGAGCCTAAAAGTAACCCATTTTAAGCTCGTTTTGCGTAATAATTATAAATTAAATATAAAATCTAATAACAAAAGTTAAATACCTAACCTATTTTCTTTATTTTAAGACCTCTCCGAGCACGATTGGTCCATTCAATCGTAAGATATAGACAATCAAAGTTGTCTGGTTTTTATGTTTTAACACATTATTATGCTTTGCAACGCTGCTATTTTAGTTTTTGACCGATTTGTACTCAATGAATCTGATTTGGTAGGTATGTAAATATACTTTCCGACCACTATGTTTTTATCGAGAAAGAAACTTCTTAATATCATGAGAAGTTCTGGACAGAACGAAATTAATACAATTTGCTCACAACACCGCTAGATATTTTGTTGAAAAGTACCCACGGTCAATATGCCTCCGACATTGCACAAATACTTTATACATTGGCCTGAAATAATATCTTCTGCTTTGTTGCCTATAGACCAATAACAGAGAAAACTAATGAGGACGTCTTTAATTCATTTTTACTTAGTTTCGACCTTGTAATCACGAGCAAACGAAAATTAAAAAAGAAAGAGTCTGCAGCACTTTTCTAAAGAAGCAGTAGATTTCTTTAAATCTGGACTCGTCCAGCTTCATAGCCATGGTATATTCATGACACTGATGATGACCGTGGAGACGATAAAGAAAATGTCTTATCACATTCTAAAGAGGATGAAATTTGATTACAATCATCATAGCTTTTCTAAATCAAATTATTATAATATTACATTTTTATTATCTGTATCTTTAACGTGTGGAGGGTGGATTACCCCCCGGCACTTGGGCCTCATTAGGCCCATGACATTTTTATTATATTATGTTAGTATTACAAAAGAAAATACATAGAGGGCTTATAAAGTGTTTATTTGCTAAAAAAAAATAGATATTAAGAATAGAATATACATTTTTATTATATTATATTCTTAATAACTTTCTATTTTTTTTTTTTAGCAAACGAACACATTATAAGCCCTCTATGTATTTTCATTTGTAATACTAACACCTCTACAAAGCAATATTTACCTTACAAATTCATAAAGAGAGTCTGTGATTTATTGCCAACTTTGATGGCTTGTTGCCCCAGTGTGCGACTTTTTTCAAATCTCCAAGTATTTGATTGTGGGTACCGCCAAATTATCTACCTATGTCAGTTGCCGGTTTTGACTTTGGTGAGTCACGTGCAACCTTTATGTTGTCCCCTCTAAACTAGTGAATGTATATTTCGACAATAGCTTACATTTTAAGATACTCTCTTGAGAGACCTCGTATACAAAATTTTTCCAATCTCGAATTTATATTTCAGAGAAAAATTGCATATATTTAAAATTAGTTAATTCCGAAAATGAACCAATTAACTAAGTAGTTATATTTTTCCTAATGATGCCGATTAATATGTAATAGTAAATGATATATTTTTTGTGTGTTACTAAGTATTATTTTAATGACCCGTTTTCTATGGGTTTTACTTTAAAACTTACCCAAATATCACAGTGCAAATTCCTGAAGTAAATAAACCAATGATAAATAAAAATTTAACTCCTAATTTTGGACACTGAAAAAGAAAGAAGTATTATTTATATTTTACAAATTTATTATAGTAGCTTTTTTTAGTGATTTTATTCGTTATTAATTTTAATAGTTCCTGGTGTTCCTTTTGTTATAGAGTAGGGAAAGCAAGTGTTGATAAAGTGGCTCTAAGATTTGCCAACTTAAGAAAATACAATATGTATCCATGTTTTTCAAAGTTTAGTTTAAAATATTGTTTTACAGAAGTAAGGCTATTGACGAAGACAAAATAAGAACACTGAAATCTGATTATATGCTTTTAGTTCGTTTAGGTTAAAATAAAATTGCTGATAGTTCTATTTTGATCAGGTAAAGCAGTAAAACAACCAATAATGAGCGAAAGGATATAACAATATCACTAAATAATTATGCGCTATAATATATAGCTCATTAAAACAGGATTGATATATTTGACATGCTCGAGGTTGAAGTAGTTTTTTGTTCCATACCCTTTTTTAAATGATCTTAATCAACACGTTATTGCCACAATTTTACTTGCAGCAGGGAAAATTGCAAATGCCAATAATATAATACGAATTTTCCTCAAAGTTTAGTTCAAAATAATGTTACACAGAAGTTGGGCCATTGATAATTAAGAGTTAAAATAAGAATGCTGGGAGTTTTTGATTATGAACTTGATTGAGAAAGTGAAAAATGTACACAGAAGTTTTATAAAATAACGCACTTCAGCTTTATGGGCATATAAACAGAGTGGATGAGATAAAACAGCTCAAAAGAATTGTGAAATAATTATAAACACAAGTAGTGGATGAAAGGCCTATGTAACTTTCTTTTAAATGGTGTTTTTCTGTGATGATGTAAGGGCTTATGTACCTAAAATTCGTTTAAAATGTCTTCCGTGACAATATATCATCAAATATAGAAATTGCTAGTGGATAAAGGACCCATGTACTAGGGAATAACTGTGAAACAATAAACTTTAACACGAAATATCTCGTAAAAATTATTTTGCTACATAGGCCCTTCATCCACTGGTGTCTTCAATTATTAGATAGTAAGAAAGAGGATCACTACCACCAACTTAAATAACATAATAGGTCTAAAGTCGAAAAAGAAACAAGATCCCTTCATGGGATTTCATATAATTGATACCCTCGATATTGTAGTAGGTATTTTCATAACTTTAGCACTTACTAGTTTCCCAAATATCGGGGAGGAAAGAAATATAACTAATGCGAAGTATCCGAATACGAATCCAGCCATGGACTGCGTCATTCCTCGATTCGCAGCTTCTTGAGGATAAAATGGCGCCATGATGGACATTGAACAATAACACATGAAATCCGCTGTTAGTAACATTATTAGAGAACATTTTTGCTTCCAGGTGAACTTCTTGCTTTTACTGAAACAAAAAAAACCATTGCTAGAATACATCATCACGATTTGAAAAGATTGAATAAAAAATTTAAAATGTTATTACCAATTGTTAATTTTTAAATTTGTAATGTGGAACAAGTGGAAATACATTATCTACAAGAAACATTTGACGAAGGAAAGGACAGTGAAAAATCATTAAAAAAAGAAGATGAAGACATAGGTATGAGTGGCCTTGATGATTAAGAAAATGGATGGAATGGACAAAAAATGGATGAAAATAAGAGAAATGATAAAGAAGTGAAGACAAAGAAGAAATTATAAAGAAAATGGAGGGAATGGAGAAAAACATAAAACAGAATATGAGAAACGAAATAGAGAAGGTAGAAAAGAAATTGGAAGTAGGAGTAAAAGAAATAAAGTCAAAGTTATTAGCAGAAAATAGGATAGAAGCAGCAAGAGAAGAATTAATAATTGAAATGACTGGCAAAAGTATAGAAGTTGAAAATTTGCAAGATTATGCATTAAACATTTCTTTTATTTAGACGTGAAACAAACAAAAAAATAGGCGACCAAAAAATTTAAGAAAAAAATTTGAGCAAAAAGCTAGAAGAGACAGGAATAGAAATTGAAGAAATAAGTAAACACACTAAAAGAAAACTAAAATTGAAGAATTAAATTAACAGAGGTAAAAGAAAAATAAATGGAGAAGAATTATTTCAGAAAAAAGTAATTAAGATAAAGGAAAGTAGGAAACGAAATGTAAAAAGAACTGAGAAATATAAAAGTACATAAAAAAAAATTTGTTGCAAACAAAAGAATAAAAACATATGGCACAGGAAAACGAAAATAAAACATAGGCAGGAATTGGGAAAGATAATGAGAAATAGAAGATTATGGGAGAACGAAAAAGTAAAGATCAAAGTCAAAGAAAATATATAAATTTAAGAAGGTGGACAGACAAATGTAAAAATCAAAATAAGAATAGAATATGGAAAAATGAACTTGAAATAAGATATATTATATTGTATATTATATATTGTATATAACAATTTAATAGTTAAATGAGGAATATTTGTTTTTTTTTTGTTACTGAATGTGAATATGAGTGAATGTGTAGGTTCAGGTATCAATAGTTTGGATAAAGCAAAGTAAAAAATAGTATATTAAAGTATAAGTGGATATAACGGTCTTTAAAACACGCGCGATTTTTCGAAATAGAGCAAGTGTTTTAAAGACCAGTTATCCACGAATAGTTTACGCTATTTTTTTATTGGTATACTTTGAAATCCTAAATATTGGTATTATTTCTACAAAAAAAATGGAAATAAGAACTAATAACTGAAAATGGTTGAATTTGTGATGTAACATCAGCATACCTCGTTGTCATGAAAATGAGGCAAACAAAAATTTATTTTCAATCTGTCACGTAAGATTAATTGTCGCAACAGTTGTTATTGTTTTAAATGAGTTCAAATATTGAGTATTTAAATAATAAAGCAAAATCGCGCTTAATACCACAAAAATCCGAAGCGGTTTATAAAATTCAATTATAAATTCAACACGTGGATGGAAGAGCAAATGGTTACACATATAGATGAACGAGTTGTTCTCGCTTATCTTCAGAAAATGTCGGAACAGTATAAAGTATCGACTATGTGGACTATCCATTAAAAATTACAAAGTATGTTGAGGATAAACAAAGGGGTCGATATAAAATCGTTCGTCAATGCATGCATTCATGAAGGCAATTAGCAAAAATGAGGTGGTCAAGAAGGCATATGTATTCGAGGAAGACGATTTGCGGAAGTTTTTTACAGATGCACCGGACATTACGTATTTATTTTTGAAGGTGGTTGCTATTTATGGCATCTTTGGCTCTTGTAGAAGATGTGAATTGTGCGATTTACGCTTAGCTGATATCAAGGAAGAAGAAAGCTTATAGCTTATTACTATCCGACCATCTAAGACAGTGAAGTCTCGACGTTTTACTGTTGCCGATAGTGATGCAATTAGATATGTGCGTTTGGTGAAGCAGTATTTATCATTGCGCCCCCAAAATGTAAATACAGACCGAATTTTCTTACGGTATGATAAGGGGAAGTGCACCAATCAAGTGGTTGGTATTAATACATTTGGATCATGTCCCCAGCAAATTGCACGTTATCTTAAATTGGACGATCCTGAGAAATATACTGGACATGCATTTCGACGTACGTCCGCTACCATTATGGCGAACAATGGCAAGACAATAGATCAAATCCAACGACAAGTAGGATGGAAATCGGCAGCTGTGGCGACTGGTTACGTTGAAGAGAGCATTAGCAATAAGAAGAATGTTTCAAATATTATTGGAAGTGCTATTAATGGAAGTACAACTTCATTGACTTTCAAGAATGTTAGCAATCTTTCCTCTGATTTCAAACAATACTAACGGTACTCTCCACATTCATTTAAACAATTAAGAATGTGAAAAAATATTTGAATAAATTTTTTGAAAAATTTCTCAGAAATATTTTATTTGCCATTACAAGGCACTCCTGTCAGATCAATAATTAAAAAGTTGTCATTTAGACATCACGTTTCTCGGGTTGTTGATGTTGTCATGGCAACTTTAAAACACGCGCGTTTTTTTTAACACGCTGAGGCGTACGTTAAATAAGTAAAATAGGGTACCAATAAAAAAATAATTTATTTTGGGAAATAAATTAGTTAAATACAAAATTTGGGGGATTTGATATAATAAAATTAATGACATAAAGTCAAAATTTTATTAATCTATTTTAGGTCCTGAAAAGATTATAAAATAAGTTTCGGGGAAAAGTCAATTTTGATTGGGAGAGAATTTTGGAAAAAGAGATTGTCGGAGAGAAAGAATATTGTCAGGATTTGGAAAAGTTAAAATTGTATTAGAATTTGTTAGTAGAATAAGAGAAGGAATTGGTTTGAAACATTCATTGTTGAAATAAATTGAAAATAAATAGGAGATAAAAAAGTAATTTGCAATTTTGAATATTTGTAAATTTCACTTTCTTATACCGGATGCAACACATGTTTAGATTGCGGAGTAGAAATCAGTAGGCATGCAGACAGGTCTGTGCCGAAGGAGAAAGAGTTGGAATTTCGACTCTAAACTCCACATTAAAACAAGCACTCGAGAGTCGTTCGACGCAAATCTCTTTGAAGTTAGCAGAAAAACCGACAGACCGGTGGATAGCGTGTATTGTATCTGGCGCCAATATTTGCGTGTTTCTTTATGCGGCGCACAGTCCACATCTAGAAATATTTTGACGAACATGAGCAAATTTTCGTCAAATACAACGCATAACGTAAATATTTTTTGATCTGGACATGGATTAAGGTAGAAAACACTAGAAAACTTAAATAATTTAAAAACTAATCTAATTAAATAAAGGCCATGTGATTAAAAGATTTTGTGTTCTTCTCATTTCTTCTTTAAATTTATTGTTATATATTCTTCCTAAGTATTTTCCGTTTTTAAATAGCCTAATAATGACCAACTAGGACACGTGGTATATATTTGCCATGGTATATATTCTATTGTGTGTATTCAATGTGAATTGTAAATGGAACAAAATGTGTTACAATTTTTTTATCTATTAAAGAACACAATGTGGATAAATAATAGCCGAGATGATTTGCTTTGTCCAGAGAATGGCATATCTCAAATGCGTATTTGCGTGATGGTTTTTAAATGCGGATCATTTTATGAACAGCGATCATTTCATTGAATAGGATTGATAAATAATGATAGGAAATAGAAACTTATGTACCACAAAATAAAAACCCAAAATATGCAAATGAGAAATTATTAATTTACAGTTCATCAAATTTCTAGAGGTGTTCGACGCCCAGACAGAGAAGGCGCTACGTGTGACTAAGATAGCTATTGTACAGTCTGCTAAACAAGTTATTTTAAATAGTTTTTAATATTTTTAGGTAATTAAATTTTAAAAGTGTGGAATAGTTTAGGGATTAAATTGGTCTGATTGGACTTTCTTAGAACGTTTTTAAAAGCAGCTAAAGATAGTATGTAGAATTGAAAATAATTATTATGCCATAAAAGGTGTTTTGGAATTCCTTCAACCTTTTGAAATTGAGTCAGAAAATATAAATTTTATAGGATAGCGGAAAATACCTATAATTTTTTTGTAGGCCTTTGTAAATCGTGGAAATAGTTTATATTTTATTTCTACCTTATTAAGGAAAATGGTACCTATTATTAATAACGGTTGTTTCTGAAAAATAATAAACTATACTATTTAGAAAAAAATTTATTTCTCTTATAATTTTGTTCTAGTACGGAAGCTAGCTTTACATTTTTGTTGGTGGTTTCATGGGTTTCATATCAATTTTTTGTAATTGTAGTTTACACGTACATATACCTCTTAACACTTGTTTGCTTTATTAAAAAAGTGTGTTGTTGTGATTTACGTCGTAATAAGTCAAAAACAACTTGAAACCCCATATAAAATCAAAAAGGAGAAACGGAAAAAAATTGAGCCTGTAAATGAACACAACTCAGAAACAAAAATAGCTATCTAATAATAAAAAAATAAAATTTGATTCTTGTGCAGCTTCATCTATATCATTAACTGTTTTTGGTTTTTTAATGGTTTTTCTTGGTGATGAAAATTCCGATATCTCACTGTTATCGATTCTTTTTTTCTCTCCAGAAATGCGGACGACAGTGTTTTTAGATGCTCCTGTGGCTGCAGCAACACGATCATTTACATTTTTAAATGGTATTGAAGGTGAATTAAAGTTTCCTTCTCTTCTCATAAACTCTATAACATTGGCTATTATTTCGCGAGATTGACTGTTAATCACGCGGCCTCTTAATTTGCTATTAAACTCCATACTTAGGTTCTATTAAACTGTAATGAGCAAAAAACACAAACGAAAATAAAAGAAATGTTTTAGCGAAATTTACATCTGACATTTACGTTTGAATGAAATAGTGAAATACTTGATGCGCAGAGTGTACTTTCATTGTGTAAATCCGTCGGGATGCCTGTCAGTAGTGCTTTCTCTGTCTAGCCGTCGAAAGCCTCTAGAAATTTGATGAACTGTAATAATAAATAAATAAATGAAATAAAAATATTTGAGTATAATAAAAAATAATAATAATTTATTGTTGCAGTAATTTGTTTAATGGCCGCCATTTACGGAAGTCCATTTTATTAATTAATGTCTATAATTCTTAATTTATAAAAAACTGTTATTTTATCAGCGGCTTCATTACTGAATTGTCCAGTTACTGGTCGTGCCCTTAAAGTATTATTATCACCATTAAATGTGGCCTTGATATTCAATGAAGAAACAATTTCTCTCAATTAATTTTAATCATTAATTGATATAAACCAACAAAATCTTTAACAGAACTAAATAACAATTGATTAGTAATAAAATTAAAAAACTGTATAGGGAGTTTCCTATTTTTGTAATATCTAAAAAGGTGGAATGCTAGTGATGCTAAGAGACAAACTATAGTCTAGAGAAAAAAGAAATGCAGTAAATTAACTTTTCTACACCCGCATGGATATTAGCTTATCTACGCACAGACTACAAAACGAAAAAGTATGTTATTGCGTTTAACTGAACGAATATATTTCATATCTATTTTAGGTAGTAAGAACACTGCAAAAAAATGAAATCCACCAATCACAGTTCATATTTTGGACAACCAACTACTATTATTTTTAAAATTTTAAATAAGTGACAATCCTGTCAAACTAATTGTCAGTATATTTTTTAATTATTAAGATTAAATATATTTTAAAATGACTTACTTTTGTGAAGAATCGATAAATAATCGTAAATAATAGCATTTATATTTTTATTTAAGGTAATTCACTCGTAAAACGGCTTTTCTTAAGAATTCAATAAAATTGAAATATAAGGTTAATGAAAGTGTCTTTTATGTAAATAAAAAAAATTAAATTTTTTGACCGTCTGTGAAACGAGATATTAACAATCAAAATGTGCATAATTACCACTCTTGAAGCCTCTCATGTACACAAGTAATGCATTTATTTCCAGATATCTCGAAAACTGTTCTTACCATATTTTTTAAAAACTAATGTAATGTAAATCAAGAAGTTATAAAATTTTCTAAAGAAACGCTGAATTTTTTGACCGTCTTAGTAAAAAGATATAGATTTTTAAAATAAAAATATTTTTAAAGCAATCGACGCGTAGTTGCGTAAAATTATTACAACTTGGCAACGTTGTGTACGCTGCAATCAACGCGTTGTACCAAACTAACACTCGATCAGCTAAGAGGATGTTATAACCTCGCGACGTTTCCTTGAAAAATTAGTTCGTCCACTGTATTTAAGAACTGGAATCAGCGTTTATGTTTTAACCAAAACAAACCCTTAAAATTAATATGAGGAAGTCACAAATTTCTATAGCAAACCATTCATGTATTTATGAGGTTGCCGGATGGATTTTATTAAAATCCATATATATATATAAGATGATATAAGCTTACATGTGTTTTGTACAGTCTCTTACAAAAATAAAATTGATTAGCATTGAGAATCTCGAACTATTGGTATTCACCATTAAGCGATATTTTTATGTACGACTGTCGCAAGTGAACTACCTTAAACCATATTTTAAACTTATGTCCTTTGACCATTTTTCCAAGTGGAAATTCGATTTCCAAATTTTATTTTTCGAATTTTCACACTACTTGGGCACATTAAAATTATTTTAGGGGGTGGTCAAACGTCAAAACTTAATTCTAAATTAGTATGGATCTTTATTGTGTACTTATGTCGTTTGGTCATTTTTTCTAAGTCAAAATGCCCTTTCCAAATTGTATTTTTCTAGTTTTCACACTACTGAGAAACACTAAAATTATTTTAGGGCATGGTAAACGTCAAAACATAATTTTAAACCTTTATAGATATTTATTATGTCCTTATGTCGATTGACCATTTTTCTGAACTAGAAATTGGATTTGGAAATTTTTTCTTTGAATTTTTGACCCCTCTGTCTTTTAAGATATTTTAGAGAGTGATCAAACGACGATAGATAATTTTAGATTCTATTGTGCCTTTCTAACCACTAACCATTGATCTATCTTTCAAAGTTGAAATTCATCCCAGAACTCTTGTTTTTTTATAATTTACCTCCTTTTAAATTATTTTAAGGGGTGTTAAAAATCTCAGGGGTGGTTAAACATGGTCAGAAATTGGTTAATCTTACGGTGCAGTCAGTTTAAAAAAATATTAATTTCGGGGGGGCCAGCGGGCACTCGGCCATTAATATATTTTTTAAATATTTAGGTTTCTAAGAGTGGTCAAAAAAAGTTAGTGGTTGTTCAAACATGGAATAGGTGGTCAAACGTAACACTATTGTACAAAATTGTGATTTAGGTTTTTGTAAATCATATTTCCCACCTTAAACTAGAAATTAATGATGTCATTTTTGAGAACAAACCCTGCCACACAGTTCCCACGCGCAAAACCCAGAAAATTAGCTAGTTAAGTTACTTGTTTGTAATAAGGGCAAACCACTCTGAAAAGGATCAGGAAAATATCATCAAAATATCAGGAAAATTCAGGAAAATATCAGGAAAATATCAGGAAAATATCAGGACAATATCAGGAAAATATCAGGAAAATATCAGGAAAATATCAGGAAATTATCAGGAAATTATCAGGAAATTATCAAGAAAATATCAGGAAAATAGTAGAAGAGTATTAAAAAAATATTAGGAAAATATCAAGAAAATTCAAGAAAATATCAAGAAAATATCAAGAAAATATCAAGAAAATATCAAGAAAATATCAAGAAAATATCAAGAAAATATCAAGAAAATATCAAGAAAATATCAAGAAAATATCAAGAAAATATCAAGAAAATATCAGGAAAATATCAGGAAAATATTAGGAAAATATCAGGAAAATAGCATATAATTAGAAGATCATTAAAGTATCAGGAAAATATCAGTAATATATCAGGAAAATATCAGAAAAAAAAAATAGACAATATTCATTTTAATCTCTAATGAAATTTGTTAAATTTATTCTTATACATGGATAACGGTTGTGTGAGAATTATAAGTAGCGCCACCTACACTTATAGTAAGCAAAATCAAGAAAATAGAGAATGTCTATTTGTTTCTGTTGGATCCCAATAAGGTCAAAATCGGTTCAAGAATGACGTTCTTCTTAGTAAAGAAATCAAAGTTAGAGCGCTGAAAATAATTTTCTACCTCTGCTGTTTTTCCTTAGATATAAATCAATGTCGGGTCGGTAGTGTAGCGGTCTAACGCGCTTATATTCATTTATAGGCAAGTTTATGAGTCTGAGACTGCTGGGCTTCGAAAACCAGACCGGACCATGTGGATTTTTAATTAAATTGCATGGTTCAATTTCTGTTGATATGACATGCAGATTAAAAAATCGCCATGCATTACCGTCTCGATGATGGTGGGTGAGGTTTTCCGGGTTTTCCTCACCTGTAAGTCAAATGGCACCATCAATCATCTTTAAGTCGCCCCGGAGCGCCACGGCAAATAATAATAGCCGTCCCTTCCCCTACACAAGTCGTTCAGTCGACTTCAGGGGTTGAAATTCACTCGTAAGGGAGAGTATTATTATTATTAGCAAAATAAGTATTTGTTTTCAAGAGGTAAACGGTCTCTCTTATTATATGTGACCCATTACTTTGAGATTTTATTGTTTTTTTTTTACTTTAATACATATTTACCCAAATACTTGAATCGCAATGAATATAATTCTCTAATACAAACATTGGAAATTTTCCTGCATTTCCAGGTAAACTTGAACGATAATAATGTAAACAGAAAAAAATTATTTAATAATCTAATAATGCATTGATTTGGAAGGTAATGGAAAGATTTTAGAATATACCAAAGCCTTAGATTATACATAGATTGAGTATGACACTGATTGATTGTGATAATAGTTGATTTTTTTTCGGTATTATTGTTCTACATGCATATAAAATAATATAAATCAAATTTATGTGTTTCTAAAACTGTTAGTTTGTCAGTTTACAAACCTAAATTACTTAAAATTAATGAAATAATTAGATAGATACTTAAAGGACCTTTTAATTTATCGTATTGCCTAGCCCCTTACCTGCCCTCCATAGCAAATGCATTCGTGTCGAAGAAAACATTTTCTTACCCCTAATTTTTAAAAAATTTCTCCTCGTTTCCGGTTATTCTAAATCCAAAAATACAAAAAAATTATTTTTTTCTACACCCACATGGATATTAGCTTATCTACGCACAGATTACAAGACGAAAAAATATGCTATTGCCTTCAACTGAACTAATATATTTCATATCCATTCTAGGTAGTGAGAACACTGCAAAAAAATGAAATCCACCAATCACCGTTCATATTTTGATCAACCAACTGCTATTATTTTTAAAATTTTAAATAAGTAACAATTCTGTCAAACTAATTGTCAGTATAATTTTTAGTTATTGAGATTAAACATACATTAAAATGAGTTATTCTTGTGTAGAGTCGATAAATAATAGCATTTCTGTTTTTATTTCGTCTATTATTATAAATAATTTGTTAATTTAAACAAAACTATATGAAGTCAATTTAATTAAAGCAACAAAAATAAAAGAATAGGTGATCCTGTAGTTAGCGTTCTTGCCTTCCACACGGAAGACCGGAGTTCGATTCTCGGATAGGGAAAAATTAAATGATTTTCTTTCTTTTTCTTTGGTCAGACGATTGAGCACTCCGCCTACGGCGTCGTGCTCAAATTTCGTCTTCTTGCGATAGGGTCATCATATCCACTCTTGCTGCATGTGCATATGTGTGCCGGCACGATAACTCTAGAATTTTCAGATAGCGCTTTAAAAATTAATGTTCTTAAAATGCAATAATAAATTTCTTATAGATCCTAATTATGCACTTCAACGCCCTTGCATCCATGGCCGTCGCTACACGAGGACAAGGGGAGCGACTGCCCCACGTCGGGATTTGTGATTTTGGAATGTTTCACCTTGGCTTTTGACTATAGTCTGCGGCCTTTTGACCCTGCGTATAAGATCTTCACTGATTTTACTTTAATATAGAGCAATATAAAAACCGATGCACGTCAGAGATGACGTCAGTGACAGTCATTGGTACACCACACACACTAATAAACATAATTAAATTTTATTTTGCAAATAAATGAATAAATTTAGACGCATGAAGTTCATTTTTATAAAATTGCATATTAAAAATGTATTTTTTATCATATCACAGTAGTAAATGTACTGTAGGCAGATTATTAACGGAATACTGTCTAGTGAATTTTATAATAAAAGTTGGCATCAAATGTGTCAGCTTTCAATTTTAATACATTGTTGTCAATTGTTATTTGTTTTGTATTATTTTGCATCGATCGATTTCTTTTCAACAAATTATTTGTATTTTAGATTAAATTATTAACGAACTGTTCTTTTCAGAACAAATTTATTAGGAATTTAATATTGTATATTTTTTCATTGAAAAATGCCAAAACAATTAAATAGTCGCTGCAAGCAACTAGTGGCTTCTCTAATAAATTATTTTGAGAAAGAACGTGATAATAATGGGCCTTTGTTACCTTTAACAGCTGTAAGAAAAGTGAGTTGATTAATAATGTATCACCGTCAAATTAATATAATTATTTTGTTTCAGCGTGTCACAGAAGCACTTAATCTCAATTTTTCTACTGATAGTTCTATTTCACAAGCTGTAAAGAACAGTGAAGTTCTAAAGTCACCACCAAAAAAGCGCCCTAGGCAAAAGAAAGTTACCAGTGCTATTCGAGATGTTATTTATAGCATATACGAATCTAGTAAGTGTATATATATATATAAATTAATATTAAACAATTACAAATTAATGTATGATTTCAGAGGAGCATGTAAGTTTAGATTCTTTGTTGGTGAAACTTAATGAGAAGGAGTTGTTCAATGGATGTCGCACATCATTGCATACCTTATTATTAGAAATAGGTTTCAAATGGCAGAAAGATGAACCACGGCGAGGTCTTATGGAACTTCCATATATTGCCGTGAAACAGGCCGAATTTTTAAGAAAATATACCAAAGAAAAGAAGCAAATTTGTACCAGTTTGTTTTTATTGATGAGACTTGGATTTTCCAAAATGGCACCATAAACCGTTCTTGGCAAGACAGCAATAAAAGAAGTGTAAAAAGTACAAAAGTTGATGATAAAAGTTAATAAAAAAAAAACTAATGAATATATACATGTTAACTGTATATTGATCTTTTTTATAGATATATAATTCTTCATGCTGGAAACGAAAATGGATTTATTGATGGTGCCGAGGCCATATTTGCTTCAAAAAGTAATGATTATGATTATCATGGTGAAAATTTTTTAAAATGGTTCGAAGAACAATTGCTTCGAAGAATGCATGAACCATCTTTAATTGTAATGGACAATGCTTCATACCATAGCACATTGGCACACAAAACACCGAATAGTAATTCGACTAAGGTGCAAATTCAAGAGCGGTTGACGAATCAGAACATACCTTATTCAGTCACCATGTTTAAGGCTGAACTTTTGAACCTTGTTAGACGGCGAGTAATGGAAATCTACTTTTTCTGTATTTTTTAAATGATTTTATTTTTTTAGTAATAAACCACCAAAAATATATGTAGCTGATATGCTGGCTAAACAGTATGGACATAAGATGTTACATCTTCCTCCTTACCATTATATTTTTAATCCAATAGAACTGATTTGGGATATTTCAAAACAATATTATAACAGGCACATTGGTCGGGATGGAAAGACACAAAGAGATTGTATAGACATGTGGTCTGAAGCACTCCGAACCATTACCCCACAAATGTGGGCAAACAGTTCAAGACACACTGAAAAAGAAATTTTTAAATGGTGTGAAAGAGCATATACTGGACCGATTGGAAATTGCTCCCATTATTATAACACTAAATAGAGATGATTCTGATTTTAGTTCTGATTATTCTGACTGATTTTAGCTTAAATATTATTTAAGTTTTAAAATGTCATTTGTTGTTAATTTTATTACCTAACTGTTCTAATTATTATTACTTTTTTTTAAATATGGATGTTTATAAACTAACTGAACATAATTATTTTTTATTATAAATTAAATCAAGCCTAAATAAAATTTGTTTGTTTTTTCATCCTTAACCTAACCTTTTTTGTCCTCTTGTGCAAAATTTATTACTATTAAATTCAGGTGTTTTTCTAAAACTTCAATTTAAACATTATCAATGATCTTCATTGGCTTTTATATAGAATTCATTATACATTTAAAAATAATTGTTCCTAATAACATAGCCAAAAAAACATAAGTTCATAGTTTTAAAAATTCCTACATTCTTAGACTATTTTGAAGATTGGGCAACACTGCAAGGCTATGACTTCACAACTGATTGATGACGTGTATCGGTTTTTATATTGAATGCTCTATATATTGGGTAAGTTCGGTTTGGAACTCGGCGGATCGGACAGAGCGCGCACGGAGTGCGTGACGTCATAGACAGAGTTCGCTCTTTTTACAATCTCAAGACGAACACAAGGGGAATGACAAATGACACTAGTGATAGTTTACACTTGAATACACTTTTGTTTGTGTGTATGGACTGTAAAAAAATAATTTTAATCAAATAGGAAATAGTTATAATAAAAACAAACAAGAAATAATACGTGTAAGACTGATTAATCGCCGATCAGAATATTGACATTTGACATTTTTGACACATTCCTACAGATACCCGCCGATCTCCATCGGCCAACTCGGGGAAGAGTGAGCGCGCACTGAATGCTCTGAGTACGTGATATGTGGCAAGCCGAACACAAAAGAGTACGCTCTGAGTGCCAAGGCGACCACAATCGAGGCATACCGAGTGCACTCTGAGTACACCGAACGCCAAACCGACTGATTGTATACTATAAAACGAAATTGTTTTTATGAATTGCTCAGAGCTGGGGAGGAGTTGAATCACATAAGATTCTAATCACGATCACATAAATGAAGTGACGAATATTATGAATATCTTACAGACGCGCTTTTGAAAATAAAAATCAAGGAGTTTTAGAATTTTTTTAGAAGTCAACGAAATAATGAACGTATTCCTTTAATTTGCATCATACTGTATAATTACACTCAGATAAAAAAAAATAATTTTATAAATTAACAACTATCACGAATTTTATGTTTGTCCATTTTAATTAAAAAAATATAATAGTTTTAGACATGTCCACTTTTCCAAAACTTATCAATACACATATAAATTTTTTTTTAATATAAACTGCACGTGTCATGTAAATAATACTGATAACCTTTTAGAAAAAGTTGTACATATCGTGTTTTTAAATTAGAACTGTGACGTATACGATATGATTTGAAATTCATGAATTTTTGTTTGGTCTGCGATCTGCTATCGTTGAACGCCTGGGGATAGCTCAGTACAAATGACAAAAGGAAAATAAGAAAAGATGAGGTTAGATTAAAAAGAAGTCATGAAACTGCAAAATTACTAAATGCTTACAATAGGGTATAATGTTAAAATTAAATTGGGTAAGAAAATTAAAAATTCGATGTTTAAAGAATTCAAAATATAATTAATAAACTTAAGAACTATTAGATGTTAAGATAGTCTATGACGAAATTAAAGTATAAGTCTGAAACCTAGAATATAGGTAACATAAATATGGAAAATTAAAATCGCCAAAGTAATCTTCCAAGGCCTTTGCCAACTTAGGCGACTGGCATAGATATACAGGGTGTTAAAAAAAAAGTGTCACAAAATGAAATGGTGAATAGTATGACCCAAAATAAGCAGAAAAGTCTTAATAAATATATGACCGCAAATTAACGGTTTCGGAGATACGGACCATTTTGTGTTTATAACAATTTTTTATTATTATAAAAAAATAATGATATTTATAAACAATCAATAACAACATAGAGTTAAATGAGATGTTCAAAGTGCCCTCCCTCCATTTCAATGCATTGCCATTTGCACGACCGTACATAAAATGCATGTCAGCTAATTCAATATTAGTGTAAACAGGCACAACGAATATTTATAAAATTATTCACCCACAACAAAATAATAACTGCAAATAGTATCTATGAAAAAATATCGGTACACTCCGATAAGAAAAGCAAGTTTTTGAGAATGAAAAAAGATAATCAAAGAATGATACAAAACACAAAACACTCCGTATCTCTGAAACCATTCATTTGCGGACATATGTTTATTAAGACTTTTCTGCATATTTTGGCCCATACTACCCCCCGTTTTATTTTGTGACACTTTTTTTTTAACACCCTGTATAACCAAGACAGATAGGATTATTTACAAAATTTTTGAAGAATGAACGGTGGTGTCCGCGGTAGAAACTCAATAATCGGATTGAACATTGATGCCAAGTATACGTGCTTTTAACTATATATATATATATATATATATATATATATATATATATATATATATATATATATAACCAATACAGATTTCACAATTTCTGAAGTCAACGCGGATGATCCTCGACAGAAATGCAATATTTGGATAAAATTAAAATATTGATGCCAAGTTTGCGATGTTTTTAACTGTAGTAATGTTATTGCGTTTGCTTGAATTAGTCCATAGTATTCTTACAGCTTTTTCTGTTGTTTTTTCTATATGGCTGCAGAAGCTAAGAGTGATTCCACGGTATTTAACTTCTTTTGCCATTTTTAGATGTTGTCCCCACATAGGAAGCTCCTTCATTCCTTAAAGGTTCCTTTTTCTTGTGAATGCAACAACAGAGGTTTTTGTCGGGTTTGTGGACAATCCCTCTTTTAGGCACCATCTTTCGACGATATTTAGTGCCCGCTGCATCCTTTCGGATACAACAGTCCCAAATTTACCGTTTACTACGATGCTTATGTCGTCTGCAAATGCTTGCGTGTATAAGTTTTCTCTCTAACTCCCATAAGAGGTCATTAACCACCAAGGTCCACATAAGAGGAGATAACACTCCTCCCTACGGGCATCCCTTGTTAACTGAGACCTCTCTTGTTGTGTTAAGGAGATTACTGGTAATGGTTCTATGATTAAGCATGAACTATACCTACTTCGTAATGCAGTGGGCTACTCCACGCCTTTGCATAGATCCCAGTATTGAATTGTGTGAAGCCGAGTCAAAGGCTCCTTCTATATCTAGGAAGACTCCTAGTGCTATTTCTTTGCTTTCCTATGCTTGTTCAGCCCACTAATGTTAACAGTAATGTTGGCAATCGCTCCAGTATTAATTGAAAAAGTAATTAGTGACAAACCCACTAATGTGTACTGTAATGGTGAGAATGTCACCAACATGAATTGACAGAATAATTAGTGGCGATCCCACTAATGTCTACTGAAATATCAATTTTAGTTTAAACAATGATTAGTGGCGTTCCTACAAATACCTGCTGAAATGAGTGGGAATCCCACCAAGTTTAATTGAAAAGATTAACGGCAATCTCATTTAAAATAATCATAATAAAAAGAATCACATTATAATTGCATTATTACACATTATTAATTAACATAACGAGTGGTTATAGTGAAAATACTGCTTCCTGCTGAATAAATAAAATATAAGTAGCAGTACCACTATACATACTTCAAATGATCTAGGGCTTAAAAAAATTGATGATACTGTTCATAAGTCATAACAGTAGTTCTGTTTTCGTATTTTGTAATTCCAAATATATGTGGCGCGAGGACGATCCAATTGCAGGATGGCCGTGTTAGCGGTGTGCCTCTGGTCACCATTACATATTCTCGAAGTCCTCACACATGCGTGTCAGGATATTTTTCAAGATATACCAAGATTACAATATACAGTTCATCAAATTTCTAGAGGCTTTCGACGGCTAGACAGAGAAAGCACTACTGACAGGCATCCCGACGGATTTACGCAATGAAAGTACACTCTACGCATCAAGTATTTCACTATTTCATTCAGACGTAAATGTCAGATGTAAATTGCGCTAAAACATTTCTTTTATTTTCGTTTGTGTTTTTTGCTCATTACAGTTTAATAGAACCTAAGTATGGAGTTTAATAGCAAATTAAGAGGCCGCGTGATTAACAGTCAATCTCGCGAAATAATAGCCAATGTTATAGAGTTTATGAGAAGAGAAGGAAACTTTAATTCACCTTCAATACCATTTAAAAATGTAAATGATCGTGTTGCTGCAGCCACAGGAGTATCTAAAAACACTGTCGTCCGCATTTCTGGAGAGAAAAAAAGAATCGATAACCGTGAGATATCGGAATTTTCATCACCAACAAAAACCATTAAAAAACCAAAAACAGTTAATGATATAGATGAAGCTGCACAAGAATCAAATTTTATTTTTTTATTATTAGATAGCTATTTTTTTTTCTGAGTTGTGTTCATTTACAGGCTCAATTTTTTTCCGTTTCTCCTTTTTGATTTTATATGGGGTTTCAAGTTGTTTTTGACTTATTTCGACGTAAATCACAACAACACACTTTTTTAATAAAGCAAACAAGTGTTAAGAGGTATATGTACGTGTAAACTACAATTACAAAAAATTGATATGAAACCCATGAAACCACCAACAAAAATGTAAAGCTAGGCTTCCGTACTAGAACATGGTGTCATTCGTCGAGATAATTTATCGTTTTGTTTAATAGATCAAGAAATGTAAATATTCCCCTGTTATTTTTTATAAAATTATAAGAGAAATAAATTTTTTTCTAAATAGTATAGTTTATTATTTTGTAGAAAAACAAAATTTCGAAAATTTTAGTAATGTTTCAGAAACAACCGTTATTAATAATAGGTACCATTTTCCTTAATAAGGTAGAAATAAAATATAAACTATTTTCACGATTTACAAAGGCCTACAAAAAAATTATAGGTATTTTCCGCTATCCTATAAAATTTATATTTTCTGACTCAATTTCAAAAGGTTGAAGGAATTCCAAAACACCTTTTATGGCATAATAATTATTTTCAATTCTACATACTATCTTTAGCTGCTTTTAAAAACGTTCTAAGAAAGTCCAATCAGACCAATTTAATCCCTAAACTATTCCACACTTTTAAAATTTAATTACCTAAAAATATTAAAAACTATTTAAAATAACTTGTTTAGCAGACTGTACAATAGCTATCTTAGTCACACGTAGCGCGTTCTCTGTTTGGGCGTCGAACACCTCTAGAAATTTGATGAACTGTACCAAAGATTCGTAGCTATATGGTGACCTCAAAATGTGTATGAATTATTATTACAAGCCATTCGAAGGTCATAGTAATGAGATTAAGAACATCAGTAACTAATTTTCGAAAATTGAATGAATGAATGACATCAATATTACATACAGGGTGAAACTTACGGCCCCCCGAGGAAAAAAAATTACAATCCATGAGCCTTTTATTCAGGGTGACTATACATACAGCATCTTGTGTGGGCGGGTCCAGGGGATCAAAAAATATGCTTCTTTTTAAAATATCCTCTCCCCATTATTCTGCCAGGAGCAGCACTTGCTGGTCACCCTGTATAGTTATGGTGTATTAAATCTGGGATGATTTCGTCCGCGCCTTATAACTTTGGACTTTGCCTCTAGATTTAAAATATTATTTAAAATAATAATGTTTATTAATGAATTATGAAAATATGAAAAATAATAAACATATTTTTGAATATTTGAATATTTTTTTAATGATACAATCCTTTGATATTCAAACTACTGTAAATCAAAACATTTTTGTTTTTTTTTACTATAATAACATTTCTTTAATGTCAATAAACGCATTAGTAATGTAAATCTTGTTTTTCTTTATATAAATTTAACTAATAATATGATAAATTGACATACAAATTCAAAAATCCAATATTGTTTAAAATTAAATTTTATAATTAGAATTAAACACTGAAAACAACAAAAAAAACCGTTGAACTTTTTAATGAGAGAAGTTTAACCAGTCTGTTGTTGCCTCTTCAATCTCTTTTACAGTTTTTTTATTAAATCAGGTGGAAAGGGTAATCATAATTAAGTTTTAAATCAGTATGATTGTTATAATGAAATAATTATTGTATACCTACTAGTTAGAAATTCATATTTTAAAACAAACAACATGAAATTCAGTGTGATCAATTTAGTTAATCAGGAAAAGCGGAAGAAGTAAATGCAACACTTTCAAATAAATTAAAAGTAGTTCTATAAAAATGCCTTAAGTAATTCATAACCTTTGAACTTCTTTTATCAAAATGTTGTACAGATCATCGACAGCATTTAAACACTGTGTACCAAATAATTAAAACAGATTTATAATTTATTATTAATTACAAAAGTAGTAAAAGTGGCGATAAGAACCGGATAATAATTTATAAGAAGATCGATAAATTATTATAGTTTGTTTTAAAATTAACATTATCTGATATACATTGAAGGACAAATTATAGCTAATAATGAATGAAATTTTGTAGTTTTGATTTTAAAATAAATAACTTTCATCTAATTTGTAAACGGAAAGAAATGCAGTGGCCAGTCAATGAAGACATCCTATTTTATATCTGTATGTGTCTGTATCTTGTTTACAGTTTGTGAGGAAGAAGAGGAAATACTGGGTATATCCTTACTTAAGTTCTCGTTTACTAAAGGTTAAAAGGTGCTTTCATATTAAGCTTTTTGACTCAAATAATGATGAATGTAACTTTTTTATTTATATTCGTATGATTATATGCTCATTGATGAACTGAATGTAATGCTTAAATAAAACAAGATCATTCAGAATGTTCCTTTATTTCTTTTATTAATAATTCAGTGTCGCATTGCTCATCTCCCATTGCTACTACGTTTTTCTACCACATTTCGTGTGCAATTCTTGATACAAACTAATATATATTTGCAACGCCAATGTACCGCAGAGACGCGGCGCCGAGAAGGTACCCTCTGACTTGATTGTATGTATTTCGACGCCACCGACCGTTGCGTCGACGCAATTGCAACAAACGTTCGCGGGCACTGGCCCTGAAAATGCGGATGTTACTCGGGATGTTATTTCACCTTGTAAAAAGTATTTAAAATACCTTCGATTTCGGTTGATCATGTGAATTTAAAACAAGTTATTTTATTTATAATTGTCATCAAAAATTCTCCGAGTAATAAAAATGCTTTAATCACACGCTATAGTACAAACAAAGGGCTCTGAAGGTCTATCAAATTCGTTTGAAGTGACAAAGGGCGTTATACAGGATAAACCTCTAAGCTCCTTATTATTTGTATTGAGCTTAAACTTTTAAATATTGATAGCATTTTTTTTTCTATTTTGGGAAATATATAAAAACTGGAAAAATACGTACTGTTATTGTTTATATGTTTTAAATACATTCAAATAATTATATTATAAATCCTTTAATCTTTCTGCTAGTTATTTTGTACTATTTTGATAACGGTTCAGAAAAAGAATTGTAAGGAAAGGTAGTTTATCTTATTATTTGTCGTATATTAAATAAATAATCTAATGAAAAACGTTATTGTATTGTAATATTTTGTGTTCATAATACGTATCTTTGTCATCCTATGGAAGTGTTTGTAAATGGAATCGCAATGTTTTTAATTATGACAAAATGTGTTCTCAACACACTTTCAAAATTATTTCAAACCAATAAAAATAAAATTAATTTATGGTCATAGAAAAAATATTGTATATAACTTGCATAAAATATTGTGATTGTCGCATTCGGTTTAAACCTCGTGCGAAATTATTTCCCACTCGTGTGTAAAATGTCTCATTCCGCACTCGTAATGTAATATACTGATCAATTTTTTATTTTACTAATTATTTTTTTTACCCTAAGGCAAAAAATATTTATTTCCCTAGGCTGTAAGTGAAATTTTTTTAAAAAAGCCAGTTACAGAACTAGTATTACAATTTTTTTTTATTTTTGACATAAAAGTGACATTTTTGAAATCGCACCAAGAAAATGAGTTACTTTACGTAACCAGTTGCATAATGTTGAACACTATCAAAAATTAATTGTCACCAGTTGAGTAAAGAAAAGAAATAAAAATAAACCTTTTTTTGTTTTAAAATCAATAATATCAATTAATATTGAAAGTTTATATCAAAAAAGGGCACCTTTTAACCTTTAATCAACAGGAACTTAAGTAAGGAGATACCCAGTATCTCCTCTTTTTCCTAACAAACTGTTTGTAAACAAGATATAGGTATAAATATCACATTTTTTTCGAACTTACATCCATCTTTTCTGTTCTTAAGACGATTTTACTCTGCCTTTTTTCAGGACAGAAGACTAAAAGCGCTGCGTGTTAATTAAAAATTGCGTTTGCGTCAACGTGACGTTAACGCGACTGTTAAAAAACGTTCGTGAGCATCGACCCTAACAGGTATTTTCGAGATTAAACTAAGAAAATACCTATAATTGTAACATTATTGTTATAAATTTTAAATTCAAATTAATGTGAAAAATAGGAAAACATTTATTAATGGGATCACGTGTCAATTTTTAAACATTTATTTGTTTTTCTATGATAATTGCGTCAGCAAAATCTAAAAAAAAATGGTTGGTATTTATCACATTACCCAAGTAGCACCATAAAAACATTTTGGGTTTATTTCAATTTTAAAATGGTTTTAATGTGGTAAATAAGAAGATACTGGTTGTAGATATACTGCGGGCACTTAAAAGCCGTTTAGCATTTAATACTGGTTTTAAAGTATGTAATAAGATTCGCTAATAAGGGCAATTAATCTTAAAGTTTGTATGTCTTGTTGTAGTTTTAAAATGGTTTAGTTTTAATTAACTTTAAAACTACTTAGTTTTATGAAGGACTTGCAGGTTGTTTGGTTTTATTATGTTCTAGATTGTGACGTTTTAGTTTTTAAGTAGTATTAAAGAGATTCTTAATGTAATTAATGAAACCTATTATTAAATCTGCTTGATCTTAGGACAAGACCTTCCAGACTACATAAAATCATAAGTGTTGCATATGGTTGAACTCGTATTGAATAGGAGATTCCAATAATGACTGAATATACAGGGTGATGAATTTGAAAACCCAAAGTGACTAATAATTTAAGAGAAATGGCAAATCTGGCAACATTGCAAATATCAAATCTGGAATCACCGTATCCCAAAATAGGTGTACCCCAAATTTTGTACAATTAGGACTAGCAATTTACGAGATAATTGGCCGTTTCCAGACTTTTGGGCCACTCTGTATACAGGGTGGCTCACGCTCAACGGGACGGAGCTTTATGGGAAAACGACCAAAGATATAAAAAATTCGTTTGGGAGGAATACGTAGGTTACAGACGGCTACAATTTAAAATTTGTTAGATGTATACAGGATGTCCCACATAAGAAAAAAAAATTAGTTCATTAAAAATTATTCAAACAATTAATTTCTGGGAGACTTTTTTTCCTTAAAAATTCAAATAAATCGAAAACTAATAATAATAGTAATAGGGAACCTTTAGTTAACTGACATTATTTTTGATGTAGTTTTTAATTCTAAAATAAAAAACAGGGTGTTCCATTAAAAATAATATAACTTTGTATATTTTCTCTTATGTGGGACATCCTGTATACATCTAACAAATTTTAAATTGTAGCCGTCTGTAACCTTCGTATTCCTTCCAAACGAATTTTTTATATCTTTGGTCGTTTTCCCATAAAGCTCCGTTCCGTTGAGCGTGAGCCACCCTGTATATTGCTTCAAGTTTGCAGGACTTTTGCAATTTTTTTCTCAACATTAATTATAAACAAAAGCGCCATTTTGATATAAATTAAATAGTTCTAGACCTTGGAAATGGTTGCAAATTTAAACTTATTATTGCAAAGTTTGAAAGCTTTTGTAATTAATGTGAAATGTTCAAAATAGGAAGTCTTTACTAACCAGGGGGGGATATCGCGCATGGTGTCATGGCGGCGCTAACGTCATGCGTAGAGTTAGTAGAGCTGACACAAAATAAATATCATATGACAGACACATATTGCAGTAGTTTGTAAGTCGTTTATAGTGATTTATAAGATTCTAAGCAGATATTTGTATTATATTGTGTTGTAAACTTTGTTCTCTGTGAGTGGTTTTAATGAAAAACATTGAAAAATTGCAGTACGGATGTAACAGTAACAATTAAAGGAAAGGATTCAAGAAAGATATTTTGGTTTCTCGTTTTCCTCGACAGTAAGAGCTTAGTCAGAAGTAAGAAGTGGCCCAAGGGCGGCTCCAGCGGAGGCCCAGGGGAGCATGCCGTTCCCTAGATTAAAATTCTTAAAATTCATGAGCCTTTTATTAAAAAAAAAAAATTGCTAAATAGGCAATTCTACCATCCTTCCCAAGAAAATTCGGCATGGAGCGGCCCTTGCAATGGCTGGTGACCCTGCAGATACATTTTCATGTATTCCAAGCACTTTCAACCTTCCAATTATAAGAGAGATCTTAAATCAGAACTTCACATAATGTGAAGTTGTGAATGAACCAGTGTGAATCACATTGGTTAATTCACAACTTGGGACTTCTGGAGACTCTCTACCCTTTCAAGGCTAAAAATTTCGCAATATAAGCAAAAGTAAAAGTCACCAAAAAAAAAAGAAAATTTCGACTTGTACTTGATGAATGATTTAAAAAACTGTCAGCAACTAGGTCCAGGAAAAATGCAGGGACATTTTATTTTAATTTTGTATTATAACAGTTATTTGTATTTGGTACATTTTTTATGTTTTGCATTATATTATATAAATGTTTGCATTATATTATATGAAAAAAAAAAAAAATTAAACTTATTTTTATTCAATTGGGTAAAATAATGCAGATAAATGAGTTGCAAATCCTAATCAGGTAAAAATTTCTGGCATATCCAGATGTGAAATTGTTACCAGAATCCCCAGTTTCGAGTTGCGAAGATACCCTTTATTTTATTATCCTGGTTATAAAAACTATTCTTTAGAAGTCGAATTTGTATGAACAAAATAAATCATTAAAAAAAAAAAAAAAGGAAAAACTGTTTAAAAAAATATTTTTTTTATGTATGTATATGCATTTATGTTTCTTCATAGTTCTTTCCTTAACTATCCCATAATAATTTCCATAGATATTTCATGTAATTTCTAAAATATTATCCTTAATATTCATCAAATTTCTATAAGTTAGCATATATTTTCCTCGCACTTCGTTAGTATTTTTAAATTCGCGCCTATACAAACTCTACGCGTGACGCCATGCGCGTCGCTGTCCTATTTTTGACACTGTTGATATCCTACCTTTTATTTTTTATACCATGTTTACTAACTGACCTATTATGTAACATAGCTAACAAAATGTTTGACCAACATTTCTAAATAATAGCAGTATTGAATATTGAATTAAATAACAATGTTAAATAAATAATCCAGCTATTTTCAATTACTTATTAAAATATAAAAATTAATAAATAAACAACCATTTGTCATATTTGACAGTTAATGCAGATAATAGATTCTGCGTCCCTTTCCCCGCACAAGCTCAGCTTTTGGGGTTAAAATTCACTCGTAAGGGGGTGAATTAGGAAGAGTATTATTTTTATTATTATTATTCATACGCGTGTGACATAGGGCACTTAGACTGAACAATGCGCGATATGTGTTGTAGGAAAAATCGTTTAGTCTAAAAAATTGTTGCCTGTTGTCAAGCAGAAAAATTTGCTATATTGATATTAAAAATTATCTTTAAAACTAAAAATGTTAGTCTACGTAAAGAAAATTTAAAATTGTGTATACTTAATATAAAGATAATGAAACAAATCATTCGATAAAGCAAGCAAAAAGAAAACAATTTTCAAAATGTTTCGACCCTATCTCACTCTAATTTGGCAAAATGAATGGATATTTTAATTTTATTCTTATATTTATATCATAAAAATTAGATCAAATATAATTAAACGTAACCTGAACTAATTTAAACTTGACAAATGTAATTCCTTATTAATTCAGTAATTCTGGAACACCTTGTATATAGATACTAATAGTTAAAATTGTTTTGTTTACTTACATTTCATTACTAACTCCTTGTTCAACTTTAGACACAGAAGATTCACTAGTCCTTTCATTTTTTTCAACCACTTCAGATACACTGGGTATATTTTTATTCACATCCGGATCCATCTTTCGTTCAAAAATGAAACAACCGATAGAATAAAAAAAAAATTAAAATAATCTAGTCTGTATGTTGATATCAACAAAAACCGTAGATGTTTTCGCAATATAGGACATTTTTAGATATCTCGCGCTTATACTTTGTTCAAAACTCATCGAATTATCAAATGGAACTGATGATACTTATTTATTTATGTGCGAGTGCTCACTGCTGTACGTTTTCTATACTGGTATTCTAAGAATGGAATCAAATAATATAACAATGTGAAGGAAGTTCAAGTTGTGGCTCTTTGCGAGCTTATAAAAGCTCATATTTTCGACAATTTATTTATTTGGTTCGAGTGGTGGGAAATGCGCGACAATAGTTCAAGATAATCGTCGAAAAATATTATCTAATTCTAATTAGGTCTGTTTGGATGGATTACACTATCAATATTTGTGTATTGTTTTTAAAAATAATGCATGTTATCAATTTTGATGCGAGACATTTGTTTAATACACAAAGTAAAACTAAAGTCAATTGAAAATTGGTCGGGGCCTTTTTTTTTTAATTAGTACCTGCCTTTATACGGTATAATGCGATACGTCGCGACGTATCGTATAATTTTGTTGGCTCTTACGAAATTGCATCCCAAAAAAGGGTTTCCTACCTGATTCGAAAAAGGTCACAACGAAATTGCACCCCCATAAGGTAAGGGGTTAGTGAAAGAAATAAAAAAGAGAAGCAAACAATAATTGAAAAACTATATAGAAATGATGCAATAATAATGATGCTGATAGATATGAAGAAAGATAAACAACAAGATAAGGAAGAACTTATAAGGAAAATTGATGAAAATCAAATAAGGAATAAAGATAGAGAACAGATAATAAATAAAATGGATAAAAATTAAAGAAAAAATGAAGAAGAAATTATGAAATTTGTAAGAGAAGGCCAAAGAGGTTAGAAAGGGTAGAGGTAACATAGGAAGCATTTGTCACTGCGCGAATTTTGCCAAAACCGAAAAACTGGGTGGAAGGAGTAGGGAGATGTTCTGGGCCGGACTTAAATATTTGTATTGTAGTACCTAATTTTGGTAGGTAAAGATGAAAAATTATAACACGTTTTTTTGACTTTATTTGTCAGCACGATTCATTTATGATGAGGGCAATAACACTTTATCAATATATAACTAGCTAAGGGGCGATTCCACCGTTGTGTCAAACGAAGTTTAAATTACTAAGTGAAGATTAAAATGACATTGTTAATGTAAAAATGTCATTTTAAACTCCATTTAGTAATTTAAACTTTATTTTTGTTAATATAAAAATGTCATTTTAATCTTCGTTTAGTATTTTAAACTTCGTTTAACAAAACGGTGAAATCGACCCTAAGTAGAAGTTTATAAAATTATTGTAACAAAATAGCTGTTGAGACAATAAGTTATCGAAACAGCCAAAGTACTTTTTGCCGAATTACACATAAGATTTTTTCTACGATCACACCAAAATAAAATAAATAATTAAATTTTATTAGAAATGGGTTACCTTTTCGTTCGTTATATTTTAAGTTTATTTGACATAAGCCTATTCTTCGAAGAAAAAAAAAATGTTTTGGTACTTATATACCGGTAATTATTTATGATTTAATTATTTACGGAAAATACCGTTCAATGATTTAAAATATTAGGAAGTCAATTAATAGCTATTTATGTAACCAGTTATGAAATGCCTTATTTTGTGTAACGAGTAAATATTTGCGGGACGAGCGGAGCGAGGTCCTGCAAAATGAACGAGTTACACAAAACGGCATTTGGTAACGTGTTTCCATACAAGATTTTTTCTAATTTTGTCTTGATTATTTATAAAATTGTGTTGAAAAATAATTCACCAGCATTCTTTTGTAGGTACTTCCAATCAAATATTTCAGAAAATTGTTGTATTTGATTGCCCTACGACGTTTTTTTTTTTCAATAATAATAAAAATAAGGAACATGTGCAGTGTTGTCGATCTGATTTTCGACATTACCCGCGAGAATGTTGAAAAAAAAAAACATTTTTACCCATTATCCTTAAAGGAGTACGTCAAAATTTTACCCCCAACATTTCTGGGCAGTTTTCAATAACGGTGTTCAATTATTTAAAAAATATAACGCAATTTAAAGCTTTTCTTTTTTGTTTTCTTTTTTGTTGTTAAACGTAATGTCATATTTTTAAATGTGAAATGTCACTATTCTCGGCCTTTTTTTCGATATTTGGTTTTTTCGATTTTTCGTATTTGGATTTTTCGATTTTTTTATTTTTAGATTTTTCGATTTTTCGATTGCTCGATTTCTCGATTTTTCAACTTAAAAACCAAAAAAGAGGCAATTTTATTTATTTTCATTTCGTAACTGGTGACATAATCAACTTTTCGTAATCAGTTGCATAATGTTCTACTTTATAAAATATATTACTTTATATGTCAAAATTAGAGAAAATAAAATGTAATTAAATGGATAGATCCCATATTATTATAGAGCAGTGTTTCTCAAACTTTTTTGGGGACGGAACCTTTTTGAAAAGCGAAATATTTGACGGGGCCTTCAACACATTAAACACATAATTTAAAAAATATTTTTCAAATTTTTTTCTTCAATTTGACTCTCATTTTGACTTTCAAGGTAAACGTGATAAAAAATCGGCTTCATATTATGCTCCGATTTTACATATTCAATTTTATAATTGTAATTTGACAATATTACTACCCATCTACGTAGTCTGTTGGCTGAAAATTGGGGTATACCTTTAGCTGGGTTAAAAATAGTTACCAGAGGTAAGTAATCTGTAACTAGGATAAATAAATGTGTATATGAATATTCATTAAATTTATTTAAGCCAAAAATTATTGCAAGGCCTTCTCTTTCAATTTGGGAATATTTTTGTTCGGACTTTGATAAGGTACGCGATGCAGAAGCTATAGATTTCTCAATATTTTTTTAAAAAACATGACATATGGCCCTTATTCCCACATTTGATGCATCTACGATTAATTTAATCGGCAACTCAGGCTAAAAATGCATAAGAACATAATTTGTTGTTAATTTATTTTTGATTAATTCCAAAGATTCCTTGCAAGAATTATCCCAAATCCATTTCACCCATAAAAATAAAATAAAAGTCCTAAAGCAAAATCATATCCTCCTTCCTCTTAGTGACTTAAAAAAATTACTTCTCAAAAAAAAAGTTCCTCAAGCAAGGTCACTCCATTTTGTGGCGATAGTACTGTTTTTTTTTTTATTATGATTATTTTCTTCGCGGAGTCCTCACAAAGGCTTTGCGGAGCCCCAGGGCTCCACGGAGCACACTTTGAGTAACCCTGTTACAGAGAAATACTAAATAAATAGTTTTGAAAAAACTATTGAAACCAGTTGTGAAGTTTGAAACGAATAAATTGGCAATAAAATTGATATTTTTGTATTTGATTGTATGTTTCTCTTTCCACTTCCTGAAAACAGATTCACCATGAAACAACAAATAGTAAACAGTTTATAAAAATAACCTTTATTTGCTACTTATGACATGTACCAATGACCAAGTCCGATTCTGTTTATTTTCAAATCAACAAATATGGACGTCGACAGAATCTTTAAAAATTAAATCTCACCGAAATAAATATAAGTTTCTTTTATCTCCGTCACATTTCGCACTTTTATTATAAATAAAGCTTTCTACAACACATCTTGGCATTTTAAACGTTAATTTCCAAAATTTAAGTCACTAAAAAACCAAATTAATTCTCGTTGACATTAAATTTGGATGGACAACGCTCTGACATGTGATGTTCTCAACTGTGATTGGTGGGTGTGAATAATTTCGAAATGGGATTATGGGCAGTGTCTTATGTTCCATCTAAGGTTTATATAATCTAAGGAGAAGGCAAAGAAGACATAATGCAGATGGTGAAAAGAATGGAAAAGAAAATAAAGAAGTAATTGGAAGAATCGATAAAAGAAATAGATGATAAAAGAAGAGCAGAGAAAGAGGAAATGAACACGAAAATTTTTTATCAATAGATGATTTCAACGGAAGACATCTTGAAGTTGCAAGGTTATTGGAAGATCTTTGCGCCATCTATAAGTTTACATAACAAATAATAAAATAAAAAAAAGTTGTAAATTATTATTTTGGCAATCTGTCTAAAGTTACGGCGGCGTCAGCATAAATTTCTTCTTTTTTTCTTGCCTCTTACCGACATTGTACACATTTTTTTACGCGAAAACGCTGAGTCTTACTAACAAAAGTCAAGAAATCAAATTTGTTCCAAATTAAATGTAGATTTTAAAAATAATTTTTATTTTTTAAAAAACCAGTGCGTACTATTTTTTTCTTCAATAATATTTAGTTTAAATACCGTAGGGACGCCACTGATGAAAATAAAAAAAAACTAATAGCATCAAAAAATGTCACTTTATAGTAAAACAACGTGTACCAAATTTCATTAAATTATCTTTAGTGGTATGAAAGATATGATGAAAAAACGATTTTTTTTTCTTAAAACTTGAAAACCATCCATTTCCGGACACATGTTTATATGAACTTTTTACCTTAAAATTACTCAAAGAATCATTTCCTGAAGTTTGTCAAAGTACTTATGAATCACCCTGTATATTGCAAATGTTGATTGATGTATATGTGTAAAAGTAAAAGAAGATATAATAAAAGAAGAAGAATGTCTAAAACAGTTGAGAGAGGATAAATCACATATAAATAAGAAAATGCAATACATAGAAAATGATATAAAACCCAATAAAAATTTAGAAAGAAAAATAGTACAAGAAGTAAATAACGATGAAGAAAGAAAAAATGAAAATTAGAAAAATACATATTTTTTTGTTTGGATTTTATAAAATACAACAAAATTAAAATTACTTTTAAAATTGTCTATTATAACTTTTCTGTTTCGTTTGTTAGTTGTTAGGTGGAAGCCAGTGTATATTTTTCATTACACAAAAAATATATTTAATTACATATTACAGGTTAGTCATTTTAACTTCTTGTATTTTTACTGACGTGTTTCTTATTCCACATCTGGGTTTTTCATAAACAGTTAATTGATTTTTTTTTGGAAATTTCATAGACTAATGCCATAGTGTGGGGTATGAAATGAAAGCTTTTAGAACAGTGGTCGCCAACCTGTCGATCGCGAGCTACCGGTAGCTCGCGCAGGCAATTCTGGTAGCTCTCACAACGATTTTAATTTAAAAAATACAAACTGCAAAAATCAGAGAAGCTTCCGAAAATTCCACAAAAAAATCTAATTGTCATAATATTAAACATAAACAGCGGCAACGTTGCGGTGAGCGATCTGCCGCTGACGCCATCAAGCTAGAATCAGCTAGAACCGACCAGCCGGACCAGCGCGTTAGTGTTCGAGAACAATCAGGATTGCTTTGAACGGGATAAATACGCACGGCGCGGCGACATTGCGCTTAGTTTAAAACTGAACGCGTAACCAACGTCCAGCGGTTGGGTTAGTAGAGAACAATAAAAAATAATATTATGGTAAGCAGTTGTAAGAAGATAAAGACATACCACTTTCATTCGGAATGGGAAGAACAATACTTTTTTACAGAAGTTAAAGATAAAAATGTGTGTTTGTTATGTAATACTTCGGTCTCCGTTGCTAAAAAAGGAAATATTGAGAGACATCATAAAACTGTACATTCTAATTTTAAAAAATCATTCCCACTACATTCTGCAGCCAGAAAGGAGAAACTGAAACAGTTAAAAAAGCAGTTAATTGGACGACAATCAATATTTTTAAGAACAATCGACAAAAATAAGGCTATAACTGAAGCATCGTACCGTGTGTCCCAGATAATTGCACAAAAAAAGAAACTTTATGAAGATAGGGAAATGATAAAACAGGCATTTTTAGAAGCTGCTGATTCGTTATTTGCCAACTTTAAAAATAAAGACGAGATAGTTTCAGCTATAAAATCTATGCAACTTTCTGCTAATACAGTGATGAGACGTGTAGAAGTAATGGGCAATGATATTTTTTTACAGTTAAGAACTGACTTAGATAACTGTGTTTATTTTTCACTTCAACTGGATGAATCAACAGATGTCGTTGACACTGCCCAGATGGCTGTGTTCGTCAGGATGGTTTTTAGTGATTTTACGATTAAAGAAGATCTTTTGAAGTTTATTCCACTGAAAGGACACACTACTGGACAGGAGTTGTTTTCTCATTTAAAAAATATTATTTCTTCCGAGAAAATTCCAATATCGTAAATGGTAGGCTTGACAACCGATGGCGCTCCAGCTATGGTGGGTTGTGATAAGGGTCTGGTGGCGTTATGTCGTAAAGATGAAACTTTTCCGTAATTTCTCTGTTACCACTGCATTATCCATCAGCAAGCATTATGTGGAAATTTTCTGAAACTAAACAACGTTATGAAACTGATGGTAAAAATTGTGAACAAGATTAGAGCTCAAGCGTTACAAAGATTATTCAAAACCTTGGCCGATGAAGTTGACTGTTAATACGGGGACCTACTCCTTCACTCTGAAGTCCGATTGTTAAGTAGAGGACGGGTGCTGAAA
Source organism: Psylliodes chrysocephalus (assembly GCA_927349885.1). Taxonomy (NCBI): domain Eukaryota; kingdom Metazoa; phylum Arthropoda; class Insecta; order Coleoptera; family Chrysomelidae; genus Psylliodes; species Psylliodes chrysocephalus. The sequence continues at coordinate 7,144,593 of OV651825.1, forward strand.
CGTTTTAATGATGTCCTATCTGGCATAGTTCAATTTTTCAAACAACGCGATGAACCGACTCCGGAACTAGAAAATTCAATCTGGCTTAGAGATTTTGGTTTTCTCGTGGACATTACAGAGAAATTAAACGAACTTAATTTGCAGCTTCATGAGAGAGACAAAGAACTAGCGGAAATGATTTCTGATATAAAAGTATTTATCAAAAAGCTGGTGTTTTGGGAACGAAACCTAATTAACAGCGATGCCAAGCATTTTCCTATTCTTTCAGAAAAAATATCTCAAAATCCATTAGAACCCTATGACAGCAAATATCATGTAGAAATAGTTTCTACCCTGAAGAATAACTTCAAAAATCGTTTTAAGGATTTCAACGAAATAGCCTTAGTAGCGCAGTTTGTTGTTTCACCCTTTATGGAAATTGATATCCAACAGTTTGCAACTTGTGTTATGCAGAACTTTGGCGAAGACATCGTTGCAACAGAAATGGAAGTAATTGAGTTTCAAAATGATTTAGCCTTAAAATCGTTAGTGTCAAATACCAAATGTATCTAGCCTATTGTAAGTAAAGACAAATATTCAGTTTTATGCCGTGTTGCCTTGAAAGTGAAAGCGTTATTCAGTTCAACCTATTTGTGTGAATCTTCTTTTTCCAATATGAAGTTTATTAAGAACAAATATCGCAGTCGACTTACAGATGAACATTTGGATAATTGTATTCGAATGGCTGCATCAAATTATACTGCAAACATTAAAAAAATTATCGATGAGTCTGAGTGTTTAATCCGAAACCCGCGTAAGTATAGCGAACAGACTGAACTGAAGTTTTAGTCTAAATAGCTTTTTGGACAGTGACACAAAATGTATAAGGGATAAAGTGTTATTTACCCATGGGGTACACCACTGGAAAATTTATTTAAGTGATTTTTTTTGTTGATAGGTGTATCTTATGACACCAAATTTTCGTAAAATTATACTGAGTGTTAAAAAAATTATAGCCATTAATAATTTTTATCTTTAACAGCCTGTATTTCGGAAAGGAGTAACATTTTCCCAAGCATGTTTTGTTTAATTGTCTTATTTCTATGTCCTAATCTTAATGTATATATTTTTAAGGTTATCTCTATGATTTATAGAGTTTATGAGACTGATGGTTTTTGTGTTTTCTATATGGTGGTGGGTGAGGTTTTCCGGGTTTTCCTCACCTGTAAGTCAAATAGCACCATCAATCATCCTTAAGTCGTCCCGGAGCGCCACGGCAAATAATAATAATAATAGCCGTCCCTTCTCCTACACAAGTCGTTCAGTCGACTTCAGGGGTTGAAATTCACTCGTAAGGAGGTGAATTAGGGAGAGTATTATTATTATTATATTATTAATTATTTTTTCACCTGGTACATACATTTACATTTATTGACAGTGTTGCGGTTAAATGTTTGACTTGACATTCTCCCAATTTTTGCGAAAAATTAGCGAATTAAGTTTGTTGTTTTTTATTGAGAATGTTTTATTTATAATTACTTGTTCATAAGTTATTTTATTTCTAAAAGGAATGTAGACATAAGGAGTATAATGGTCTGTCATATTTATATAATTATTTGATCCATATTTATTTTGTCTTATGATTAATGTATCTTTAGTAACCCTACTCGTTTTATTTATAAGTTAGAAAAACATTAGGTCCTAATATATTTAAGTAATTGTTAGTAATCAATATTTATATATTTGTATCCTCCAAATATTTTTTTTAATTGAGTTAAATACATTTCTAAATCGATTAAATAATTCAAGATATTGGTTGAAGAAGGTCTGTAGATTAAATGAAAATTATCAAGATTGCACCGTTAAATAGTTTTTTTTTATTTCCAAAAAAATGTACTGTGATATTTTGTATCAGCGTCTGTTAAATCTATCGTATCAACTCTACCTATTTTTTAAAACTATGACTCTGAACACTATTGCGCAAGTACAACTCGTACTTGAGCGAATACAATTTTTTTTAATGATTACATCAAAGATAATTTTGAACTCCATTCACATAGATCAAAATATGCAAATAAGTTCACCATCCGTATATACAATCAAACTGACAATGTAGCTATTCCATTACTTATTTTGTAATATAAATCATCGATATTAAATAAAATATATTGTTAATTGGTTAAATAATTATTATAAAAAAATTATAAAAACTTACATTGCTGTTTTAATAATTTCTTTAGCTGCTAACTTTTTGACACGATTTCCTTCAGCGGTTTTTGAGTCATCACTGTTAATTTTTTCTGTAATTTTTGTTTGATGATCTTTTCCACTAATATTTTCCCTTTCTTCTGCATTCTGTAACTTTTCCTGTTCTATTACCGTTATTGCTATATCTTTTACGAAAACGGAGGTTTGACTATGTTTTTCATTGTCTTCTGTTATTGTTATATTTGGTAAATCCTCACTAGCAGGTTCTGTACATTCTTTTATAGTTTGTAAACTGTCTAAATGTTTATTCTCGTTACTGTCCATATTAAAATAATAATTTTCAATTTTTAATCAACTCACTGTCTGTATAAGAACTAAAAATTTATGTTTCGTAACCTACCGCAAAACCGTGTTACTATTTTTTTATTATTACGAGTTATTGTGTTCACTGGTCAATTCAATCGCGTTGGATAAATAATGATAATGGGTTCATACATATAAAAAAAGGAACTAAAACAATAGCAGACTCTTACGAGCTTATAAGAGATCATTGCGACAAATTATTCAAATGTTTATTAGTGGGAAAATTTGCGGTTAATGTTTTATTGTTACCAAGAAATTAATTGTTTTATTCAACAAAGCGTTTGTTTACAAAATTTATTGGTTTTGTCTTCAGACGGGCGGTTTTTACTTAGGAATAAAAATAAAGCCTCAGATTAGAAATTTTCAAACTGTACGGTTTGTTCTTAAATAAATTTGTAAAATTGTTAGAAGTAGAAATGTTAAGTTTTTAAAAAACAAACATGAAGTTCAGCTCATTGTCATAAGGAAAAGAAAGTTTTTAATAATGCAATAGACCCGAAATTAGAATGCAAAGAAAGTTCTAACGCAGAATATGGATTTCACATAATAATATTGAGTATTACTGTTGTGAACTGAATGAACCGAGAACCTACAGAAAAATAATATTAAGACCAGATAAAGAAAGATGGAAGACTGCGATGGATGACGAAATTAAATCAATGATTGATCATGGAACATGGACTTTGAATTTAAATATACAAACATGTTTTTTTAAAATGTATTCTCTTATTCAATAATGAACATAATTATGACAGCCAGTTTAATTTATGTAACTAATTACTTAAATAAACACAGTTAATCGGTACCGTAACTGGGCCGAAGGAGGCTTGCCGAATGCCGTACTCGGCCCGATATACGGGTGCAGCTTCGGCATATAGGTAGGGCATGTCCGCCCAGCCGAATGTCGGCAGCCCATTACATTGTGGCCGCGTTCATATATCTGTAAATAGTTCGTCCCGTAAGGATGCCTCCCATGCCCGGCTAGCCAACTATTCACCACATTCGGCTCGTAAGGATGCCTCCCATGTCTGCAAAGCCAAATATGGACCACGTGCGGTTTCTACTTCTAAATTACTCCCGGCTCAGAAGAAACCTTGATAACGCCAATCCGAGTACTCGGCTTCCCGTACATGCCAACTATTTGTGGTTTACTGGGTGGATTATTTGGACACTTTAAATTACAAAAAATGTTACTTTGTAAGACAAATTAGAAGAAAATTTTTATTAAATACTTACTAAGAATAAATGTCGGATAGGCTCATTGTAAAAAAAAACATAATCAACAAAAATTTCAATTTCTAAGATTAATTATATTAATTAATAAGTAAAATAAAAAAATAATTATTCAATGGGGAAAAAAAGAATTGAAATTAAGTATTTTTTTGACCCAATGATGAATAATATACGAATAACATTTTAAGTAAAAAAATATATATCTATGTCTATGGGCGGTAAATCAAAGAGGTCGATTTGTTGATGTTTTTAGCTAGTTGACTTCCCGCTAACAATTCGTTTTGTACACCAATTTTTTTCGAGTACTTTAAGCAGTGGTCGACCTTTTTTGTATTTGCGGTATTCCTTTATAGTTGACTTATTGTTTAATACAACTTATGTGCCTAGATAATTTTATCTATTTATCTCTTTTTAACAAAATTTCTATATAACTAACTAAATTTAAGCCACACTTGGCGGCGATTGCAGGAAATTTCATACCCATTTTGGCGGCCGCTTTGAAGTTTTTTTGTTATCGGCGGTATACCTATATGGCGTTACCGCTTTGAAACCGAGGATACAATTTTCTTCAACAAAAAATATGTTTTTAATTTTCGGCATGTCATGAAACAAACCGCTAAAGGAACAACGCAAATCTCACAGAAAACTAAATTTAAACAATAGTATACTAAAATATATTACTGTATATACCAGGTGTCTCATATGTTTCTGGATAACTGTTAAAAGAGATAAAAGTGTTTTATCTGATGAACCCAAATCAACCTCTTGTAAAACTACCCGCTAGAAACCACCATTATCATTTATGTTTGAAATCACGTCCCTACACTTTTTTTTTAATATGATACATTTTTCGCTTCATGTCAACTATATTAAACGATATATTGGTCAAAATTGTAAATAACAGACTCATTTAACCTGTTTCTAAGGGGTGCGTGGTTTGACCAGCGGTTGATTTAAACTACCGCCTACAAAAATAAGAAATTAAAGAACCCCGCACAAATCTTATGGAAATTGCCTCTCGGTCAAATTGGCTGAAATTTGGATATCGTGAAATCATAAATCTAATGAAACAATCGGCCCCTTTCAGGGCCAAGATGTACAAAAACCGATCGCGCGACTTCCACGTGGTGTACATCGGGTAACGCTAACGCCGACGGTAGAAATAAATATTGTGGTGGTTTGACAGTTAGTTGACAGCTGTCACCTGTCAATATTAAGTTGTTAACATCAGTTTTGAGCTTACCAACCTCAAAAACAGATATTTACATGTGGATTTTATCAATTTTGATTATTGCTTGTTGTTTCACAGCTAGTTGACAGTTGTGAACTGTCAATATTATTATATTGGCATTGGATTTGAATGCAGCGACCCCGAAAACATAAGAAGGTACTTCTTCTTTAACGCAGCAAATACTAAACTTTCGAGAAGATTGCCTTTTTAAGTAGAAAATAATGGTCAATCCGTGGAGCTTTGGAGCTCCGTAGGAGCCAAAATAAGCAAAATTGAGCTATGTGCCCATCGAGACTTTTGCTTAAGATGCCTAAACGAACAACATATCCAAATTTCAGCCAAATTGACCGGGAGCCAATTTCCATAAGATTTGTGCGGGGTTCTTTATATTATATAGTAAAATATTTCCCATGTTGTCAGCCTTTTTTTACCATTTTGACCATATAAATACAGCCTAAAAAAAGTAATATGATATATGACTGAACTGAAGGTGATAAATTGGATCATAACAGAAAAATATGAGCTTGAAATTCAAAAATGAATGCTAGGAATGGTTTTATTTTGTTTTAAACCCTTCCGTAGTATTACCCTAATCCATTTGTAGCGTGGTGGCACTGCAGCTTGCAGTTTATTGTACTACCATTTGAACGTCCCACTACTTTCTCAATTACTCACTCATTCGCCGTTATTAATTTCACATCATCGATGGTTAAACGCTTGTTGGCTAAATCACATGGTGGTATGGCCCATGGTAATCGTCTCAGTCGACAATCATCCACAACGTGACTGGAGATATCACGGCTTAACTGTTGCGAGAACACAAAGGTGTATTTGGTGCTATTAAATCATTTAGACAATAGCTGGCCAGAAACCTATAGGACACCCGGTATATATCCTACACCGGCACGTGTTGCATGAAAGTTTTTTATTTCACTAACATCAAAGTAGGTATACCGCCCTTTGTCGGTATGCCGTAAAGGATTATCATTTGGTATTTATACAAGCCAAAAAATACTATAGCTTATTTTCTTCTTTGCTTCTGAATCTGTAACATTGTGTGTTGTATTAGTGTATTTTGAATTGATTTAATATTTTTTAAATTATTGAACATTTATTGTGAAAGACAGTAGCCATGTCTAAAACAGGTAAGTTATAGGTAATTTTTCTAAAAAATGACTTAAAAGGTTACTTATTGCTTATATTTTCTTCAGTATTTACTTTTAAAAATTTGTGCTAGGTATCTGATTTGTATAAGAAATTTTAGGCAAGAAAACCAAAAGAGGTAGTTGATCCAAAAAATCGACACTGATAAAAAAATCGTTGCTGTTAAAAACAACCAATAAACAGAGCATTGTAAATTTAATAGAGTAAGTAAATTATAAATTTCCAGCTATTTCTTTAAATTCCTGAAACAGGTCAATTTTGATTTATAAAATGACAATATTTTAACATATTTATGTACCTCTTGCTTCAACCGTTTTAGAGTGACAGGCAACCAATTCAAATTTTTAAATAAAATGAGGGATTTGATGCCTCATTTTAAAAAGTTTTTAATTTTTTATTGAGTCACATAAAGATTTTTTTTTGTATTTTTCTAAATTTTTAACAAGCAATCTTACATTGTGTATTTTATTATAATGAAATAATTTTTCAGATTCTTATAAAACATGTTCAGCTATTTTTGGGGAGTTTTGCTGGTTTTACAGTTGTGCTTCTTCATAAAAAAAAATGTCAAAATTTTAAAAAACTTCTATTACTAGAACGAGTATCAACCCTTTTAAAATGAGGTATGACATGATCACTCATTTCATTTAAAAATGAGGCGGTAGTTGTCAGTTCAAGGGGTTTGAAGAAGTAGGTACCTATACAATTATTTGAATTGAAATACTGTCGTATTCAAAAATAAAAATTTACGTTACAGGATTTTCTTTAAAAATTAATTATTAATGAGACAGAAAATTAATGTATCCCTTTGTCCTCACTGTATATTGGTAGGTAACAGAAATAAGTACATTCATTTTAACCGTCCAAAATATTGACCCCATACAAAACTAAAAAAGAAGAAAAAACCGTTCAAATTTGTGTAGTAAGGCCGTAAAGTTGATCTTTTTTGGCCGAATCATAAATTTGTAAGTTCTGGTTAGGATAAAAATTAGGTGCACACAACATTTTTTAGGCGACTCTCACATCAAGTAGAGCCAATATTTTTTTACATTCTTGTTTTTAACAAGAGGCTTAAATGCAAGAATTGTTTCAAATTTTTATTAATCGAATAAAAATCCATCATTAACTAATAAAATTTGCACAGAAGAATTACTAACGATAAGCATAAGTACTTTTCGGATTTGTATTTGCGATTTTTCGATAATAAATTCACAATTTTCAAAGAGTTAATTTAAATAAAAATCCAGTACCTAATTAATAATACCTAATTCTAATTTTTCTCGAACTGTTTTTAAGAAAATTAAACAAAATCACGTCACAGTTCCGTGAAATAAAACGATAAAATCTAAAAAGAAATCATTTCAAAACACTTACTTACCTACCTTTATGCCGAATTTTAATTATAGAAGGTGTTATGAATATTGTGCTTTTTTTGAGACATCCAGTATGCTTATACTCTTTTATAAAACGTTAATAACCGATTTGAAAAATAATTAATACCTACGCAAACCATTTTAGCTAACTATATTACAGTTCATCAAATTTCTAGAGGCTTTCGACGGCTAGACAGAGAAAGCACTACTGACAGGCATCCCGACGGATTTACGCAATGAAAGTACACTCTGCGCATCAAGTATTTCACTATTTCATTCAGACGTAAATGTCAGATGTAAATTTCGCTAAAACATTTCTTTAATTTTCGTTTGTGTTTTTTGCTCATTACAGTTTAATAGAACCTAAGTATGGAGTTTAATAGCAAATTAAGAGGCCGCGTGATTAACAGTCAATCTCGCGAAATAATAGCCAATGTTATAGAGTTTATGAGAAGAGAAGGAAACTTTAATTCACCTTTAATACCATTTAAAAATGTAAATGATCGTGTTGCTGCAGCCACAGGAGTATCTAAAAACACTGTCGTCCGCATTTCTGGAGAGAAAAAAAGAATCGATAACCGTGAGATATCGGAATTTTCATCACCAAGAAAAACCATTAAAAAACCAAAAACAGTTAATGATATAGATGAAGCTGCACAAGAATCAAATTTTATTTTTTTATTATTAGATAGCTATTTTTGTTTCTGAGTTGTGTTCATTTACAGGCTCAATTTTTTTCCGTTTCTTCTTTTTGATTTTATATGGGGTTTCAAGTTGTTTTTGACTTATTTCGACGTAAATCACAACAACACACTTTTTTAATAAAGCAAACAAGTGTTAAGAGGTATATGTACGTGTAAACTACAATTACAAAAAATTGATATGAAACCCATGAAACCACCAACAAAAATGTAAAGCTAGCTTCCGTACTAGAACATGGTGTCATTCGTCGAGATAATTTATCGTTTTGTTTAATAGATCAAGAAATGTAAATATTCCCGTTATTTTTTATAAAATTATAAGAGAAATACATTTTTTTCTAAATAGTATAGTTTATTATTTTGTAGAAAAACAAAATTTCGAAAATTTTAGTAATGTTTCAGAAACAACCGTTATTAATAATAGGTACCATTTTCCTTAATAAGGTAGAAATAAAATATAAACTATTTCCACGATTTACAAAGGCCTACAAAAAAATTATAGGTATTTTCCGCTATCCTATAAAATTTATATTTTCTGACTCAATTTCAAAAGGTTGAAGGAATTCCAAAACACCTTTTATGGCATAATAATTATTTTCAATTCTACATACTATCTTTAGCTGCTTTTAAAAACGTTCTAAGAAAGTCCAATCAGACCAATTTAATCCCTAAACTATTCCACACTTTTAAAATTTAATTACCTAAAAATATTAAAAACTATTTAAAATAACTTATTTAGCAGACTGTACAATAGCTATCTTAGTCACACGTAGCGCGTTCTCTGTCTGGGCGTCGAACACCTCTAGAAATTTGATGAACTGTACCTAAATAAGGAATAAAATAAATATATATATTTCGAGAATAACCTTCCTTCTGTTTCTGAAACACAATCAACTGTCCGTCCATTACAAAAATCATTTTCTAACGATTTCGTATAAAAGATAATTATCTGGACGTGAATTTACAAATACAGCGTGCAAAGGTTACCCGAATAACGCATTGTCAATGTTGCCACTATCAAATTCCCTATGTATCTGAAACCCACGTTATTTCGTCTTCTGTTTGCACTTTAAACATATCAAAACTTTACTCCGAATACAGTGTATGTGTTAAATGTTGGAAAATGGCTGGGAACTAAAATGTTGGTAAAACATGGTTTGACGCGTATATTATTTGACCTGATACCAATATTTAAACGTAAGTATTTTTAGTTCACTTATTGTTAGGTATTATATAGGTATATAAGTAAATTTGTAATCATAAGAACATGAAACAAATTGGAATAGAAGTAAAAAAAATGTATGATGCTGGATGACGACTATTTGGAAAGACGACTTCTGCCTTGCTAAGACAAGAGGTCATATCTACGAAAATTCCGATTTCAAGATTCTTACAAATTTAATAAGCTTACATTTTATTATGACACAACATAATAAAGGCCTATTTGTATTAGAAAATATTTACTATAATTACAAGAAAAGGTTAGTAAAATATGCAAAACTTATTTGCGAAGTCTAAAAGGACGTAATTATCTACATACCCACAATTACTAAAAAAAAATTCATTTTGTAGATACGACCTCTTATCTTTTATGTTCCATTTAGGTTTTGTAGTTATAAAATTATTTTTTTTTCTAATTGTAGGTGGGACACATCAGAGTACAGAGGAATTTGGTACATTAACTAAAAACAATTTTGAAAAGTGTTTTTCGGTGGATAGGTACAAGTGAGAACCCTATTAAAAAGCAAGAACAACCTGTTCTTACTTCATTATCTTAATAATAGAAAAAGTAGAAGCACTCCCTTTTGTCTTCAAACAGTATCCATTATTCTTTTTACACAAACTTCTATTTTGCTTTATAATAAAACGATGTTTAGTAGTAACAATTTTTAAAATGTTATCTATAAAAGGATAAAAAAGTCTCCAACACAGTATATTCATGATAATTTTAATTAATTATTATTGTTTATTATTTAACTTTTATACTAGGTAAATAAAATAATTAGGTATTTTATATTTTGCTGAAGATAATTTTTATAAACATATTAATTCTACTGTATCCTGGATTTTTGTAAGATTAAATAAATACTCAGGCGACAAATATTTATCTTGACAGTTTACATTTTTTTTTTAATTGTTTAATCATATTTGTTTGGGATGATTCAATTAAGCAAAAATATGTTAAATATTTTTATAAACAGATTTTCTTCAAATATTTGATTGCAGAATAATAAATTTCGTCACATTGTCTGGTTCATAGTTTTTTATTTATTATAATAGCAAAACTGAGATCAATATGTTTATGTACTTATATTATTGACACAGGAAAAAAATAGTGCCTTTATTTAAAATGTATTTATTCTAAAAAAAAAACATTTTCTCGAGTTACAATGAGTTATTTTTACTATTGTGTTATTAGATATGTGATTAATTATGAAATTAACAAATTTTCCGATGTATAGGTATGTATACATGTAAAAACCACTTGTATTATGCACCATTGATTTATCTACAGTGTCTACATTTATTATTCAATGACTGGAAAATACAATGTTTCTCAAAAACACGTGAAATGTATACACACGCCGAGAAAATTATCTTTAACAATGCTAATATTATTTTTATACAGGCTTTATAGGGTAAATATTTTTAGAAATTCAATGTTATTTTAAATCAATTTTTTTTATTATTATTATTATTATTATTAGATGTTGTGAACATGCAAAATTTGGATTGAATGATGATAATACATCAAGATTGATAAGAGCCACTTTAGTTTCAATTCTCCTTGTAGCATAAAAGAAACGAGAAACGATGTAAAGCATTGGCGTTACTTACGCTAAGCTACGTAGAGGATCTTCAAATTGCTAGCCCTGGCAACATTTCATGTAGCCTTTTGATTATGTTTCACCCCTTAAATCCGTTCATGTAAAAAAATTTGATTTCTTTACTCCCCAAGCTTGTCCATGTGATAATATTTCGTCAATTTATCCCTCAAGCCTGCCCATGAAAAAAATATTTGAGACTTTGTTTCTTAAGCCTGCCCATGTAAAACTATTTGGCTGTTTTATCTCTTAAACCTGCCCTTCTAAATCTGTTTGATCCGTTTACCCTATGTAATAATATTTGGTTCATTTTTCATTAAAAAATATAATGATTTTAACTTATTTTCCAAATGAAACACCAAGTATATAAAATATTATACTACATCTAATATAAAAGTATAGTTCTAATTTAATGTGCTGCAATTTTCTAAGAATTCATTTGAAACACAATTAATTCTTTTATATAAGATATATTAAAATTTCAATAGGAAAATTTGTTTTTTAATACAACAATGGTTTACATAACCATAAAAAAAGTTATTTTTATATTTAATAAAGTTAGTTCTGTTTTGTTTATACCGAGTAAGGTGTCTCCATAAGGTGTTGTTTACTTTATTGGCACCAAGAAACTAAGTTATTTATTTTCTTAATTTATTTATATGTCGACATTCTACAATCATATCTAACGGGAAGAATGTTTAGAGTAAAGCAAGACGAGGCATTCTCCGAAATGAAAGAAATTAAAGCAGGTGTCCCACAAGGCAGTGTGCTAGGACCGGTTCTTTACTTATTATACACCAGCGATATCCCTCAACAACAATCTGTTAAAATAGCAACATTTGCCAAATGAACAAAAACAAATAAGAATAAACAATGACGTTATTCCGCATCACGATTCGGCCAAATATCTAGGGATGAACCTAGATGTAAGACTTAAATGGAAAGAGCACATAAAAAAAATGTATTGGCTCCTAGGAAGAAAATCCAAATTGTCAGTGCACAACAAACTGCTGATTTATAAACAAATCCTAAAACCAATCTGGATTTATGGCATACAGCTATGTGGATGTGCCAGCAAGAGTAATATCAACGTAATACAATTTTTCCAAAATAAAGTCCTAAGGTGCATTGTTGATGCACCTTGGTTCTACCGAAACGATTATCTTCATAGAGACCTGAAGATGCCAACAATCGAAGAAGAAATAAAGAGGTTTGCTGTGAAACATGAGGGTCGACTCCACTCCCACGTCAACGAAGAAGCGCTGCAATTACTGGACAACTCTACACTCAACAGAAGGCTCAAAAGGAAGAAGCCATTTAAGCTAGTGCAGTGAACGTTAATGTTAGTGCTACTGTAATAAATCGTCACGCCAACTTGTGATGCTTTCCTATAGAAACAATTAAGACAGTCCAATGGGGACTAGTTATAAGATTTTTAGATTAAAATTGTAGGTTAGTCAGTAATGACTAGTAACAATACTCTAATAAAAAAAAACTGAATAAGAACGACAAAGTTGGGCTATTTACATAAAAATGAAGCAAATCAGACTTGCTTTCGAAGATTCTAGACTCCTCCACCATTTATAACACTAAGAGTCTTCGCCAAAAATTGATTCCAGTGCATTCCAAAATTATAATTCATTTACCAATAACGACCATAGTCGTCCCATAGAAATGTTTCAAAGGTTTACTCCCTTAATCGAATATTTTTAGTAAAAGATCTTGCTGATTCAGTAGCCAAGAACATAGCCAACCAAATCTTTTTTGACCTGGCTCTTTCAGTGGACTGACAACTTTTTTAGTGACAAATCTAATTAAAGTACATTCCCTTGTGAAATTCAAGGAAAGATGGGAGAGTTCCTAGCTTTTAAGATAGAATGTACGCCTGACCACATGCATTCGGACTGGTCATTGACCATCGATCATGACCTCTACGATTGCCCGACGCTCTCATTTATCAGAATATTCTAGATTTATGTTCGGCGAGTATCGGCTAACTAACACTGGTCGATATACAAGAAGCTCCTCTTGGCGACGTAGTCAACTACATCAAATTTATAGGCAGACTAAAAGGAGCATATCAATTTAGGAATATGTATAATGGGCCTTGTGAGGCCTATGTACCGTGGGGCAATCCACCTTTCACATGTTATAAATACAGTGGTCCAAATAAGGCTGCGATAAACCCAAAGAACTAGAATATGATCGGACTGGTCTAAATGGCTCTCATGACAAAATAAAACTGATATGAAGTTAATAAAAGATGGTTATTCTGGGTGATTAACTAGGCAATACAACATACGTTGGTATATGTTTGGTTACATATTAATAATACTAGCAGAAAAATATTTATTATATCGCTACAGCGGACTTACTCATAATATTTGTAAATTCGAGAATATTTATTTAAGCTTTTATGTTTTAAAAGATAGCATTCTCTGAATGAAATATGAAACTCTTAATTTTTCTTTCTGTATTTTAATAGAATTATATTTATATATATTATTTATATTTTATGGTGTATATAATATTTTATATAACTTAAGTGCCTTTAAAATGTACCCCCATAGCCGCCACTGCAGTCACGGAGTTAAGTTTATTATCGGAAAGCATTTTGAACATATTGTTAGTTATTTAGTAAACACATTAAACGTATATATAAATAAAAATATCAAAGTTATTAGAGAAAACAAAATTTTTTGTAAAAGGCAACAATGGGTAACCATAGGTATCATTAACTCAATTACAGAAAAAAACAAACTTCATCATATTTGGAAAATATAGAAAAAAAAGAAGCATATTTAAATTATAGAACATTAACGGATAGGGTTATAAGGAAAGCTAAAAAAGATTTTTATGCTAAGCAAATAAATAAAAATAAAGAAAATTCAAACGGTCTATGGACAATTATTAATCAAATACAAAGCAAATCAAAAATCAATAACAATGAAATAAAAGAAATACATACTGATGATGGGCATATAGTAACTGAGGCGAAATATTTAGCTGTAACGTTTAACAACTACTTTACTGAAGAAGGTGTAACTCTTGCAGAAAATATAAGCCCTCCTAACACTCCTCAACCTAGGAGAAATATTCAGAAAAATTCCATTGTTCTATTGCCTTTAACAAATATTGAAATCAAAAACATAATAAAGTCCCTAGCAAATAAAAAATCACCCGGAATAGATAATATACAAACTGAATTATTAAAAGAGAATTTAGAAATATTTACCCCACTCTTATCTCATTTAGTTAATAAAATATTACTGCAAGGAGAATTTCCCATTGAACTAAAAAGATCGTTAGTGATAACAATATTTAAAAAGGGCAATAAGACAATGGTAACAAACTACAGACCAATATCTTTTGCAAAAGTTGTAGAGAAAGCACTAAATTTAAGATTACAAGAATACCTTAATGAATAAAAAACAATTTGGATTTCGAGAGGGAGTTTCTACAACTGATGCAATTCTAGAGTTGACCAAAAGGGTTTATTAGTCGGTGGACAGTAATAAACCAAACCTAACTATTTTCCTGGATTTAGCCAAGGCCTTCGATACTGTATATCACGAACAGTTATTGCTGGCCTTGGAAGATGCAGGAACGGCATTAAACCTTAATAACCTATAACAACAAGTTAAAGTAAAAGATTAGTTTAGCGAAAGCAAATTGATTAAAACTGGTGTACCACAAGGGACAGTCCTTGGTCCTGTACAATTTTCAATACAGTATGGTTCAAATGAAAGGAATAAATTCATTATAATGGAAGTAGTTGGTTTTTCGAAAAAATGCTCGGACAGGTCAATTTTGTTTACTCAAAGCGCAGATTTTTAAATAGAATTCAATTTTCCCCCACTTCCCATTTTTGGGCAGTGACGTCATTGACAATTTTTTTAAATAGTAACCCCAATTTTTTTTTCTTGATTTTGAGAGATCTTGCAATTTCCTACTCGGAAACATAATATTTGTAATATCTGACATAACAATTTTTTTTGAATAAAAGTCATTTAAAGATCAGATACATAAATTTAATTTTATTTTGAAACACAATAAATGAATAAAAAATTATTTGTAATTAAGTGCTTCATCTAAAAAAAAAAATAATAAAAAGAATTTATTGACAATTTCACAAATTCTTTTTTATTATTATTATAATTATTATTATTATTTTGTTAGATTAAGCACTTAATTACAAATAATTATCTTTTAATCAATTATTGTGTTCTCAAAATAAAATAAAATTTATGTGTCTAATCTTTAAATGACTTTTATTCAAAAAAAATTGTTATGTAAGATATTTCAAATATTATGTTTCCGAGTAGGAAATTGCAAGATCTAACAAAATCAAGAAAAAAAATTGGGGTTACTATTTAAAAAAATTGTCAATGACGTCACTGCCCAAAAATGGGAAGTGGGGGAAAATTGAATTCTATTTAAAAATCTGCGCTTTGAGTAAACAAAATTGACCTGTCCGAGCATTTTTTCGAAAAACCAACTACTTCCATTATAATGAATTTATTCCTTTCATTTGAACCATACTGTATATGTAAATGACTTGTATATTCAAAATACTCCAGGCCAAATTGTAAGCTTTGCTGATGACACGGCTATTTTTTACGAAGCATATACATGGAAAGAATTAAAATATAAAACAGAAAATGACAAAAAAAATTATAGATTGGTGCACTCATAAAAAGCTTACTATAAACTACAATAAATAATTTTTTTGCCTTCTGCAAGCTATAGTAACAGCTTACCAGATTATAATAAAATTAGTATCAATTATAAGAATCAGGAAATTGAATTACAAAAACAAAATAAAATTAAATACTTAGGTGTTACTCTATACTGCCACTTACGATGGGATAAACAAGTAAATAATCTAATCAATACCTTAAGAATGTTGCTCTTCAAATTTAAATTAATTAAAAATATATTAAGCGTTACTTATCTTAAAATTATTTTCTACACACAAAAAATCATCTGAATAAACTGAAAATACTTCAAAAAAGAGTACTTAAAATCATATACAGTAAAAAAAAAATAATATATGATGAAGTCACAATTCTGGATCAGACTGATCAGACAGTTATAACATAAAGATATTTTATTATGTATTTTCAGCCTTGAAAAAGACGAAAAATAAACGTCGAAACGTCGGAAAATTAAGAAATAAATGTTTCATTTTGGCACGTCCTCTTCCCACTAACCTCACACTCACAAATAATTTTATTACCATGTCGACTTTTAGCAAAATTGTTTCACAGGGTTTGATTTATTTTAAGCAACTTTTAGTAGCCTTAGAAAAAGCATGGTTTTTCCTAAATATTTGAACATGTTTTTACAAACAAAAAAAAAATTGATTTTCTTGGATGAAAGATCTCCGCCGAAGATGGTAGATCGGAGTAGGGAAAAATGGAGGCGTTGACAAAAATTTCGTCCGAAAAATGTTAAACAAGTCAGGCTTTGGCTGAGCGAGCTATCATTAGTGGCATCATTTGCAAGACTCAATTTTTTGAAACTGAAAGTAAAGTAAATGTTTTATGTTGACTGTTATGATTTTTATTGTTGCAGGTTTTATATCTCGAGGATGATGTAATATGCCTTGAAAGGTGGGGTCAGCATACACCCATCTTTAATGTTATATTTCATGTATTAAGGACGAATAATAAGCCTTGAAAGGTGGGGTCAGCATACACCCATCTTTAGTGTTATTTTTTTATGTCTCAAGGGCGAATAATATACCTTGCAGCATGGAGTCAGCATACTTCCATGGTTCTTAATAAATTTTGTTTTCCAAGGTTGAAACAATACCGTTTTCCAAGGTTGAAACAATACCTTGTAGCATGGAGTCAGCATACTTCCATGGTCATTAAAAATAAATTTTGTTTTCCAAGGTTGAAACAATACCTTGTAGCATGAGGTCAGCATACTTCCATGATGGGTAACTGCTAAAAGTATAAAAAGCAGTTACATTTATTTAATTTGAGATTACTAAGTTGTTGATGTATTATAAATGCAGAGGAGCCGAAGTCCGATGATAGGAGTTTCGAGAACAAAACACTGGTTAGTCCTGCCGTGTTAGATTCGTGCAATATTCAAGACGCCGCCACTGCCTAAGAGATACTTGGATATTGGATACACAATACACACACACGCACTCGACGAGTAAAAGACCGAAAAATCAAAAAGACACTTATGATTGACGTGGGTTCCTATGCACACGTTTGAGGCTATCTAAATTTTAATCAATAATGATTGTTAATCATTTTCTTGGTATTAATACATTTTATAAGAAGTGATTAAGTGTTTAATTTGGTGAATGTTTATATTTGAATAAAAGACGTATTATTTTATTTAAAGAAATCCAGTGGCTTGAATAAAATATAAACTAATAATCATTAAAACAAAAACGATTAATTATATCTTAAAATATATTATGAAAGAACCTAATTAGTTCATATTAATTTTTGTAATTATTTAAGTCACATTATATTCTATTATAATTATTTTTCAAATCTTTTTATTCAATACATTAATGCACTATATATTTAAATCATGTATAGTAAAAGTAAATAATAAGGCAGCCTATGCGCAACCGTTAGGTCATAAATAGGCTACCAGCTTATCTACATATAACATTATCCCTTGTATAAATAATTATTGTACTAATAAACGTGTATTTATAATGTATATGTATGTACACCATAATGCTGAATAAAGATTATTATTATTATTATTATTAAAATATTTATTTGGTTGTTTCCTACCTACCCCTAAAAAACTTGTCGATATATTTACGGAGCATCCTGTATTTTCGATGCTTAAGAGACGTGCAAAAGTTTGGATTTTATTTTTTTCTCGAAAACAAAACAAGATAAGAAAAGTCAAGGAACAAAAAGTTGTATTTTTAGTTGCTTTATTCAAAATAATTATGAAAAAAATATACTGGACGTTGTTAAGACTCTAAAATGTTTATGAAATAGGCATAAGCATTTTTTAGATAGTACTAAAAAATCGAATTTTTAAAAAACTTTAAACCCATGTATTTCGAAAATAAAGCGATTCCGGACATATTATGTTTTTAGGAACTTTTTTCTTATTTTTCCCTTTAAATTTGTGCCTTAAATACCCTCTATATGACGGAAATGGTGAATTAAAATAATAAATTTGGACTAAATACTACAAGCTTATTGAGAATCCAAAACTGAAAAATAAAATACTCCTTCAAAAATTAAAGGTATGTCATGTCTTCCCACTTAATGTAGAATCATTTGTGATACAGAACTTTTTTATGGTACCTGCGATGGCATTTGAGTTGTAAGAGTCATTGTTACAAGCTGCATGATATATTTCCGTGCGAATACGTGTGGCTTTCTGGTACTTGCGGTCTACCTATATACTCTCTTCGCCTCAATAGTGGTCTTGCTCTATTCCCATAAGTGCTTCTCGGCCTTATTTGGTCCTTTTACTAAGAATATTCGACGGAACGAGTCACAACCTAAATCTCCCCTTGATACGCCTATGGACACTTCCAATAGAAGTTTTAGATTGTTCTGCAACCCATATATCGTCGGTATATAAGAGAAGGTGACCAAGTTGACCGATAGAGGTTTTGAGTTATTAGTATTTTAATGATTTGCTTCTGATAATAAAATAAAATCAACTATTTGGTAATTATGGAATTTTAAATTATAAGCATTTTTATGGCATTTTTCGAGTTTTTTATTTTTCCTCACAAATAATATTTAATTTCAAGTACAGGGGAATTACAAACTAAAAAATATAAAATTTTGGACTTGGCCACCTTCTCTTATATACCGACGATATGTTGCATTTCCTACATATTGTCTAGAATGGGGTGAAGGCGGACATTTTCTTAGCCCTGTTGCGTGTAAAAATTAGTTTTCTACGACTTCCGACTGCGACCGATGTCGTTCGATCTGCCGCCCGAATTAAGGGCTCTTCGTTGTTAGCTGCCATTGAGCAACGTCAGTGAATAAGTCGCAAGTAACGAAAAATATATTGAACGCCAGGGACGCAATGGCAAATTATGAATCAAACAACCGAAACAGAAGGAGCCGTAGAAAATTATAAATATATGTGGAATATAATATTTATTTAGGTATTAAAAATAGTATTGGTAGATAACATAATAGATTTTTATTTTATATTTAAATGGATTGGTTTCTCTTTGTACTAGGGGGATGTAACCCTACAGCCCTTAAATACAAGCCGCCACTGCTGTAAATCAAATTGATTTTGTTTAACAGTCAATTGAAACCATAAATCAGTATTCGTGAAATGCATACTGTTAAATATCGTTAATTTGAATTTTGATTACATATATTATTATTGTCAGATTTTTCTACGTATTTGGGAATCTCTCGGACGATCCGTTGATTTATATATCACTCCCTCACTGGTTATATTGCGGTAAATCCCAATCGGAATTAAAGAAATATCCTATTAATGCAAGTAATTTGATATGAATGCTTTTAATTTTGAATTGCATAGTTAGAATATTTAAATTACATGTAATTAATAATTATGTGTAATAAATAATATAACAAAGATGATTAAATTACTTGGTAATGATTTGATCTGTTGATTTAAAATACTGCAAATGCGTCATTTGTGAATTAATTTTGTTATTAATTGGGATAACTCACGAGGAATAATTTTATTCGTATTCGTAACGAGTTTTCAACAATACCGGTATCCCACATGATCTGGTAAAATAAGAAATTTAATTAAAATGGTCGTTATTAGTTTTTTTTTCTTCTGGGCTCGTCTGACTATGTCTCCGAATAACACTGAAGCCTATTGGCTTATTGTGTTTTACCCCATGTTAGTTCATAGCACCCATTCTGTCACCTTTGTACCTTGTACAATTTTGTACAGATCCTTGGGTGAGTGAGTTCTATACGTTGTTGGATCAACCTGGGGTTGTCCAAAATGTGCCTGTCTTTTGCTTCGCATTCACACAGTATGTGTTTGGCCCTTTCTGGTTTCTTGTGACATAGTCGGCACATGAGTTTCCCATATTGTACATGCCAATTTTGTTCGTGCCCCTTTACTGGGGCGTGCCCAGTCATGAACCCTGTTATCATTTTCAACTGGTTCCTTTTCATAAAGAGTAGTTCTCCAGTTCTTTTGGGACATGGTCTGCCTATAAACGCTTTTCCATGTGCCTGTTTTGGGGTGCTTCCCCAATAGTTAATATGTTGTTCCCGAATCCAGTCGTTTATGAAACCCCGGACTCTACTTTACTCCTGGGTTTGTGTCTGATGACGGTGTTTCTTCTGAGCCTCTTTTTTGCAAGTTTGTCAGCCTTTTCGTTGCCTTCGATCCCTTGGTGACCTGGCACCCAAAATAGTTTTACTGTATTTCGGTCTGCTATTGCATATTGCAAAATTGCGTATACCTCGGCCTGAAATACCGAGGAATGTATTCCTATAGCATATATATGCTTAGTATCGGGGTTTTTGGAGAATACTCCCGCCCCAGTGCCTTCCGCGGTCTTAGACCCATCTGTATACCAGGTTTGTTCCTGTCGTTGGGCATTGGGTTCCCTTATGGTGATCTCCGTTCTTTACTGTATTAAAACCTCAAATGGAGTATTAAAAGAGTACTTCTTGGTTATGCGGCCTGATCTCATGTCTAGCACTTCTTCTGTCACTAACCTTGAGATACTCATGTGACCTGGCCTAATGTCAAGATTTCCCAGTGTATTCCCTAATCTGTAAGCACCTAATCTTGCCTCCCCTTGTATTACTTAGAGAAGAGGTGGGAGTCCTATTAGTGCTTCCATTGCAGCTGTGGGGGTTGTTTTCATTGCCCCCACATTATTCCGAGGCAGGCAAGTCTTTGTACATTGCTTAGCCTCGTTATTGCTTTCCTTTGCTGTGTCTTTGGTCACTACACCAAAGCTGCGTATGTTATTATCGGTCTCACCACCATGTTATAAAGCCAATATACCATGTTTGGTTTTAACCCCAATTTTTTTCCAAAGTATCGCCTTGCCATTATTAACAAGGGTTCCGCTCTACTTATGGTTTTTTCTAGATGCTGGTTCCAGGTAAATCTCGAGTCAATTATAATCAGAGATATTTTACTTCCCTCTTAAGCTGGATGCTTGCACCTCTTAGGTTTAGAGGCCCTAGTCCCTCCAATTTCCTCCTAATCCTTCCACCTCTGTCCATTTTGTTACTATATTTAGAGCCTCTTGCATTCGATTTCTTACTATAGTGTTGCATTTTCCCTGTGCCATGATCACTAGATCATCGGCATATCCCAGGGTTCTATGTCCCTTATCTTTGAGAGCCCTAAGCAGCAAGGTTCCACAGGAGTGGAGTCGTTATTAGTTCATTTATGACAACTTTATGAGAACTACGCACGCCTCTAAATTTAAACAAATTGCTGTTTAAAAAAAATGTATATTCTTACAATTGCGTTTTTTTCAACGAATGATCAGAATCGGTCTAGCCTAAATGTGTTTTAAAATAAAATTTCATTCTTTGGATATATAAGTACAAGTATATAATAAAAAAATATTTAAAAAAAATGAATTTCTATTCAAAGTATTTTTTATAATGTAAAGTCTAATTTCCATATACGGGTATTCGCTCCGTGCGTGACAGCAGCGCCAATTCATTTATGTATTAATGGACTATTTTTGCGTATACTGACAGTACAATTTTTAATAGAATGATTAATTAAAAAGTATAAATGTTAGTTTTAATAAAAGTATATATGGATTTGTAAAACAAGTAAAACAGTAATTTTTATTATTACTATGTATTTTTATCGCCTAAACTAAAAACAGTTAAGTATAATCAATAAAAATCCATAATAAAATATAGGCAGGCAACATCATTTAAGGTAAAATGTATGAGAAGTTGCCTAAGTCTAATAGGTTGTTAAATACCATTAAATAATAGCGTAAAGTTAAAATCTATAAACAGAAGGATTGTTATTTATATTTTCAGTTTTGTTCGAAAGAAAACAATGATTAAAACTGGTTTCCTATCGTAAAAGTCACAAAATTGCATTCCAGCTACATACAATAATCAAAGGCAGAAATCTAGTTCTTGCTGAACATTTAAGATTTAAAGGAATGTTAAAGAACAACGTAAAATGATAATTTATTATTTATTTAAACCATACAAATTTCTGATGTCTACTATTTCCAGTATGACTGTCATTATTACAAAAATAAAGGTAATTTTTCTTCTTATTGTACACCTATCCATTTATTTCTTTGATTTAATTTCCACTTTGCTACGGAAAATTTTTATAATTCACACTGTTTTTATTTGCTAGTATTTTTACAATTTTCAACTGTGGTTGCTTATTGTATTGTTTTTACCTACTTTTTTGAAAAAAAAGTCAAATGTATACGTGTATTTGATATATATTACAAAATATCGCCCTAAAATGCACGAATTATCCGCAGCTAGCGCTAGTATCGCTTTTACTTCCTCTACCATGACTTGGCACTGTGCGAATAGTAAAATATATAACGGGTGTGAAGATATCCATATCCACAAATGTACACTGAGAAAAATACAGCTCCATTGTAATAGTCATATAACTTGGTTCAAATGACATGTAGACGCTTTTCATTTGCAGATTTTAATTGAGGAGGTTGTAATGCATAACAACCATACTCGCAATTAACTTTTGCTTTGTCTGAAGGGGTGCAATTGGGGGTGAAATTTAAAAAAATCATAAAAGCCACAAATGGCGTTGTACATATTTCTGCTTGGGATATGTTATGTAGTTTGCTGTTTTCTTCATCCCTGATACCATGCTGAAATTTGTCGAGCCGTCTGAGGGGGAGCAATTAAGGATGAAATTTATTGCTAGTTTACTTAAGGTCAGTCACTATTAGTGCCGCTCTTATTTTGACATCTAAGCATGCGCAGATGTTTATGCTCTAAAACTGACTTTTTAAGGACAGCAGTTAGTGGCCACTTTATAGTTTTCGGGTGCGCTCGTCAACATTCGTATCAGTTCGAAATTTTTTAATATTAAATATTTAATATCATCGTCATCTAAACCTTCTAAAATGGTAATTTCTAATGCGTCTTCCATATTATTTACTATTATAAAGAACAAAAAAGATCAACTGCAATTTAATTTATTTTAAATGAGGTTAGAAATATGTATAAGGACAAGGACTCTAATGTCAAAATTTCAGGTTTGCAATAAGTCTGATTTTAGCATGGAATTTATTTGACTCTAATTACGATGTCACTATTAGTGGCTGGCGCTATAGAAATTTGCAATATCTTTCTAATAACTTTTTTACTTTTAATAATTAACAATAATTGAAGAAAATATTGAAAATGTCCTCATTATTTCATAAGCTTTATTTATAGTAGTATCATTAATTTAAACAAACTACAGCATAAACGACAAAAATTTTAATGATCAAATACATTTTGTCGTTAGAAACCAAATTAATACATAACAATTTCATAAAATGAGGGTACAATGTACAGAAGACACGCGCCTGCTAATTTGTAAGTACAAGTTACTAAAATTCAGTACTGGATTTTAGTGATTGCTTAGTCTAAATAGATATTTTAGTACGAAATTCCAGTACTAGTTTTAGTAGTGATTTCAGTCGAGTGAATAAAAAGCATCTCTGTACGGATTCAACTGAAACAGTTTATAGATTTCATAATTTTAAGCAAAAAAGTTCATATTAATACGTAATCATTGATCAAAATTCGATCAAAAGTCAAGAGATGTAAAAGTTAGACAACTAATTAAAAAAATAAAGAAATAATCAAATTTCACCACTACAGTGCTACTAAAAATGTATTATTTCTTTTAATTTTGAACCACCAGTAACTGATCGACTATTGTTAATATGAACCTTTTTGCATAAGATTATGAGGATCTATAACATGTCTCTGTTTTATATAATTTGAGACACGCTCTATAATATATGACCTTAGAAATAGGGATCTCTTATAAATTTATTATTAGTAGTAATACCTATTAAATATTGAAAAAAGTAAAATTAGAATGGTAAAATATCTAACTTAAAGAGCCCCCCCTCAAATTTAATAATTATATCCCTTTAATTAAAGAATACAAATATTCATATTTTTTTTATTATAAAAACTAAACCTTACAATCTTGTGTAATAATAGTATTAAATGTTCTCCTTGTCTTCTAAGTCTTCGCTGTCCTCTTTAAAAACTTGCTTTGGCAGCTGGCATTGCCATTTTTAACTTTAAGGAGTTTATTACACGAGATTGTAAGTTGTAGAATCTTGTGTAATATGTTATCGTATTAAATTTTCTCCTCATCTGAGACTTCGCTGTCTTCAAAAACTACCGATTTTGGATCCACCTTTTTAATTTATTTTTGGAATTTTCACTTGTTAGGGTGCCAATCTCACCAAATTTAACTGAATAAATCATGATAATAAACTAACACTAGTGTTTAGTGTTAGGATGACAATCTTACCAAATTTAACTGAAATAATCCTGATAATATAGTAGCACTAGTATTTAGTGTTAGGGTGTCAATGTCACCTAATTTAACTGAATAAATCATGATAATAAAGTAGCATTAGTGTTCAGTGGTAGGGTGACAAACCAACCAAATTTAACTGAATCAATCATGATAATACAGTAGCACTAGTGTTTAGTGTTCGGGTGATAATCCCACCTAATTTAATTGAATACATCATAATAATAAAGTAGCACTAGTATGTAGTGTTGTAGCACTAGGATTAGGGTGTCAATCCCACCAAATTTAACAATAAATAAAATATAATTAGCAATACTACTATGGCTAAAATGATCTAAGGCCTAAAAATAACATTAATAAAATGTTCATAAGTTATAACAGTAATTCTGTTTTCTTATTTTGTAATTCCAGATATATTTGGCGCGAGGACGCTGCAATTGCAGGATGGCCGTGTCAGCCACAGTTTTAAGCTAAAGAATCAGTTCGCTCACTCTGCTTTGGGGCACTTTTGATCTCAATGTTTCAGTTTATACATTGCGCAACTGGGATTTGTATCCCTGGCGCATACAGTGGATTTTAACGAATAGGAGAACAGACTTTAATAACTAAAAGAATGCGGTAAAAGTTGTGTGATTGCAAAACAGAATAAATTATAGATAGGTATTTTGTATTATGAATATTGTCCTTTTTCCGACACTTCGAAGGTTTTATACAATATATGACAACCGCTTATATTCAAACAGCAGTCTTCTACGCATCCTGAATTTTTTTCCTTGGAGTGGATGTTATTTTGGAACATCCAATTGGTCCGAGTGAAGTAACTGATTCTTTAGCTATAAACGCTATAAACTGTGTGTTAGCGGTGTGCCTCTGCTTCCCACTACATACCCCCGAAGTCCATATAGCACAAGTAGAAGTTGGAAAGGCTTCTGCCAGTTCTCCCACTTTATACACATAAATTGACAGGGTTGCGGCGGACCTTACCGAAGTGGACGCGATACATTGGCGTACAAAATTATTTTATAGATGCTTATAACAATTTCGAGTAAATAGTTTAATAAATTGTGAATAGCTGTTGAAATTTTGTAAAATTATTATTTGAATATTATAATACATGTTTAATAATTATTTATAGTCCATAAATACATGCGATTGTCCGGTTCCGCCGGTAACACTTTAAAATTACTTATTCTATAAAACGACACTGGCAGGTAAACATGTTTACCCCGTCTCTACCTACCAAAAGCCTTTCCAACTTCTACTTGTGCTATACATATGAGTTTCAGTGTGAGAATGAACGAGATGTAGAAGCAGTGTTGCCATTTAGGGCGACATATCGCCAAAATGACGACTTTTTGTCTCTATGAGAGTGTGGCGGCGATTTTGGCGACTTTGTACAAATGAAAAAAATTCGGTATATCAATATTTTCATACACGTTTTATACAATACATAGGGAAAAAAACGTCACAATAATAATTATTATTGTTATTATTCCTCATGGAAACGCAGATGTGGAAATAGTATTTTCAAATATGTTAGATGTTAAGATACAAAAAAAAATAAAATGAGCATTGAATTATTGAGTGACATATTGAGGGTTAAGTTGGACTTCAAAAGAAATAGAGATTATTTAAGTAAAGAAATCGGCGAGAAACATTTCTCAAAAATGAATAATATTTATAAAAATACATCCAAAAACCAGTAAAAATGAAATCAGATTCAGACAGTAAATCAGATTGAAATATATTTTTTTTATTTTTGTAAAATTTGTATTCTTTGTGTACCTATAATAAAATTATTTTGGTTAATATTGACAGTTTCCTGACCCCAATATCTCAAAAAAGAGGCAACACGAATACCAGTGCAGTAGTGCGAATAGATAGTGGCCGATGCACACCAACATTATGTTTCGAGAATACTTGATCGTGAATTAAATTATTTAAAAATTTAGACCTTTTTATTAGGGATGAACCATCCCTTCTGTTAACAGATATATGTTTACAATCATAGAAGCACCTAAAATCATAGAAATAGTATAGAAAGCCGATTCCATATATCAAAAATGAAACCATAAGGAGAAAATAGTGTGTCGGAGCTCATGCGTATGACGGTGCTGGCGCGAACAGGACCGGTGCAAGTTTTTTATTGATCGAACAAATAGTTCACACGATATTTCAATAATACATTTTTAGAGATGATTCTATACAAAAAACGATTAAAAAAATTTCAAGTTAAGGTAAATATGGTTCTGACAGTCCTTATTAAGAAAGATATGGCATAAAATATGAATTAGTTAATTTTCGGCAATCATTAGTACAGTAGTCATGAGATTTTGCTTGTGATTTTAAAAATACTTTCCAGAAAAACCATGTGCTCCGGTTTTGACTACGTTTATTATTAAACGGCGAAATGATATACAAAAACTTTAATCCACAATCTAAATTAGGTACTATCACAAGAAAATCACTGTTACAATAATTAATTACTTAACCAAAAACTAAAATACTTTTTAGGTACCTACGTAACCAGAAAGGAGCTGGACCATTTATCCTAATATTGATTTTCTCTCTCCCTACGGTAAAACTTAAAACAATAACAAATTGCCTATCTACTAGGGTCGGTAACTAAACGTATATACATAATGGGCGGATTTTGTTTATACTTAACATTACACTCGCGCATTTAAATATAACTATGCATATAAATATTTACAAATAAAGATACTTTTCCAAACAGGCAATCATTAGTACTGTAGTCACGAGATTTTGCTTGTGATTTGACATCTTATTTGATAATATCATTTGCTACAACTAAATTTAATCTGGGGAGTGCAAAATAGGGCCCAGGAATATTATGTTCGATATTTTTTTACATTTTGTCAGCCGAGACTATGGTCGTTAGACAGAAAACCTTTCATGTTACCATTTTCAATATAAATTAAAAAATTAAAAAATACTACTACATTTACTTGGTACATATTTTATTTTAATTTTGAACCCTTTTAAAAGGGTCTTTCGGTTCCATAATAAAAATTAGTTGCTGCTTACTAGAAACATTCTATATAGCCTAAACCAATTTATAGTTTGTTTTCGATCAAAAGTTTTTAGTCGATGATAACATTCCACACCAGCACATTGCAAACCTATTTTATAAATAATAGGAATAAACTTGTAAATCATTAATTTGCTAGTTATCTCACTCATATGATTTTTTTGTTTATATGACTATTTCGATTTCTAAATATATTTTGGCCTTACAATACGAAGCGTTTTGTATCTACCACTTTTTTAATGAACGATGAATGTTGACAGGCGTGTACCTTTTTCGGAACAAGAGGCGTTTTAACGAAGGAAATGATTTTCGAACTATCTAGTTAGTTTTCGGAAAAATAGAAAACGTTTGAAGAAAGTTATCAATAACAGTTTGTCGTTCATGTGTTTCATTTTGATCAGCTTTCATACTAAATTGCGTAGAATATTTTTCCGATTCAAAATCGAGATTCTTGATATTTCCACAGTTTATTTATAATACCTTCTAAACTGGATTTATCTATCATTTTATATACTTTATAATATATGTTCATGCCCTACTTTTCACTTTATTAACAATTTTTTTTTAACATACTTCAAAATGGTAGGATATTCTCAATTCGTTGAAATATTTTTTTATGTATGTTGAGCGATAATTCTTTACCACGTTGCCCGATTTCTAAGATTCTTTTTGTTAGAAAAGGAAACAGTTTTATATACATTAAGTCAAGATCTGAAGATGGGATCCATAAGAAAATCATTAACATCTTTATTTTTAAAGTAGGTTATTTTTTTAATTTCTTTAAACCTTACTGGTTCGAACGCGGTAAGGAATGAAGAAATGTAAATAATTGTTGTGTCAGCCAAAAAGCGAAGAGGAAGTACCGATTAAAATATCGAGTGACAGAAGAGTTCCTAAGATTGTTGAGATCGGGTTTATGTTTTAAAATGCCTTAAAACCGATATCGATAATGTCTCCTCGTCGCTATATAAATATACAGCTCTCTATTTACATAATTATAATTCTTAGGTAGGTTTAGATTTGCAGACATAAATCTTGTAATAAATATAACAGCTGCCTAATACATTGATTACATTTTCATTAGCCAATATAAAAATGTCTTTTATTGTACCTAGGATTTGACTAAACACTACACAAAACTAAAAATAAAATGCCACTTTCATTGTGTAATTAATGCCGCGTTTGAGAATCCACATCGGATGCATTTTTTACATCTCGAGCGTTTTTTATCCACATCGGACACATCTGTCCCATTACATTTACGTATACTGAATCACGTGATCAAAGATTTACTACTTACTACATCTCAGATGCATCCGATGTGGATTCTCAAACGCGGCATAAATAATAAACTACAAACGGTCCTGTAAGGGCAGCGTCATATAGCCTTGAAACACCGGATTTTAGTGCTATTGCCAGGTCAATATTGAATTTGTAGGTGAATCACTTATTGAACATTAAAAATACGGTATTAATGACATTAATACGGTATTTGTATATATTTTTGGGAATGTAATTACACATAAATATTATTAGTTGATTATTTAAATGTATATAAGTTATTTTGTGGCGATATTTCATAGATATAAACTGTTTAAATCATATAATTTAAAAATTAATTAATTTAAAATTCTTTTCTGTTAGGTATGTTCAATATATTTGGCAACACTACAGGGACAAGTCATGCATATTGCGCAAGCTTCTAGACACACTATTTTGCGATGTCAGGCGCAGAGACGCGTTTTTATGCACAGCAGGTTTCAATTTCTGCTTAAATGTTATGTTTATATTGGTCTTCTATATTATTTCTATGCCTAAAATGGGATATACAAAGCGAAACGAAAGGTTACACCGTTAACCGATGGTAGATCACCCGTGACTGTCGCAAGCGCGTAGCTAGGTTGTTTTCTGGGGGGGGGGGGGGGGGGGGGGGTTACACTACTCGCATTATTGGTGAATGCGCAGCATGTTATCTTAAAATATGCTAACAATGCAAAATGCAACGTCTAGAGTTCATATGTGTATTTCCAGAAAAAAATACAGTTTTATAATGAAGTTGTTTTAAATTTTGTATTTATATACAGGATGTTTCAGAATAAAGTACCGTAATTTTGGGGATTTGTATATCTTAACTAATTATAAGGAAAAGCTAAATATAATTTTCCTATAAACGTCCCAGTTTTCATTCTACAGGATGATGAAGTGAATTTCATAAATACATAATTTTCTAAATATCTTCCCTTAAGGTCAAGACTAACTTAAAAATATGTATACGTTAGTTAATCGTTATACTTTATTTGGTAGGTTATTGAGTTTTTAGGTGCCTGTATATTTCGCTTTTTAAAAAGGTTCCGTCACCAAAAAAGTTTGAGAATCACTGTCCTAGAGAATTAATATTTAGAGCGGTTTTGTTACAAATATCACCACACTTTATTGTTTTATTTAAATTTTACGACAAAAATAGCAACCTTATTGACACACATAATTCTTATATTTATGAGATTTTTAAAAATAGCAATAATAAAACTGAAAAAGATAGGTACCATACAAAATGAAATGCTTTATAAAGAGCTAAATATTAGGCAAATCATTGAAAGAACATAACAGATTAAACTCAACTCACGTATTGCTATAAAGAAGTGACATTAATTATCAAAGAATTACTTCAAATACATTTAAATTACCCTTGGTAATTCCAAGAGAACTAATTTATATTTTTACAACAAATTCAGGAAATCACTATAAGTAATAAAATTATTCCATACACGTACAACATGTAAACATTAATTTTTTTTTCAGAACCCTAATATGGAATTTTTATTATTTGAAGAAGTTACATACCTTTTCGACCTCATGGCTGCTTTTACGAAATTTCCAAGTCACAACACACTACAGAATTGTTATCTGTTATAGTTTTTACAATCGCGAATCGCGACGCAAGTATGTTAGTAATAAATTTGTTGGTCAGCAATTTTTTTAAACAATACAAATACAATAATATTACGATTGCTTCATGTATGTATAAAATATACACAATAACTGATAAAAATCATTAATATTTTTTCTGTAATCTCTATTACCTAGTCTCGAATGTTAAGGTGCATGTCAGTTTGGTAACAGTTACATAATTTTTCTAAAAAAAGTTATTTAGTAAATTCAATCAATTAAGAATATTAAATATACAGTTAACAATCATCATTATTCATCAACTTCTAACTCTACACCGTATCACTAATAATAACACGTAATATTTCTGTTATCATCAAGGCTGATTTGGAAGAAAGTTATTTTGATCTGGTTCCGGGATACAGTGGTGTAGAGAACTGAAGCCTACCGACTTTCAAAGTCACACCCAACTCAAACCATTGCCTTAAATGGTATGATTTTTATGTTAAACTATAATTTAGTCACGAACCACTGTGGGCCCATCTGGATCGTATAACCTGCGTTAATTTCCTAATAGAGAGTCAAGTCTCCTTGCTTAAAGCTTTTAATTTCTGTTGGTTAAATGCAAATGGGTTAGGTCTATATTCAAAGAATGTACTTCTTTAAGAATGCGACGTTTTTAAACTGAAACAAATAATCTGTTAAAAATAAAAACTCAACTCAAAAAACACCCTGTATATTACTGAAGATTGGAAAAATAAAAAATAAAAAACAAAAAGAAAATATATTTATTCATCAACTTCGAATTGTACAATCGTAGCATCTTTGGGAACATTTTCACCAACAACGAAATTAATTTTGGAAATTTTAGCGTCTTGTGTTGCTTTCACCACGTATTCCATCTTCATGGCTATAAGTATGAACAAAGAGTCTCCTTTTTTCACTTCGTCTCCAGCTTTGACCAAAAGTTTATCTAAGATACCTGGCATCGGGGCTACAGCTTTATTAGCCGACGCTGTTGATTTTTCGTCGTCCTGATCGGTGACGTAGGACGGTTGGGGTAAAGAAAACTGTAGTTTTCCGTTCTGAAAATGTTCAAGAGTCAGATATTTTAAACGAAAATTGATCAACTAAAATAACAAAGATACTGGGTAGCTGTCTATAAATAATATAATGATTGTGATGATAATTTAGAGTATAGGGGGCCAGGGGGCGACGTCCCCTTCCCCCCGTCCTTTGTGTTTAGAGCATCTTTAACGCCCCCACATGTCCTAAAAAAGCTTTGCCCCCTCCGGCCGTTCACCCACGCTACGCTACTGGTGCAGTAGTAAACTCAAATTAAAATTAAATAAATGTAAATGTACTTGTGAGAAATGTGTATAATACTAAAAGAAAGATACAATATACGAGTACAATAAACATTAGAATACAACTGGACAATAAACATAAATATAGAAATATCAAAGATCAGCGTGATTTTTAAAAAATACAATACATTAAAATTATTATAAAATTCACCAGGGAATAAAAAAAAGTTCCTATAAAGTTAACGAATGATAATATAAAAATTGTGAATTTAATTTATGTTTTAGATCACTAATCGAAATCCGAAAAGTCTGAATTATCTAAAATAACTTGTAAGTAATTTGAAAATTCGGAAACAAATCTCAATAATCTCGACCAATTATCACGACCACACCCCAAATCTCAAAGGTGAAAAGCAAAGCCGGTATTCGAACCCAGACATCTTTGTGTACAAAAAATGCCCTAGACAGCAATTTAATGTACTAGTTCTGGCTAGAGGCTGTTATAAACTCGTTCAAATACCCCAATACGGAATCGGTATATAAGAGAAATGCATTGATGCATACTAAGCCCATATCTTTGTCTACGGGAGTTACGTTTTCAATGTAAGTTAAGCGACGTAAACCTGAGTATGATAATTGTGAGGCAAGGGCATTTGTGTACAAAACAAAGATGTCTGGGTTCGATTCCCACCGACGACATGCTTTTTTCAAATTTCGAAGTATTTGTTTTAGGGTTCGGGGATGGTCTTGATAATTCGTAGGGGGATTTTTGAGATTTTTTCGAATTTTCAAATTAATGATGATATAAAACTTAACATTCCAGAAGATAAAAAACTTTTTTTAATTATAGTTTTTTACTTGATTATTTCTTGTTGTTTTGTTGTTGTTATTTTTGTTTTGTTTTTTCTTTTTGTTTTTTCTTTTTTTTTTTGGTTTTTTGTTTTTTATTTTTTTTTTATTTTTTTTTCTGTTATTGGGTTTTGTAGCAAAATGAGAAGAGTACTCTTATAAGTTTATTTCGAGCTTTCGAATGTGATTACATCCATCATCAGGGAGCTAAATTATTAGTTAATTAAAAATTTACGATAAAATTATGTTACTAAAGTTGATTCGAAATGATGTTGAACCAGTGGCAGCTCGTAGTAATTTAAAATGGGTGTTAAATTTTTTTCTAACAATTTTAGGATTTAATTGTAAGTTCGCTTCAAATTTTGAACAAAGAATATAGCGTTTTTTTATTAATTTGTATTTGTATTTAATGTTGTTATTATCAATATCATACTGTTATCAAACACTACACTTACAATAATCGAATTATCGAAAACAATCGATTAACTGAAAATAATCTAATAATCGAAAAGAATCGATTATTTTTAGGTAATTGATTAATCGAAAACCTATTATTTTAAATATTAGATGATCGGTTATTTATTTACGTTTTTAGCAATTATTTTTAGTGTGACAATTATTTAAATTTATAGAAATTTATAGAAATTATTAAAATCTACTAAAATCTACAAAAATCTATAAAAATCTACAAAAATCTACAAAAATCTACAAAAATCTACAAAAATCTACAAAAATCTACAAAAATCTACAAAAATCTACAAAAATCTACAAAAATCTATAAAAATCTACAAAAATCTACAAAAAATTTACAAAAATCTACAAAAATCTACAAAAATCTACAAAAATCTAGAAAATCTAGAAAGATCTAGAAAAATCTAGAAAAATCTAGAAAAATCTAGAAAAATCTAGAAAAATCTAGAAAAATCTAGAAAAATCTAGAAAAATCTAGAAAAATCTAGAAAAATCTAGAAAAATCTAGAAAAATCTAGAAAAATCTAGAAAAATCTAGAAAAATCTAGAAAAATCTAGAAAAATCTAGAAAAATCTAGAAAAATCTAGAAAAATCTAGAAAAATCTAGAAAAATCTAGAAAAATCTAGAAAAATCTAGAAAAATCTAGAAAAATCTAGAAAAATCTAGAAAAATCTAGAAAAATCTAGAAAAATCTAGAAAAATCTAGAAAAATCTAGAAAAATCTAGAAAAATCTAGAAAAATCTAGAAAATTAGAAAAATTTAGAAAACTAGAAAAATCTACAAAATCTACAAAAATTTACAAAAATTTACAAAAATTTACAAAAATTTACAAAAATTTACAAAAATTTACAAAAATTTACAAAAATTTACAAAAATTTACAAAAATTTACAAAAATTTACAAAAATTTACAAAAATTTACAAAAATTTACAAAAATTTACAAAAATTTACAAAAATTTACAAAAATTCACAAAAATTTACAAAAATTTACAAAAATCAAACTAATACAACTGTTTATTACATGGATCTGTTGACCTCTTTTTTACTACAGGCATTCGCGTGCAATTAGCATATTGCACCAACAGACGCGACTAGCCAGAAGGCAGTGGTGTAACAAAAAAGATAGATTCACACGTACGAAAATATTAAACTTAAATTTATATATTTAACTGGGTATTCACTGCACTAATGAGTCAATGGAAAAACCGCCCCTGTGTTGAACATATATTGAATGATAATATATAATTTAAAATTAGGGAAGATAACAACCTTATTCATCTTTTTACTCTCTTGTTTTTTGTTTTTTTTTTTGTTTTTTTTTGGTTTTTCTGTTTTTTGTTTTTTTTGTTGTTTTTTGTTGTTTTTTGTTGTTTTTTGTTGTTTCTTTTTTGTTTTTTAAGTTATTGGGTTTTGCAGCAAAACGAGAATAGTGCTCTTGTAAGTTTATTTCGAGCTTTCGGAAGATAATAACCCTTTTTTAGCTTTTCTTGTATTTTTTTTTTGTTTTTTTTTTGTTTTTTTTTTTTGAAAAAAATTAATAATTCATTTTTAACGAGCTAGTAAAGACTTTTTTCTTGTGTTTAGGTATATAAAAATTACTTACTTCGTCAAAAACTGCCAAAAAGTCTTCATTTCTAAATATATTAGATTTGTAGGCTACTTCATCGATTGTAGAATTCAAAATGTATTTATTATTTACTTTTACTATGTGTCCTTTTACTTTATTCCAAGTTTTACCTCCATCGGGGGAAATAGAGTAGTTATTTTTTCCTTTAAATGTTATTTTTACCAACAAATCTGAAAAATACAAAAATTATTACTAATTTCTTGTGACAGTCGACACAATGGGTCTCCATTTAGCAAACTTATTTTGTTCAAGTTTCCCTTTCTAGGAGATACAGAGAGAGTACTTCTTCTATTATCTTTCAACATGGTCTTCCTATGAAGATTTCTCTATGTAATTGTTGTGTTTTCTCAGAACTAAGTACTTCTTGGTACTCCAAGTGTTTCTTCTGTCTTCTTCCAAGCCTTTTCATTTCGCTCAATCCCTTGATGACTCGGCACCCAAACTAGTTTAACTGAATTTTAGCCTGCCAGTATTCTTAGTACTTCTATGCAATCCCATACCAGCCTCTAAATCACTTTCTGACTCGATATGGTCTTAAGGGCCACTTGGATGTCTGACATTATATGAATTTACTGTCCTAATGTTTTTGCACATTACAAGATTGCATAAACCTTAGCCTGAAATACTAAGCTATGTCAGCCTATTGTATATTTAAGGTTGATGTTAGTTTTTTAGGGAACTAATCCATCTACAGTGCCTTCTGGCGATCTCCATTCTAATTGTTATTCAAACTTCGAATTAAGTGTTGAAAAAGTAACGCTTGGTTATGGATCTGTTGTCATGACTAGCACGTCTCCTGTCACTAACCTTGTGATACTTATGTAGCCTGGTCTAATGTTAAGATTTCCCAGTATGTTCAATAATCTGTAAGCACCTAATCATGCTTTCACTTGCCATCACAAACTAAAGAGGTAACAAGTTTATTAGTGCTTCTATTGCCTCCGTTATTCCAAGGCTTTGTATCTTGCTTTCTGTTGTATTATTGGGTACCACACCAAAGGTGAGATGTCACAACTGGGTCCAATCCCCATTTTCTTGTCGTTCTTTCCAAATTCTGAGTCCAGTTAAGTTTATAATCAATTGTAACCTCGAGATACTTTACTCCCCCTTACTTGGATATTTTCCCCCTCATTTTCTCGATTATTTTAGTTAAGTACCTATTTTTTGACTTACCACTTTCTCCAAATTTCAATTTTACATCTCGCTCGTCCTGATAGTTTACTCTAAAATTCGATTCAGCCACGAAAGGATTAAATCGATCCATCCTAGAAGCAGCTTCCTGTTCTTCCACGATTTTATCCAATAATACTGTCGCCAAAGCTGCCTGGCAAATTTGAACCTTCGAGGGTTCTTCTTTTCTAAATAACGAATCATAATGGTCCCTAATGAAATTGGTATGTACATTTCCGGCCACAAACTCTGGATGACTAGCTAGATCCAATAGAAAGTTAACGTTCGTTTCTAATCCAGCTATCTGCAACAACCAAGAAATGATTTTATCTACAGGCTACTTTTTCTACGGCTATAATACAAAACTACATTTTGTCAACTATTGCTGATCGAGATGTACATTCAGTGACGCCAGCTATCAGACTCAGAAGTCGCGCCCATGGGAGGGACAGGGGTGGTACAATTAAATAAGTATAAGATATATTTTTAATAAAATAATAACCCCAGAGAAACATACCTACATCATATTATATATTAATGTTCTTTTGCATTTAGATATGGATCAGATCAATGGGTCCCAACTGGTGGTACGTGTACCCCTTGAACATCTGTAAGCGGTCGGTGGTTTTAAATTTATTGATACATGTTAGAATTTAATTGTGAAAACAATCCCAGCGTTCCCACCAATTATTTTCTGATACTTTTTAATTGTATGTCTGATTAATAAAAAAATTGTAATAAAATGTCCATTAAAACAAAATTTCTTGTTATAATTTTAAATTACTTATTTGTAATTTAACTTTAACAGTTTAACACTTAAACTTTAACTAATACAACACATTTTAATAAAACTAAAATGTTTTTGTTGGAGGTATGTACGCATAGTTGATGATACAAAAGAGCACACTTCGTCATAATGTGCAGAAATCAATTTGGGTTTGTAGGCGTGGTCAGACAGATTTAAACGTGATCGAAGCCGCCTGCCGCTCATCACCGCTCATACAAGTTGAATTCAATAGCGTAGTGTTACTTATTTGTACTTGTTGCATTTATTTAGCTATTTTTAGTGTGGCATAGCTATGACGAAATGTGCTCTTCACAAAAAAATCGAGCTCTACGTGAGTTGAAAAAGGTTGAGAATTCCTGCTTCAAATAATCTCGAGTTTTTTCGTTTTCAATGCTCAAAAGGGCCAGACTACTAATAAGTCTTGATTTTTAAAAATAAAACAAACGTTTGGTGACATCTTTTACATTGGCACTTAAGAATTTTAGCTCTCAACAGTAGATCTGAACTTTAATATTTCGACTAAGTTTATCATCACTTAACTCATTAAGAAATTTTGGAGAAATTGTAAGAAATAAAGGCACTATGTTGTGTAATTCTAAAGACGTTAAGGTGTCTAAACCTTGCTGGCACTGCCCTAGATGCCCCGGTAGCTACGCCGCTGGGTACATTTTCTTTTTGTTAATTCTGATAACATAAGATTGGTAATCATTTTTATATCAGAATCCTTATCTGATAACGATAACAAAGTAGACATTTTCTAATTGTTTGAATAAAATAATAAATTGTCAAACATTATATAATTATTTAGAAGAGAGCTGTCATTTTAATTTGATGTACTAAAAAGTTATTAAAAATGTTATAGGCATAGAATGGTATTTTATGCAACAAGAGTGGAAAAATGTAATTAGTTTTCTATCTGCACCAACGAGCCAACTGAACTAACCTTTGTTATTTAATACTCATGGTTTTAGATAGTTTTATTAAGAAGGAGTAGCCTTCATTATATTACAAATTTATCCGCTAGAAAACAATAAAAATTTATGGAAAATTTGCCAAAACAAGAACGAGCCAAATTTTCGTTTTTTATACCCTTTTAGACCCTCTTAACCATTTTTTTTTTTTTTAATAAAAATTCTGAAGAAAAAAAGTAGAAAAAAAAGTAGAAAAAAAATTATATATTTTTCTACTTCGATAGTTTTTTAAGTGTTACTTTTTCAGATCATATCTACGCAGATTTTTATATTAACATTAAAAAATTCCAATATGTATTTATTGCAATTTTTCACTTTCATCTTCACATTGACATTAATAATAATTGAAATGTAGGTCTTGTGTATAAATTTACTTTTGTTATTAATAATTTATTCTTCTAATTTAAAAACAAAGAAAAATTTATTTTTATTATATAAACCTTGAATAATATCTACGTCAAAATCTCGACTCATTTTTTTTTAAATTATAGTTTAAAATATATTTTTTTTTATAATTATTGATGTTATGTTTAGAGTTGTAATTAAAACGTAGAATTAACGTTATAGTAGGTATGTAATAAAGTGATTACATATATAGTAGCAGTTACATTTTTTTTTTATAATAATAGAAAGGAAATAAATAATCGATTGGATATATTTATTGTTATGGCAGTAAAATCCCGTATTTTTTTATATATAGAAAAACTAACGGGATTTCAATTTTTTTTTGTATTTATAATAAAATCATTATGAAATTCATACATATTATTTTATGATAATTTTATTACATTTTTTTACGATACTTTTACTACCAAGAAAATTGTTTGTTTTTTAAAGAAACGACATCTAGACAACCAATATTACTTTCTCGTATGGTTAGTTGTATATGCAAAACTTACTTGATTTTAACAAATAGCATATTAATTTATTCTCAACGACTTGCTGCGTCTTTATATTACTTGTTAAAGTTGTTTAGTTTTCAAGAAAGTGGGTTATTTTGTCGAGTATTGTGTTTTAATTATTTTGTGTTGATAAGAATGGAAAATAAGGTCTAAAACTACATTATCCAAATTCTATTATATTCTTTGATATAAACTTATTTTGTTTATGTGGCTCGTCAATATGTAGGTTTTTCCTGATATTTAATAGCCTCGTTCAGTTCTTTTCCTTTGGTTGTAGCAAGTCTTAAGCCCCAGCAAACATTTTTTGATTTAAATTAACACCTAATATAAATTTTTTAACAAAACTTGACAAGAAATTGTTGTAATCTTCTCTTTTGAGATTATATCTGGGTGGGAAGTAGGCAGATGCAACAGTGATTACATATTTTTTTGTTTTAACAAATATACTAACAGTTTGTATTTCTTCAGTTAACTTTTTCCTCGTTCATAGTGTGTTATATTATTCTTAACAATAATAGAAGCTCCACCTCTGGCGGAATTGATTGGATAAATGGTACTATAGATCTAATATACTTTTAGTTTGATGAGCGTATATTTCATAAAATGTGTTTCTGCTATTATCCACATGTTTTGTGTCTAAGGTCATTAATAACTCTTGCTTGATGTTGTAAGAGTCATTTGTGTTCCAATCAAGAATCCTAAGGTCAGGAGTCATGTTCTCTTTTATCATTTTTTATTATTATTCTTTAGTCTGTCCAGCCTTAATAGAACTTTTTTGTTAAATTCTTCCTATTTATCCATTTGATTCATTGTTTTGCAGCACTGAAGTTATCAGTATTCTCTACTGTCAGTTGCATTTCATTACTTGCTACTTGCACATAAGAGGTATACTAGCCTTTATTAATGTTTGTTGCCTTCTTACAGTTTTATCTAGATTTCTTCTGTTGCTTTGATTGACTGTGTCTTTCTGATTTTTAGTTTTGTTTCTTATGCTCTGCTAAGCTTTTACAAGGGTGTAACCTTAATAATTATTAGGTGCTCCCCTCCCCAGTGTATGCACTTAGGTGCTATACTTATTGGATTTTTACAATTTTAGGTTGTGTTTTCCAGCACATTTAACACATCTGGCTTCTCTTTTGCAGTAGTTTTGAGTATGCCTATATTCTTGGCATCGTTGGAGTAATAATAATCATGTTTGATAATCGTTGTATATAATAAGTTTGTTCCTTTAACTTTAGCACAATGGGTGTTTGAGCTGGCGTTATTATTGCTGTTTACTCCCTATTTTCTGTTTTTATACGTAAGTCACTGGGAATACTGATTTTTAGAACATTGCAACTCATTTATGCATAGACGAAAATGGTATCAAAGGTCTGTTGTTTTCTTTCTCCTTTGTAAAACATATCTACCTACAATTATGTTCAGATATATTTTAAAAATATATATTTGAAATGCGATAGATAGTTAGTGCCCAGACAACACACCAAAACCCAGAGATATCCACAGAATATCTTTTGTGGATATCCAATATATCCACAGGATATCAGAAATATCCCGTGGATCTAATATGGATATCCAAATGCCCGTCTATATCCAGAATATAGAAGATATCCTATGGATATCCAGCAAAATATCTAATGGGTATCTCTCAGACAATACAAGAAATCCCAGAGATATCCACAGAATATATCGATTTTTAAGAGCACAAATATTGTATGTCCATTTTTGCCGAAAATGGGATAGGTAGGATTCTATATCCTTCACGATGAAATCTTTATGGTTTCCAAATATAATACGTCTACATAAATAGGTTTACCAATCAGTAAAGTAATGCTAACAAAAATTATACAGCTCGTCATAGTCACCTCCAACTTTCAAATCGATTTTACTCAAAACGACATTTTTGACATACAACATTTGTGCTCTTAGCCATCGATATTTTGTGGATATCCATGTCCACAAGATATTTTATAGATATCCAGCGGATCTAATATTGATATCCAAATGTCCGTCTATATCCAGGATATAGAAGATATTCTATGGATATTCAGCAAAATATTTTATGGGTATCTTTAGTGGAGGTTCATAAGTAACCAATGGATATATCCTATAGATAAAAAAGGAAATAATTCCAAACTCAAATGTCACATTCTTGGCCCGGTTTCGTCCTTATTAGGACTTTTCTGCAATAAATATAAATTCTCGACTCCAGTCTCTAATGGAGTCTGATTGCAATACCAATTTCGTTCGAACTCAGTTACGGCAGGTTGAGCATGAGTAGATATTCAACGAGCGAAAGTGGTAACGCCATCTATACTTAGTAAGCAAAATCAAAGGTCGCTGTAGTACCTAGTTCAGAGACTAGGTGGAATAAAAGCCAGGCGGGCTATTCTTAAAAAAGGAAATAATTCTAGTCCTAATAAGGACGAAACCGGTCCAAGAATGACTTTCTTCTTAGTGGACAAAATCAAGAATTACATCTAGTGGATATTCACCATGGTTTGCGTTCGCGCCTAGACTTTGATATATTTAGAGGATGTCCATGGGATATTGAATACACCTTAAAAAAAATTAATTTTAAATATCTGAATGGTACTATTAGCCACAATGGCGTAATCTTTTAATAATTTTCTATATAATTACTATTATTTATGGATATTTGCATGTCTATAAATTATATCTCATGGATATAAAATAGATATCCACCATGGACTGGACATTCAGTGGATATTGGGATGTCCAGTAGATATCCAAAGGATTTGGTGTGCTGTCTGGGTATATTCCACTGAAACCACATTCTAACTTTTTTTATACAACCGCAACTCACCACATTATTAATAATTTATTTAATATTTTCGCAACCTGCTATACACCATTTCTTCTTTTTTTTTATTAAAAATCGTTTCACCTGAGCGTGGATCGAACTCACGACACGTCCGTTAACGTTCTACGCTTTCAAGTACTAGACGATCTCGACCACTTAAACATTTTTTACTAGATATAATATGGTTATAATAGAATAAGATTTCAAACTTCCGCTGATAGAATGAAATGCAATAGATTCAATTTGTCAATGTTTAATGACCAATTATTTTTAAAAAAGAAAGTGTATATAGATAAATAAATAATGATCTAAATTGCTTGGCCTCGGCTCCGCCTCGGTCCGAAATTTCTGATTTGGCCAAAAAAGATCAACTTTACGGGCTTGGTACACAAATAACTATTTTGCAAACGATTTGAGACCGAAGAAGGCTGCATTTCGACATTAAATTGTCCTATTTTTATTAGTTGCTCCATAGTTTTACTCTTAATTATTTTAGAAAAATTATATAAAAACCAAGTACTTACATTATATTCTCTTAGCTTAGCTTTTAGTTTAGAAAGACCCTCTTGTCGTTCTTTACCCCATACTACAAGTTTGGCAATCATTGGATCATAATGTACAGATACTTCATCACCTTCTCTAACACCTACAAAAAAATAAATAAAAATTAACTTAGGCCTACAAACAAAGTAATTAAAAGGTCAACATATTTAATTAGGTATGCATACTTGTGATAATGTTTACCTGTTTCTATTCTAGTATCTTCAGCAGCTTCAGGGGTTGTCAGATGTAATAGTTGACCAGCGCCAGGTAAGAATCCTCCCCTAGGATCTTCTGCATAAATTCTAGCCTCAAAAGCATGCCCTCTTAATGGAATATCGTTTTGTGATAATGGCAGTTTTTCTCCAGATGCTATTTTTATCTGCCACTCTACCAAATCAGTGCCTAAAACAAAATTTAAAAACATAAGAAATTGATACGGATTATAAATACTAATAAGAAAACACAAAGGGGCTATAAAAAAGCAACCAATTGCTTACCTAATGGGTACTCATCTACTCATACCAAAATGATAATGATGATTAACCTTAGTTGATACCGTAGTGTATAATTTATTACCTGTAATCATTTCTGTGATAGGATGTTCTACTTGTAATCTGGTGTTCATTTCCATGAAATGAAAATCGTGAGATTTTTTATCCAAAATAAATTCAACAGTACCAGCACCCACGTATCCAACAGCTTTGGCAGCTCGTACAGCTGCCATTCCTAGTTCGTTGCGCAATTTAGTAGACAAACCTGGCTATAACCAAATGTAAAATTAAAAAAAAAAGAGCTAAAAAACTGAGAGAATTATTACCGCTGGTGCTTCTTCAATTATTTTCTGATGTCTTCGTTGCACTGAGCAATCTCTTTCGTACAAATGTACTGCGTTTCCATGAGTATCGGCGAATACTTGGACTTCGACGTGTCTTGGTTCGGTTACGAATTTTTCCAGTAATACTACAGAGTCACCGAAAGCTTTTTGGGATTCTGTTCTAGCAGACTCCAAAGCTTCTTCGAATTCTTCTTCAGTGTTGGCAATTCTCATGCCTGAAAAAAGTTTTACGTTATTGGAATAATACAGTGTGTGCTATAACATTGGATCCATATGGGAATTTTTTTAAATATATTACGCTTGGAAAAAACGATGTAGGGCAATCACCTCTGCTTACTTAAAAATTTTAAATACCGAATTTGACAGTTAACTAATGCAATACCTAGCCAACTTTATTATAGTATGGGCTATGTTAAGTTTTTAAAAAAGCAGAGGTGAAATTAAAAAGATCCCATATAGATTCAACTTTATGGAACGATATATGGTATATGTTTAATCAATTTTCTAAGGAAATGTGGATTTTAAAAAAGTACAGCTCTGATTTATGGTTACTCGTCAGAAAATATATTTATAAATCCAAGAAAGAATGATTCCGAATTTAAAATGACGTTTGGTGATGTTTATACTTTTTTAGGTATACAGAATGATAAATTAATCGTGTTAAACTGGATAAGTACAATAGTCTGAGTCTTTGCTTGTAAAAATTCCTATTGAAAAGAGTTATAATTTTAATATATCAGATGAGTATCATAAAATTGATCTAAAATCCCGAATTTCGCAAACGATACTTTATACCATAGCAAGTTTTGGGCCAAGAATTTGATATTTAAGAGTAATATACCAAAACCTTGATAATAGTCAACTATTTTTGTTGCATCTAAATCTCGAAAATATTTTAATATCAATTTGATGAGACATCATTAATGAGGTGAAATCAAATTGTATAATAGCCGAGAAATTTAGCAACAACAAAAATAGCCGAATATTAATCAAGGTCGTGTTATATATCAGCGACTATTTCTCTAGAGAAATAGTCAATATTTGATCTAGTGAAATAGTCAATATTATATTCTTAGAGTTGAAGAAATTACAGATATTCATGCAGTGTCGGATTTATATCTGTTATGAGTGTAGGCCACTTTATTTCCACCGCCCCATGTACCTTTCTAAAATAATAATTTTCCATTTGTAGTAAGGAAGGCACTAAAGTTAAATAAACGAATCATCTATAATATCATCATAGTTTATAGTGTTTATTATCTCTGCTTTTGTGTAGAGAGGAGCTAAAAAATTAATTTTTTCTTGAGACAATGAAGACCTTTGATAGTTTTTCACGTGTTTTAAACAGGAAAAATTTTCCCAAGAACAATTTGTAGCCGGAGTGGAAAGTGCGAAGCAGAGAGCCATATCCAAGTTAGGGTTAACATTAGATAGAGATTGATACCTCAAAAACGTTGAGTGACTAAGTAGTGAGTTTGATCCAGCTTTCACTGCACACTCTGCGTTTTATTAGAGGAAATGTGAGGTGAAAATGCACATATTATTGAACCAAATCGTCGTAATATAGATAAAATAGGTTCAATAACAGTAGGTACCTAGGATTGATAATTTTCGGTAGGAATGAGTTTATATACGGATTTAACTTATTAGTATAAAAACCCATGA
Organism: Psylliodes chrysocephalus; assembly: GCA_927349885.1. Lineage (NCBI taxonomy): Eukaryota > Metazoa > Arthropoda > Insecta > Coleoptera > Chrysomelidae > Psylliodes > Psylliodes chrysocephalus. Next base: position 7,189,058 of record OV651825.1, read on the forward strand.
GAAAACTAGTGAACTTGTTTGACTTTTATCCTCTGAAATCGAGTGAGCGTCCTCTGAAATCTACCTCCCCTAGGACGCTGCCGTCCCTAGGACGCGACCTATACGGCTTACTGACAAACTGACAAATCCAGGACTGTATTCATGACAAAACCATTACCGAGAGCTCGGTTTGAAAAATTAAAATACCCTAATGGTTTAAGAAGTTAGAATTAAGGGAGAGTGTTGAAAAGTATGGAGAACACTCCTTATCCTTAACGTCATTCGATATTATTTTTAACCGACTACAAAAAAGGAGGAGGTTCTCATTTCGTCGGATTATTTTTTATATGTATGTTCAGCGATAATTCTTTACTAAGTTGTCCGATTTCTATGATTATTTTTTTGTTAGAAAGGGGGTACCTCCGGGGTGGTCCCATATAAATTTAGTCAATATCTAATGATGGGGTCCATGAAAAAATCATCAAATTCTTCATTTTTTATGTATTTTCAGCGATAATTCTTTACCATGTTATCCGATTTCTATGATTTCTTTTTGTTAGAAATTATCTCCGCAGGGGTAGTTCCGTGTAAAATGGATCAAGATCTCTGATGATCTATAATAAAATCAAACATCTCAATTTTTAATCGCATCTGCACGATTTTGAAGTCGGTTTTTTAATTAAAAAATTATTTTAGATAAAATATAAAACATTGTAATTAACGGTTTCGATTATGTCACTTTGGATAAAACCTTTTTGAGATTTGGTAGACACATACTAAATATGTTTTCGGAATCTAGAATCTAGAATGAAAATATTCGATGTTTAAAGGCAATTTTAAAAAATGATTTTATTTTAATTGTACCTATTTTAAAAAATTCAGAATTTTATAACTAAAAGATTACTAATTAATTTCAATGGACCCGCTTTCTTTAGCATGACTTATGTTAAAATATTATCTGGTTTACTGCTACCTGATGATGTACCAACGTGTACGAAATTTGAATTAGATATGATTCAATCCTTTCAGAATATTATTAATAGTGAAGAGGTATATAATACAGTAATTATTAAAAAAATAATTCTTAATATCTACTCATTATTATTATTATTATTATTATTATTTATTTTTGTATCTTGGTTGAAGTAAAAATGCATTTTCTTTCATTTACCTTTACCGCCACCTCCACGAACAGCTTTTATCATCACAGGAAAACCAATTCTTTTGGCTTCCATTTTTAAAACGTCGATACTCTGGTCTTCTCCATGGTACCCTTGAATAATAGGGACTCCAGCCGAAGACATGATTGCTTTTGAAGTACTGAAAATTTTAAAAACATTCACCTTTACACCTTGTTCCAGGTAAATTACCAAACGAAAAAAGATTAATCAATCATTACCTTTTTATTCCCATATCTCTAATAGCTGAAGCAGGAGGACCGACAAAGATAACTCCTTCTTTTTGACAATTCTCCGAAAATTCTACATTTTCGGATAGGAAGCCGTATCCTGGATGGATAGCTTGACTGCCTGATATTTTAGCTATTTCCAATATTTTATCAGCCTTTAAATAGCTTTGCGCAGCTACAGCTGGACCTATCCTATAAGCCTCGTCAGCCTAAAAATAATCAGAAATAAAATGATATGGATAAGGAAAATTCGTAGAAAGTTTATAAATAGATCGAAAAAATGTTACTTTACCGTGATAACTACGCACGGCTTTGAATTAAACCTAAACTCAACTTAAAACATAAAATATTGTATGCTCCGACATGCGTAAATTTTTCCAATGCCTACTTTAATTTTACATTTTTTTGTGAATCATTCTATAGTTTCACTGTACTATATAAAGATAAAAATAACTCACTAAAGAAACATGTAGGGATTTTTCATCTGCATCACTATATACTGCTACAGTTCTGACGCCAAGTCTTTTGGCAGTTTTCATTATTCGACATGCTATTTCGCCCCTATTTGCTATTAGTAACTTATCTATCTTTCTTAAAGTACTTTTCCATCGTACCCCGTATATCAACTGCTGTGTATTCGATCTAAAATATTTGTATTGTTATCAAGGTTAAAAGTAATCATTTTAATGTAACTAATAAACTAACTTACGTGTTAATTAAACCCACTAAACATTTTGTGTAAAACATTTTATTAGGTATTCTCAATTTTCACTAAATAAGTAGGTAGGTAAACTAATTTGAAGTAAAACCTACAAATTAGTAAGATTGCATTTTAATAATAATTTGTTGTTTTTATTATATTCTTATCAGTTAACAGGATTGTGACAGAATTAAAGCAAGTATTACTATTTAGAAATCGACCTTTATCGAATGGAAGTTCAAATTAAACATGAAATTTTGAAATTTTAATATATGATAATTTTGATTGTTGATTGTTTTCTTAAAGTGTAGATTGTGCAGAAAAGCAGTTGTTGTAATAAATATATAATTCTTAACCTAAAATACATATTCTATTATAAAATTAACAATTATTTGTTAATCAATTTATCATTAATATTTTATCAGTCCTGTTAGGTATGCAACACTTATTACACTTAATTGTAAAAATGGTTTTCTATAATTGCTGCGTTTGAGAATCCACATCGGATGCATTTTTTACATTTCGAGCGTTTTTTTATCCACATCGGACACATCTGTCCCATTACATTTACGTATACTGAATCACGTGATCAAAGATTTTTTACATCTCAGATGCATCCGATGTGGATTCTCAAACGCAGCAAAATATAGGTTACTAAGAAATATAACATATGACAGTGACTACTTTTACGGTGTGCGGCTCATAATATTTTTTTTGTATCAGAATTTTCGCTAAAAACTAAAAATTAACTAAAAATTTTCCAAAATATACAATCACATTTCTTAAAAAACAGAAAATTATTTTCCACTGTATATTCAGAAAACAAGACAAATAAGTCCTAAACCGACTTGTTATATCGTTTCGTTCCAACCCCTTATCGCAAAAGAACAGCAAAATAGTTTTGAGAAAAAACGATTTTAAAATTGTAAAATATATAAACAATCAAAAATAATTACGAGAAATATGAACGTATAAATGATTTTTCTTTTAATATTACCAGTCTGTTTTTATATAAATATTAAAAATAAATTTGGATTGTGTCGCTATTCAAAACCATGTTTTAATTAATTTTAAGCACTTGACATTATACCAAATAATTTCTAAAGAAATAAAGTGAATATTGGCGTAAAAAATGTTTTCGTCTGCACGAATGCAATACTGAGGCCCCATTGGAAGGGCCTTAGTAATTGGGGAATAATATCACATTTCAGAATCTGATATACTACCAAAAGTTTTAAGTAGCAACGTCTTAATATTAACAAAGATAAATAAAACAAGTTGAATAACGTCACATTTTAAAATATGTTAACTTTCTTATAAATAAGTTTAAAACTATTTTTCTGTAATTATAAAACAACGTCTTAATACTAATTATGACACTATTCTTCTTATATAGTAACAGTTTAACTAATATGATAATGGATTGATTTGTGACGCTATTCTTCGATCCCGAGAATTACAAAACAGACATTCATCCGCGATGAACTGAAAAATGACATTGTTGCACTGGACGAAATGTAATTTCAATATAATGAAACAGTAAACAAACACTACTACCATCTCCAGACAAATAATAGCAATACAAGTTATATCTATGTTTTAATATCTTCCTCCATGGTTTTTATTAATATTTTATGTATTTACATTGAAAATCATAAAGTTTGAGATATGTCACTGTTCTTTTAAGGCTGTATGTCACGATACTAAATTAAGTACTAAATTTAGCACTAAATTAAGTTATTAATTTAGTACTAAATTTAGAACTAAAAATTTTTTTCCGTTTGCAACGATACCAATTTTTAGTACTAAATTTACTATAGACGCACGCTCATTGACGTATTAATACGTAAAATTAACAGAGAAATGAAATATTATGTGTAAAACAGACAAGTAAATGGTGTTTTTATTATTAATTTGACACTAGTTGACTTGACAACAACCAAATACAGCATAAAAACCATGAAAAAAACACAATAAAACCTACAAAATCAAACAAGCGAACTTTATTCAAGGCGATAATGTAAAATTGTCGCTAATTAAAAATAAAAGGGTACAGAAAATACCGTCGTGTCAACTTTTTCTATGAAAAACTTCTGCGCAACATTTCGGCGCACTTTTAGTACTAAATTTAGTAGAAAATAGAAAAAGATCTAATTAATTAATGACTTTTTTTAGCACTAAATTTAGTACTAAATTTGCTGTTTGCAACGTGAATTTTTTTAGTACTTAAAAAATGCATTAATTTAGTACTTAATTTAGTATCGTGACATACAGCCTTTAGGGGTACGTTATAATTAAAACATCCAACACTTGAATCTCCGTTTTCAGGATTATTACCTTTCCGTATTCTACACTTTAGACACTGCCGGTTAGTTGACACTGTCAGATCTTATAATTTTGAGGTTAGATTTAATTTAAAGTGTTTTAAACATTTTCATTTGGAAATTTTATTATATTTTTTAAAGAAAAATTAAGTAGCTTTAGGTAAACGTAATGAATGAAATGTTTTCACAAGAAGAGCTAGTATTACCACAATGTAAATATGAATGTAAGTAAACCATTGTAATATTAAACTTAAATAAATATATTTATTTATTACTTTTTACAGATTTGGATCACACAGCTGATGTACAGTTAGTATAATTCACAATAAATTGGAGATTTTATTGAATATTAACTTTTTTAGATTACATTCTTGGGGTGATAGCCTCAAAGAGGCCTTCGAGCAATGTGGTATTGCAATGTTTGCCTACATGACAGAAATCGAAACAGTAGAAATAAAAGAATCTGCAGAAATAGAAGCAATAGGGCATGATATAGAAAGTCTACTATTCCACTTTTTAGATGAACTTTTATTTTTGTTCAGCTGTGAACCATATTTAATTTGTAGTAAAGTCACCATTACAGAATTTATGTGCGAGGGTGAGGAATTCAAAATAAAGTGCAAATGTTATGGAGAAGAATTTACGCTCGGAAAGCACCCACAAGGGACTGAAGTGAAAGCGATAACGTATTCTGCAATGCAAATTGTTAATGAACCTGATAAAAATAGGTTTGAATTGTTTGTTATTATCGATATTTAGGAAATAGATTTATAGGTTTTTTTATGCATTTGCTTTTTTTTATCACCAGTTTACTATAATCTCAGTACAATTTATTGTACTGAAATATAATGCTCTTATAAAAAAGTTATTCATTATTGTGAAATATTGCATAATAATTATGGTAGAAAATGATAATCTCAGAATGAGTCATGGGGAAGTTGGTTTAAATTTGGAAATAAGTTGAAATAAAAATGTTATATGCCAAATATATTCTGGGGCAACTAATAATTAGGGTAACCAGAGTTTAATAATAATAATAATAATGGTTTTTATTCATCATAGTTACACATTTACAATAACAAAAAAAGAAGGAAAATGATGAAAAGGCAAAGTTCAGCACAAGGCTGTTTTTCAACTTAACCTAATTTTATATCTTTTATGATATGCTGTGCTATTTTTATTTCTCTTTTTTATTATTTAATTTTCTGAAATCTAATTATAGATCTAGTGTTTTAAAAACAAAAATGTATACTAGTTTTTGAGAGTATTTTTTAATTAAATGTAATAGTTATTTCAATAAAAAAAAGTTTGGCAAGGCTGGATTGAGCTAAAATGATATTTTGTACTAAGGTGTATTTAGTAAAAAGTCTTAATTTGGTCTAAGAAATATTTGGTACAAATTTAAATGATATTGAAAATTGTGAAAGTTATCAGGAGCACAGAATTAGGTCTTATGCAGGATATAGCAAAAGACCTATATATGTTTTTTACTGTTATTCGTTTGAATACACAGGAATGTTAATAATAATACATCTATATGCTGTCATACATATACATTATAAACACACTTTTAATAGTACAATAATTATTCATAGTTTTTCTTGTAGTTCTTGGGTTGTTAGGTGCTTGTAGTTTAAAATAAAAACTGTATGTGTGGTTATAGCTTTCGGCACTGATCAGTAGTTTTCATTCATTAAAGTACATTAAACCATTTTTTTTTTAATGTACTTTAATGACACATCCCAATTCTGTACCAAAGAATTAATACACCTAATGTTAACTTTCATAAAAAAACAATGTGTTAATTAAAAGAAGAAAAAAAATAATACTTGCTGAATAAAAACTACTGAAAAAGGCACACACTGAACAATGCCGAAAGCTTAAAAGACACATACGTTTTTCATTTTGATCTACAAGCACCTAACACCCAAGAACTACAAGAAAAACTATAAATTAAAGTGCAAGAATATAAAAGAAAGCAGATATCTTGGACAACTAAAGGAATAAGAACATTATCTAAAAATATGAGGTCACTCTTATATATTAAAAAGTACACAGATAATCCCCTAATATTAAACTATATCAACAACTACAGAATATTGTATCGGAAAATCACCAAATCTGCTAAGAAAAACTATTACAAAAATCGCATCGCAAGAGCTAAAAACTCCTCCAAAGAAACCTGGTCTATAATAAATGACTTAAGGAATAAAACCCGTTCTTCAAACAGTGTAAATCCTAGCCCAGATGAACTAAACAATTATTTCGTAAATGTAAGTAAAAATATCAAATCTAACATAGCTCCGAGTCAGGATGCTCTCTCATTCCTCCTACCTACTAAAAGGATCACTGAAAGTTTCTTCCTAAGACCAGTAGACAAGCATGAACTAGTGCAAACCATAAACAACATCTAAAATAAATTTTCCTGTGGATTTGATGGCCTGTCCACCAAAATATTTCTAAATATACCCGATGTAGTAATCAACATTTTAACTTCACTGATTAATGAATCCTTTGAAATTGGTCTCTTTCCTAACTGTCTAAAAACAGCTATAATAATCCCACTTCATAAAGGTGGCGACAAAACCAAAACCTGTAACTATAGACCTATCGCGTTATTGCCTACCTTATCGAAGATAGTAGAACGGCTAATGAAAAACCGTCTTTTGCCCTTTCTTTTCAAGCATAACATCCTCACAGCTCATCAGTATGGCTTTCTACCTAAAAAATGCACTAGCGACGCAATGTTTTCCGTTCTTAATGAAATATACACATCACTTAATGATAAACTTTTCACCGCTTCAGTATTTTGTGACTTCGCAAAGGCCTTCGATTGTGTAAATCATGATATTTTAATTAATAAGTTACAAATTTATGGCATACGGGGTTCTCCTTTACAATGGTTTAAAACTTACCTAGAAAATAGAAATCAACAGGTGCGGGCGAATGGTGAGGATTCTACAAATCTAGCAATAAGCAGTGGAGTACCTCAAGGATCAGTATTAGGTCCAATTTTGTTTTTATTATTCATCAACGACATCACAGACTTAAGAATAAGTGGTAGAATTACTTTATTTGCTGATGACACCAGTGTAACCTGGAATAATTCTAACATGCAGACATTACAATCTATCATAAGTGAAGATCTAGTGACTATTAAGTCCTGGTCTGATTCGAATGGACTTTGTTTCAACACCAGTAAAACTGTAGCATTGTCTTACAGAGGTACTTTACAACCTATAACTTTAAACAATAATCTGATCCAAACGGTGACTTCAATCAAGTTTTTAGGTCTTTATATAGACGATTCTCTAAAATGGTCTGCTCATATAGATACCTTAGCAAAAAAATTATCCTCCGCATGTTTTGCCATTAAATCGGTTTCTAAAGAGCTGACTCCTTCTACTGCATTAATAACCTACTTTTCCTTATTCGAATCTCACCTTCGCTATGGTTTACCTTTCTGGGGTTCTTGTAGCTTATACCTTTTCGAATCTATTTTTAAACTGCAAAAAAGAGCAATCCGCTATGTATTTGGTTTAAGTAGTAGGACACATTGCGAAAATTACTTCAAAAATTTCAAAATTCTAACCCTTCCTGCTCTATTTATTTTCGAATCCGTCTGCTTAGTTCGCAAGCACATTCAAAATTTATCCGAAAGACCGACTCGTAGATATCCTACAAGAAATTTAGAGACTGATGTTTATTTAACAATGCCCACTTCTGACCTATTAAAACATTCCATTACCTACAATGCCAAAAAATTGTATAATAACCTTCCGATGCAATTAAAATCTATAAATGCATACGATAAGTTCCGAAGACTGGCTAAAGCTTTTCTTCTAGAAAGACCATATTACACAGTAGCAGAATTTTATAACGTACCTTAGACATTTGAGTTCCACATACAATGGCATTAATTAAATAATTAAATATTAAAGTTTAAATTTAAAAATTAAATTAGAATAATTATAATGACGGATATTGCATATCTATTGCAATTGTTATTCCTATTTTGTCTGTTTGTTTCTGTTTGTTTTTTCTGCTGTTTAGTTATTTTTATAATATGTTTAGTATTTAAGTTACACGCTTTGTCTATAAAATTTTTGTAAAATTTTTTACGACAATAAAGCATATCTCTCTCTCTCTTTCCTTTGTAAAGTACTAATAATTATTCATATGAAGGATAATGTTTTATGTAGGTAACCTGGTAGCCTAATTATGACCTAATGGTTACGTATATGCTGCCAAATTTTACTAAACATGATTTAAATATACAGGGTGGGCCATTAGTGCGTGGGTGGAAGATTGCGGGTTTATTAAGGTACATTTTTAAAATTCATTTTTGGGGCATGGTGTAGGACTTTTAAGGCTACAACCTAAAAATATTTTCGATGAAATTCCAATTGTTCTACAGGTGATTTATATCAAAGTTATGTTTTTTTAATGGGAACCCCCTGTATATTATTGCATATTTGGATTCCTCGGTCAATTTTAGTGTGACTTCATGTATCACACATGGTATCTACTTTTTCCAGTGGCGTAGAAATTTTTTTCAATTTCAACACCCTGTATCCCGAAAATGGTGCATTTTGAGGGTAAGTTAATAGAAACTTTTTTCATATTTTTGGACGAACTATCACGTCCTGAAGTCCTGCGCATATATTATGAAACACCCTGTATATTTGTCCTATGAGGCGGAATGTGAAATATATGTAAGTTTCTGGAGTTTAACCTAGAAACGTGGAAGTTTATCATGTTGATTAACTCCATACAGTCAACAGACCCATTAATAACCCATAAAAAGTTTGTTATTCTTTTTCAAAGGTAATTGGGAGATTACTTTTAAATTACTATCTGGACATATTTTATTTTTGTTCTAGCTTTTAATAACATTTATAAGATCATTTTCACAAAGATTTTCAGAGATACCGACGATCTTAAGCGAGGATTCAATACATGAACGTCTTTGATTGTGTAGTCATTGGTCAGTTCCTCATCTGCTAACTTTTGCAGAGAATGACTCACAGTGTCAAACGCCTTTGCAAGATCGAGAAACACACATAGCGTTGCATTACTATTTTCTAAGTTTTTATATATTTCCCCAGATAACAAAGCAATTGTGTCTTCCGTACACCGTTCCTCCCTAAATCCAAATTGCATATGTCACATAGTACAATAAATTTATTTAAAAAAATTTGTTAATCTTTCTTTTAATGCCCTTTCAAAAACTTTTGCAACATTAGAAATTAAAGATATTGGCCGATAATTTGATACATACAGTCTGCTTCCATTTTTAAATATTGGTGTTATTTTTGCAGATTTGAATTCCTTTGGACAAATACCATTTTGGAACATTAGATTTATAAGGAACGTAAGGGGTTCATATACTTCAACAGAAACTTCTTTTAGAATTTCCGCTGTTATATTATCTTCACCAGGAGCTTTGTTATTTTTTAGGGAGTTGATCATTTTTATAATTCCTTTTTTGTCAGTTGGAGCCAGGTAAATGCTATCTCCTACGTATTTTCTAGGAGGGGGAGCAGTTGGATGTTTAGATATTTTAGAAGCTTATGTTTTCCCTACAACTGAATAATAATTATTAAATGTATTTGCTATTTCTAACTCATCAGTTATAATGTTGTTTTTGTAATTAATTTTTTTAATACTTTTGATTTCCTCTACATTTTATATCATTGTTTTTATTGTTTTGCATATGTGTTTTGTAGAACTAATGTTTTTTTCTATTTGTTCTTTGTAGTAATTGATTTTTGTATTCTTTATTAAATTATTTAAATATGTTCTATATTAGTTAAAAATTCTTGTTTAATTTATTGATCGTCCACATTTATTTTATAATTTTTGTACATCATGTCCCTTTTATTAATTGATTTTATTAAACCTTCTGTTATCCACTCATTGGGTTTTTATTCATTTCTTTTTTCGTTTAGAAGTACTAGTATTTTTACTTATACAAGTTGTCAAATTTTTCATAAAATATACCGTCGCCTGTTCAGACATCAGTAATGCTATAAAGATCATTCCATTAAAATTTACTTAAATCATATTTAACTTTTTCATATTAGTTTTTTTAAATAAACATTCATATTTACTCTTAATAGAGTTGACATGTATTACTGTCGAATAGTGTAATTCTATACCTTATTGAACTTATGAAACACCCTATATATATAAAACCTAAAATACCAATTTATTCTCCAACTATCTTCCAAGATTCAAACAACCTTCATTACCACCGTCCCAAACTCTTTTAAGCCAACGTTTTTTTTCTCCCTGCATTCAATAACCATCAGGGAAAAATATCCTTCATTTCATCGTTTTCAATAACCGTTTATATACACCGGAATCGTCCAGAAGGTCTTTGCGACTTTCAAGAATTTCCGAACAGAAACTCCAAAAAGAACCGGTGATGTTCGGATCCTTGCAACAGTTCGAATCGGTCCTTTGCGCAAAGGGCATCACATCAAAGTGCCGAGTTCTGATTGCGCTCAGGTGCCAAAGTAATTGTCACGTGTGATCGGACACCTTATATTTTATTTTTTAATAATCGTAATGATGTGTTGAAAAAATTGCTGTATGATGTGAAGGATTTTGATTATGGCAAAAGTACTCTATGCAGTCGTGGTGTATGTTGTTTTAGTTTTTTTTGTTAATTTTGGAGAATCAATCAAATGGCTGTAAGTAATAAAATAAATTAATTTTAAATTATTAAAAATTTTCTGTTTTTAACAACAAAACATGTCCAAGTTGTCATAACTAACAGACATCACTTATATATAAAATATTTAGTAGTAGGTATTCAAGGATAATAAAAAATAATGATTTATGCTGAAGAGTAAAATACTTGTACTCTTAAAAGTTCAATAGGTGTAGAGATAAATAAGAATTAACAATTTGGCTATAGGAATTAAAAAATTATGCTCAATTTAAATCATTGCACTCGTTCTTAAGCTCAAGTTATTTTTATTTGCATCACATCAATGTTGTCGTATGTTCAATAAATAAAAGAACCAATACTAAAATGTGTTTTAGATATTTTTGAATTTATTAATTTGATGCATGATTATATGGATTTCCAGGTAATGCAGTACTTTTGATAAAGAATAATATATTTTCGCAAAAGTAAAAAAAAATTGGATATACTATTAACTTAGGTAATCATACTGTATATTTGTTAATAACCAAAGGTTTTTAGTAAACACACAATGACAAAATAAAACTTTTCTATGAATAGATGATATTCAGGGTCCTTCGCGCCGTCATTCAAAATACTGATATGCATCTTTATTAAAATAAAATACCTTACCAATCCAAGAGTTCGGGTGTTGAATCCCACCATAGGCCGGGATTTTTCTAATTAATTTAATTAATTAAATAGTAGTTTGTGCGGCAAGAGTGTATATGGACAATCCACACGAGTTGTACAGTATACTTTTTCTACGACCCTTTAACGAACATCTACAAATTTATAATAGTAGCACAGCTTATACAATACAGCTCCACAACTCCGTGTCGGCGTCTTTGATCTGGCGGTCGAGAACCAAGCAAGACGGAATGGAGCTATCTCTGTTAGATTCGAGGGAAAAGTCGGGCCCGGATTAAACAATTTTTTTATTATTGAAAAAATTGAAAACCTTGGCGTAATGAGTTTGTTACATGCCATATTAAGTAAGTTATGGAAAATTAAATTTTTAATTTGTTTTAAATCTGTCAAATATAATTAAAAAAATTATTTAAATTTAAATATTGCGAAAAATAGCACATCTTTCGAATTAGAGGTAAAATAATTTGTATGTGGCTAGTAAAATCCTCGTTAACAAATGTTTTGAGCTAAAACAGTCACTTCACGACAAATTGTGGCTTGGATCCTTTTTACACCAAGGGCTTCAATTGTTAAAAAATTGTGTCACGCTCGTGGATGCAAATCAAGTGGTACCCCGTGTCTCTGGCAAGTGTTACTATTCGCGCAAAGGGTTTATACCTAGATAAACGAATGCTTCGACTGAGGTCTGGGAACTCTATGGTATTTTGGAATTATAAAGAATTTGTGCTTCTATTTTAACAATATTGGTTATATTTTGATGTATTCTTATTAATTGAAATACAGATTTGTAGAAGTAATACATTGACAATTTTTATTAATATAATATATTCAATTTTTATCTGACCATACCGAAGTAGGGAATTTTGAAATTTTATAGTAATGTGAAATTTGAATTACAATATTACACGATATTACATAATTAGTACTTATTTTAGGTAGGTACTAAATTTGTACTTGGAGAAAGTAATATCGATTTTTACAAGAAAACTTGAAAAGTAAATTAATTTAGTTCCTATTTCTGATGTAAAACTTAAACCAAGAAAACAAATAAATTGTAGTTTGTTCAACAAGGGTGGATATGATAGCCATATTACACAAAGACGAAGTTTGAGCACGACGTCGTAGGCGGAGTACTCAATCGTCTGATTGTGATATGAACAATCCACTCGATATGGTCAGTATATTTTTTCTACGACCCACTAACGAAAATCTACAAATTTAAAAAATTATTTTAGGTTATTTAGACAAAATAACTAATTTTAAAATAATTTACGAAGTTGACTAATTTTTAAAATAAAATAAACATGAAAAATTAATTAGTCCTCGGCCTAGATTCGATCCCGGGCTTTTCGCGTGGAAGGCAGATGCTTTGTCCTCATCTTCACCGAAACTTTCAGGACTTTAGTTTTATTACTCGTAATTAAATTAGTATCATGTAGTTTGATTAAAATTTATTTATTTTTAAATGTGGACACAATAAAAACAAAAATGCTATTATTTATCGAGTCTACACAAAAATTTTAATGTATATTTAATACCAATAACTAAAATATATATTGACAATTAGTTTAACAGAATTGTCACTTATTTAAAAATTTTTAAATAATAGGAGTTGGGTGACCAAAATATGAACTGTGATTTGTAGATTTAATTTTGTTAAAGTGTTCTCACTACCTAAAATGGATATGAAATATATTCGTAGTTGAACGCAATAACATACTTTTTTGTTTTGTAGTATGTGCGTAGATTGGCTAATATCCATGCACAGATTACAAAACGAAAAAGTATGCTATTGCCTTCAATTGAACGAATATATTTCTTATCCATTCTAGGTAGTGAGAACACTGCAAAAAAAAATAAATTCGCCAATCACCGTTCATATTTTGATCAACCGACTGCTATTGTTTTTAAAATTTTAAATAAATGACAATTCTGTCAAACTAATTGTCAGTATATTTTTTAGTTATTGAGATTAAACATACAATAAAATAAGTTATTCTTTTGGAAAACGTTAGCATGGATGACTAAAGGGTATTGGGTTAATTAATTCTAAAAGTGTGGTACCAATGTTATTTTTTGTAGTCAATTCTTCAAAATTATTTTGAAATATCTTTTCAATATTGAATATTAGTTCTACAAATTCATCATTTGACAGTTGCATATTTCCAAATGTATCTGAATTGGCGTTATCATAAGCCTTTAAAAAGCAATAAAAAGAAAAATCATCTAATTCAACGTGATCTTTGTTATATTTAAGACAGGTATCGCAGGAGTGGATCCGCAAGGCTTTTGTTAAAAGGTAACCACACACATACCTGATAAAATTTTTCTGTAGCAATTCGTCTTTACAATAATTTAGGGTGTTAATAATTTCATCATAAAATAAAATACAAGGTGTTCCATTTAAAAAACATACATTTTAATTTGCCAGGCAAAAACGTGACACCCTGTATATCCAAAGATATTTTTAAAATATGTAGGTATTTTTCAAATTCATATAACTTTTATTTAAAACTTTCTTGCGTGTTTACAACAAAATAATGAACAATAACGCACTAATGGGACACCCTGTATAAATTATATTTTTAACAATGAAAATTTTTTATAATGTGGTACTTATCGGTTTGGGTCCTTGGGAAAACTAAAGAATGTTTTTTTGCAGGTATAACCCTTATTAAAACAGATTTTGACTGCACAAACAGAATGATGTCTTTTTTTTTAATTATTCTACTCACAGCTAAAGAGTCACCAAAATAATAACAGTACCTTTAACTCAAACAAAATCAACGAAATTATAGGCTCCACGAAATTATACAATCAACGAAATTATACAATCAACGAAATTATACGCACGACTCAACACCTTACCTAAGTACGATTCTGAACGCCAAAACCGTCTTTTCCCTTCGAAGGCGGAGCTTAAGCGATGCGCGACGAAATCGACGCAAACCGTTGCCGCCAAGAGAGTGTTTTAGCTGTATTGTATAAGCTGTGATAGTAGTTTGTGCAACAAGAGTGGATATGATGGCCATATCGCACGAAGACGAAATTTAAGCACGACGCCGTGCGATGTGGACAATCCACTCGAGTTGTACAGAATATTTTTTCTACGACCTACTAACGAAAAGTTACAAATAAAAAATATATTTTAGATTATTAAAACAAAATAACTAATTTTAAAATAATTTATGAGTTTTAATCATTTTTAAAATAAAATACCTAAACGAAAAAAAAAAAAAAGAAAACAATTCATTTCATTTTTCCCCATCCGAGAATCGAAATCGAGTCTTCCATGTAGAAGGCAAGAACGCTGGCCACAGGACCATCTATTCTTTTATTTTTGTTGCTTTAATACTCGTAATTAAATTGACTTCATATAGTCTATTAAATAACGACAATAATAACAATAATCCTAGAAACAACAATAATAATTAAAATTATAAAATAGAACCTAGCAGTCTACAGGGTACTGTGATTTAGCTTAAAAACATTTTTATATGATATGATAATTGAATCAATTTTACTATAATTTAATTAAATAATTTCGTAAAATAATTATTGTATTTAGAATACATTTTTTAATATATTTTTTTAATAATTTTATCGAGTTTATAGTTGTTAAATAAGTTCTATACATATCCGGAAGAAGATTGAAGATTTTACTACTTTGACCAATACTTTTATTAATTTGGGGAATTTTTACAAGACCTTTTTGTTTACTTCTGGTGTAGTAGGTGTGATCGAATCCACAGAGAAATTGTTTATTTTTGTAAGTATAAATAATAACGGTGTAGATATAAAGATTTCGAATATTAAATATTTTTATCTCTTCATGTAGTAAGTCGGACGGGAAACGAATATTTTTGTTATGTATGATTTTTAATATTCTTTTTTATAAAATATCTAATTTTTGTATATAATTTTTTGTTGTAGCTTCCCAAGATATTATTGCATATTGAATACGACTTTAGACCAAAGCGAAGTATATTATTCTAAGATGAGTTAGGCTTAAATATTTAAATTTGAATAATATTAATCTTAGAGTGACATGTCCCATCTCAAATGTGAATCAATAATAACTCCCAGATATTTTAAATTGTTTTCCATTTTTAAAGATGAATAGATATTGTTATATTTTAATTCAAATGTTTTGAATGTAGGTAAATTGCTTTCATAGCTTGTAAAAGGAATAAAAAAAGTCTTGTCGAAATTAATTGTTAGTTGTTTATGGTTAAACCAATCCATTATATATTTAATATCTGTTTCTACTTTTTGTTTTAAATCGTTCCATAGTTCAGCTTCAAATATTATTGCTGTATCGTCCGCAAAGCTAATGATTTGTCCCTGTGAATGAATAGAAAATAAATCGTTTATATATAATCAAAAAAGAGTAGGCCCAAGTATAGTTCCCTGAGGAACTCCAAATTTTAAAGTTCTCCATTCACTTAATTTTAACGACTTGCTGACGATCAACCAGATAATTTTCAAATAGATCTAACGTTTTACCCCGTATCCATATATCCTCCAAGACATCTAATAACTGTCTATGACTGGCTAGGTCCAGGAATACACATAAACATGGTTTTTTTCTTGTCTACTGATGTATAAATCTTTTTGGTCAGTTCCGCAATGGCGTCGTTAGTGGATAAAGCTGTTGGAAAGCCAAACTGAGACTGGGAAATAATGTTTTTTTTAAGATAATCAATTAATCTTTTATTTAAAACTTTTTCAAATATCTTTGCATAAGAAGTTACTAATGAGATAGGGCGATAGTTGGTTAGATGTGCGTAGATAAGCTAATATCCATGTGGGTGTAGAATTATCTATGGTTGGGTTCTAATTAATAGGGTGGCCCCTAAAGTGGCGCTGGGAAAAAGTAACAATGTCTACACTATGGAATATTGGAGTATTAGTACTTTATAAGCTACACAGACTACGTTACTAATGGCCTGCGTTGTCGAAGACATCAATGTGTTTGGATATTAATTTTTCCCAAAAAAATTAGGCAAATGTTAGTAGGTACTGTAAAATTTATTTATTTTACGAGTTACAGTAAATAAACTTGTAGTTACCAACAAAAAAGAATTAAGCCACCAATAATCTCTAAAAATAACTAATTTCTTTATTAATATTAAATGAAAAATGGAATAAAGGTGTTTATAAAATGTAAACAAATATAATATAAATATTGTCGGTCCCCCAAATGAACGCCAGTGACATTTATGACAGGACTGATAGTTCAGTTTAGTTCCTTTTACGTCAAATCAGGCTATTATGATGGGTTTTTGATGGTTATCAGATCACGTGGGTTTCGGGTATTGTTGCAGACCTGGTACATATTGAATAAATAGTGCTTAAATCTAGGTAGCTGCAACAATATTTTCGTCAAAAAGATGAAAATAATAAATAAAATATTATCTCTTGTCTAAAGTTATGCATCTTAGCCAATTTATGATTGTATACAGAATAGTTATGACTCACCCAGTATAAGCCACTGAAAAATTCTTCCCTGTTTTTCGCAAGGTCTGTGCACTGTATGACTGAAATATTTTCTTGAAACTTACATGTTATAGTTAAGACATTTCGTAATTCCAATTAATTCTCTTTTCGACATCTCCCTGTATCATTTGATTGTTCACGTTCATTTCAAAAATTAACAATTCCTCTCTAAGTAGTTGAATAAATATTGTCATCCCAATCATTATTCTTCATTAAAACAATCCTATCCTATAGGTTTTACTTCGCACACTTCGGACAATAATAAATAAAAAAATTTCATTTCACCGTGGATAGCCTGAAAAATTAATCAGTAATAAATCACTGCCTTTTCGTCGAGAATTACCAAAACCGCTAATTGCTTCAAACAATAAATTCTCATCACAACTTGGAACAATTTGAATTTACTGCCTACTTCGCCTCGACTGAAAAAGAGTGTGTCTTCACTGGTCTAATTAGCATATATCGGCACCGTGAGAAACGGAAATGTAATATTGATTTGTTATTTTATTAGGGAAATATAGCAATAACTATAAAATAAATTCAATGTAGATAGAAATAAAATTCCCGACTTAATATACTTTTTTGGTATAAGAAATATTTTAACAAACTACATCCAAGTTGATAAGGCATGTGATATGAATTCTTCTCAATCTTAATGACACTATTATCCAAAAAGAAAGCGTTCTTAGACCAATAAACAGGAGAACAGACTGGAAAAGCTTCAGACTGGACCTTGAAAAGAAAATGAACCTTTAAGTTCCATTAAGAACAATAGCACAGCTAGATGAAGAAGTAGAACTACTTGTGTCCAAGGTACAACAAACATCATTAGACAATACCCCACTTATTGCTCAGCGAAAAACAGGAAATAATTATCTTAAAGAAAGAAGAGACCTAATCTCTGCAAAAAAAACTAAGGTGGAAATGGCTTCAGTCAGAGCTCCATCAGATAAAACCAAACTTAACAACGCCACCCAGCAGTTAAAAAGAGAGATAAAACGAACCAAAAATAAATCTACTAGTGAGTGCCTAAAGTCACTGATTATGAAATGCCACAAAGCGATGACATGGCGTGTGGTTTTGATGTTCATAGCGTAGTGAAAGAAAAGAGGTTGTTCTTAGGGATACCGATCAAGATGGTCTACTGCCATCTAATGTTGACCCACGTGATTCTATATCATTATCATTCATGCTCCATCTGGATCCTAAATCTCAAAAAAAACTTAACAATTTATTTCAAACTAATTATCTAGATTTCAAAGATTGACAAACGATAAAACCACTGTTTATTCTCTATAGAAAGACATTAAAAAGACCCACTGTGCAGAATGCTCTAAACAGGAATGCAGATGGCAGCTGGGCTAGAACTAACGCATAAAAAGTTAACAGATTCGCAGAGCACCTAGAAAATTCCTTCCAATCAAATACAGGAAAAGAATTACCAAACTGGGATCTTCTAGACAGAGATGATTCAATCATCAGATCAACCTCTCCAAGGGAAATTGCAAAGGATATTGTCAGGCTTCGTATAAATTCATATTTTCCAAATTTTAATTAATTATTTAAATAACATCCTGTACAGACAACTTTGTTTAATTTTTTTTGAGTTGCAATCATGAGCAAGGTTGATTATTGAATAATTATTAAACAATAGTTTTATAACAATAACTTATGAAGAAGTTATAGAGGTAATGTCGAAGGTACGCACGGAGCTTTTTCCACAGGGCAGGATCCTCCCCATAGGCGGAGTTCCTTTGTAGAAGATTCCCAGTAGCGGCTCAAAATCACTAAGACTCCGACCGGAGGCTCAGGATATCTATAGTTTGAATTAAAAGTCTTTTTTGTATTTGAATCGCGGTTTTAAAAGTTAATCAAAGGGGGTGGTGAGTTAATATTTTATTGTCTATTTGTAATTATATTAAGCCTCATATTTGTGTATGTCAAGTTATGACGTATTTTATATAACATTTTGGCATAAAATTATATTTGTTTTGAGAAAACTTTGTGTTTCTGTCAACCCTTTTTCAAAAACGTGTTAGGTTCTTACATCAAGAGTAGAACCCTTATACAGTTAAGGTTTACGAAGTCAAGTTTAAGGCAATATAGAGTTCTTACGTTATTTAAGCCCAGAGAGATATATTTTGTTGCTTAACCCCCGGGACATATATAGTCCCATTATTATTACAGAACACTTAAATCGTGACATTTTCATTAAAAATAATTATAAATAATTTGTTAATTTAAATAAAACTATATAAAGTTAATTTAATTACAAGTATTAAAACAAACAAAATAAACGCGTAGATGGTCCTGTGATCAGGGTTCTTGCCTTTCATACGGAAGACTCAAGTTCAAATCTCAGATGAAAAAAAAATTAAATTAATTTTTTTTTAATGTTTATAACCTAAACTAATTTTTAATATTTGTAGATTTTCGTTAGTGGGTCGTAGAAAAAAATATACTGAACAACTCGAGTGGATTGTCCATATCGCACTTATACATCATATCCACTTTTGTTGCACAAACTACTATTTCTGTATTGTGAACAAATGTGGCAGATGCATATAAGGTTAAGCTCGTAGTTTTTTAGTGTACAAATGTGAATGTATGTATAAAATCAGAAACGTGTCAACTGCGCTTGGCACATTTGTGATTCGTGTTCGATGACAGAAAGAAAACGATAAGTGTGTTTTGGTAAAAATTTACTGACATCTAGGCAACCTACATTACTACTTTCTTGTATTGTTAGTTGCTAGGGTTGCCAGACGTCACGCTTTTGGCGTATTTGCCACGCTTTTTGACTTGCTTGTACGCGCAACGCCACAGTATAAAAATGTCACACTTTTTATGCAAATGCCACTCTTTTTCTGCGAATACCACGCTTTTATACAATAATAGACAAATCGGCGGGTAAAGGACCTTCTTTTTATGAAATATAAGGTGAGGACCTTTTTTTTAGAAATATTTCACGTAATTCTTTTATTGACAAAAAATATTAATTTATTCTCAACGTCTTATATTGCAGAGTTATTTAGATTTCAAGAAAGTAACTTATTTTGTCGTGTATTGTGTTTTATTTATTTTTTGCAGATTTAAAATGGAAAATAAGGACCAAAACAACATTATTACTATGTTGTAAGTTTAACCAAATTCTATTTATATAAGTAAACCTGCTCTTCATTGATATAAACTTTCAATAATTATATAGAATTAGTTTACTAATATTTTGGTGTTTTGAAGTAAACCTGACTATATCCAAAACATTTTTTGAAGTTTGTGACAAAGAAGTTATATCTAATCATTAAGTACATTAAAGCCCACAAGACGCAACTTTGTATTTAAAACAGTGAAGGCCAGGAAGTAGGGAGTTTTGCCATTTTGCCAACATTTTACCAGCATAAATTTAGCCGATTTTTCACGCAAGCTCCTCAATTATTCAAGCTTTTGTTTGGGTCAATATACTATCCCGAACGCTATCACGTCTCTACTTCCCGACGCTTGTCGTCCCTATAGAATTCCTTCATAATATCATCGTTGGCGACACCCTTCGTCGCGCAGCACCACCTAATTATTGCCTACCATATATCTATCCCCTCGCAGTACCGTAATAAATACCTTTCTCTCCGCCACAACGCTAGGCGTCTCGACGCAAAGCGACGCTCAACGCTGTGACATATCCAAATCGACACCGTCACAACGCTAGATGAAATTAGTACATGTCTAGTTTAGACGAACCTCATGTCTGTATTTTCAATGGTAAGTCGAAAAGGTTTAATGTAACTTTCTTTTCTATATTGCCTGGGTCTCGTTTTGAATAAGAGCCTGACATTTGCTTCAAAATATAATCAATGTAACCCAATAAACCACATGTCCTTCGGGCATTCACCTCGAAAGAGAGTTAAGTTAGACATCTGTTTTTCGATGGGTAAAAAAGAGTAATTTCAATAGTAATTATAAATATCAATATTTTAGAAATACACAGGGCATGTATTACCTTGGATAAATTAAACAAAACTAAACCGAGATGGTAAAATTTAACAGTAAGTTAACCAACTGGTAAATTGACACTGTTTGTTAGCTCAAGGGGACACCTATACTAGCCACCCGTAATACTAGGTTTAAATCATAAAGTATATGTGAACATCAACACAGTAAGTTAACCAGCTGGCGAATTGGCGCTGTTCATTACCGCCGTTGGTCATCACCTCTATAAATAATAATAATAATATTATAACGTTACCTTAACATGTAAACCTTCTAACTACATACGTAATATATTTACAGGAGAAGTAAAAAACCGTTTCATTTAGATATTAGAAGAAAAAAAAATTAATTAGATAATTAGGTCGATGGCCATCCTGTATATTCTCGTATCAATTAGCGAACTGGCATGGTATCACACTGGATTCGTACCAATCCTCTCTATAACATTATGTGTTAGTGCGTCCCAGCTACAAGAGTAATCGACATAGGGTCTCCCTTATAATTAACGGGCGCCTTCTAGATATACCTGTGAGATATTATCACCTCATAATTATAGTTTGGTCAGATTCACGCGATCTATTGTCGATTGTAAATTGGTTTCGGATTTTTTTACTAATCTTGGTAAGCAATAAAGGTAGGCACAGAGCAGGATATTATACGTTTTTGAAAATATACCGGGCGCTTTAAAATTGATAGCATCAAAAAGGTGTAATATACAGGGTACGCCCTGTAGTTCTTTAGGGGAAAGTCATAAGATTTAGATTCAATTATAACAAAATCCTGTTTACAATGAAATTAGGAATGGAATACTGTTTGATGGTTATAGGAATATTGAGGGCTGACAGGTGAAGTTTCGCCACCAGGTGGTACTACTGGAACGTATGGTCCTCATTGTTTATCTGAACTGAGGACGGTAATGAGTGTAAGGACTTTTTTCAATTTTATAATTTTTTAAACATAATTAAATAATAATTAAAATAGCATATCATACAGGGTTATTTTACATTTCCTATACGGGAAGTCATTATTATCTTAAATCTAAAAATGTCCAAATACCTTCAATGTACTTTTTCTAAAAAAATGAAATATTGCATCATTTTAACATCGTTACATCGTTATCACACATATGTAGAAAACAGAAGAATTTCACACATTACGTATAAAACCTAAACAGTGATAAAAGCTTCAATAAAACCTCAAGAATTACTTAATTTTAGTGTCGAGATTTATAAGAATGAACAGGCGTGGACGAACTGCATTGTATGAATCTTTTAATAACCAAAATGGTGGACGCCACGACAATGTTTATTATATAATTATGTTTGAACTTTAATTGTATGCATCTAAAAAAGGTAGGTGTTAATTGCATATATTTTTATGGGTAATTTGAACAAAATGGAAAATATTTCAACACGTTAAATGCCATAGAAAGTAACACTATACAGTGTAAACATATCAATAAGTTTAGTTTCTCACTTTCGGTGACATTGAGTCGATGAAAATAAACACAATATTTCATATACGGATATGTTTCAACGGATGGAGTTCACAAGAGGAGATATATAATTTTTATTACGACGAAAAGACATTCTTTATACAAAATTCTACTTGCGTAGTAAATAAGATGGTCATAGTAAAATCTTAGATTATATGTATAGACCGTAAAAAATTAAATATGAAAATGTCTCAAGAGAGAAGTATTTATTATTTAAAGCAAAACGTGTGTTTATAACATTGATGTTTGAATCTAATCCTCAATCACGTGACCAAAAATTCACTATCTTAATAGTTGTATTACGTTAGCACAGTAGATACAAATTCTAGAAAAATGTGGAGAAAATATAAGGAAAAGTTTTAAAGAAAAATATATTTATTCTATATTTTCATACAAAATGATTCAAGAAATAGTCTTTTTAAATACCACTCGTCCTTTTGCAATGTATCAGTTAAATCTCAATCTTTGATAACCTTTGATTATTTTGTACCTAAATATGCACACGAGTTAATTTAGTATGCAACTACAAACTATTCCTCAAAGTCCGGCAGTAAGTCTAACCCACTTCTTGAATTTTCAAGATTTATATTCGAAGCTTGGCAATAAATTATCGTACCTTTATCCGTAGATTGTCGCCAAGTGTTTTGACATTGAGAAGGACTTGCACGAGAACTAAATGTGAAATTATTTAAAGCTGCAACACGCAAAAACGGCATTAGATACTGTCAAAAGTTGAAGACGGAGATAATAGAGTTAAACAATGGCAATTTATTTTTCTTTGCTCAACGCTTTTTTTTACAAATTTCTATGCTAAATAGATTTTCTGATCGCGCTGCTGAGCGATAGTGTCAGTCGGGTGTTGATTAATTCTGTTTAAATATGAATACGAGAGCTCTTCTATAAGTTTATGCAAAATAAAGAAGATGACCCTTACACAAGTTTTATCCGTTAATAAAGTATGCCTAGCTAGCCTTTCGACGATGTTGTTTTAAGGGAACATAATAACATTACTATATAATGTAAATGCAACGTTCATGAGAGGTTGCTGAGGGAAATCAAAACCTCGCAAAACTTCTATTTATTACTTATTTAACTATTTGTTACGTTAACACAACGTAATAATGTGATTTGCTATAAAATGTATCCACGAGAAGTACTGTAAACATCACATTGGGAATTCGGAACGTAGTCATTCGTTTATGTTTATATAATAAAAACATAAAAATTGTCACTTTCTTGTCGTGTTTTTTCTATAAAATAGAGAAATATTTTCTAAATCATTGTCTGTTGTTTCAGATTGCAACGCCTGGTGAAAATTTATTATTTCATTCATTAGGTACCGAATACTAAATGATTTGGGTAGTTTCATTTACAATAAAAAAAAAGAATGGCTGATAAATCGTTGTAAACAAGAAGACACATTTAGCCCACTGTCTACATTTTAGACCAAATGTTTATAAAATAGATTCACAGACCTTATTTTTGAGTAATAATATTCTTAATTAGGGGAAGGTTGGGAAAAGTGACCAGGCTAAGACAAAATAATTTTTATCGATAAAAAAAATTGAAAAAAATTGATATGCTTTTGTCCTTTTCTTCTTTCGCTGCTTGAAGCTCATTCTTGTATGGACTTGATGTCAAATCGGTTAAAGTTCCTTTTTTCCGGATACTTTTTCTTTTGGTAGAATATCTTTTGGACTTACTGCAAATGAGGATGAACTATTAAGCAAGAAGCGTTTGTTTCCAGCAGATGAGTTACTTGTAGTGGAGAGCGGGTCTACAATAAATGATGTGCTAGGCTTGATGAATGGGTTTTCAACTGATTAGGTGCCCGGTCTTGATGAATTTCCATGGATGAGAACAAATGCACTGTTGGAATTTCGGGAACCTACAGTAAGTTTTGCGCTGTTGTTACCATAAAATGAGCCTACAGGAATCGAAACTTTGGATTGAGGATCTGCAGATCCGCCATCAGTCTTAAAATGAATTTCCTTTTGATCTGAATCCATCAGCTGGTGGACTTCAGCTAAAGGGTTCTCTTGGTTTGAATCCTGTGACTCACTATTAACATCAGCTGGTGGGACTTCTGCAAAAGGGTTGGGGGTATCTGTAGGCGCTGCTGGGACACATTTCTGTCGATTAGTACTATACCACAGCTTCGAAATCCTTTTACAACAACGGACGAAGTAGCTGCATTCAAAAAAGTTTCCCCAAGAATGCGAGTCACTTGATATTGTGTTACAACCCTATCAGGATTATTTCACAAGAATCTCTCAATTGCTTGAACATAATAAGTGTTCAATGGCTCCATAAAAGATACATCCAGTGGCTGCAACTTATGACTACCATGTGGTGGAAGGCACACTACATATACAGTGGTATAAGTGACCCTAGCCTTTTTAATAAAATCAACCATATTTGATTAGCAATACTGGGTCTTCTCTTGATAGTTTGGCAAACTTTAGAAAATGTTTAAATCAATAATAAAATATCTCAGTTTGCATCTATCCTGAGGGGGCAACAAAATCCCGTCCCAGGTGGAGCACCATCTTTAAGTTCTTCTTTCCTCTCTTGTCTCGGAAATAAGACAAAAGGATGGTTAAAATTTCCTCTCTCTGACGCGCAACACAAACTACAAATGTAGAAAGAATGCCTCTTTCGGCAGATCTAAGGGAGCCTACTCACCGTCTGCCTTTTAGTGTAAAAACTTTTGAAGATTTTTAATGGACCGTCAAAAGTCCCGTTTCATCGAAATTGTAAACCCTATGTGGAAGATACAAATAGTTTTTCTTCTAAAATGTCGTCTCTGGTTTTCTCAAAACAATTTTGCTATTATAAATGACAATATACAAGGTGTCCCATTAAAAATGGACATAGAACAACTAACTGAAAACTTGCTTTGATCAAATGTTACTCGTTTCCGAAATACAGGAAGTTAAAGTAGAAAACTCATAATTTATTAATGGCCAAATTTTTTTATAACTCAGTTTAAATTCTGTAAACGTTTTTGATATCATAAGATACATCCAACAACAAAAAATCAATTAAATAAACTTTTTCAGTGGCATACGGTGTGTAAAACCTTCATCCCTTCTAAATACTGCACCATTGTCCAAAAATTTATTTCGACTATAATTTTAAATTTTTTGATGTTTTTTAAATAAATCATGTACTTTTGTTGGAAACTTATTAAGTGATTAATTTTCGAGATATTTTTAAAAATTAAAAAAATAAATTCCAAATACGTTCTTGTACAGAGGCGAAAAATTTAGAAGGGATGAAATTATTACTTATCTATGTCGCACGCCACCCACAAAGTTTATTTGACTGTTTCTATTTTTAATTAAAGAATATTTAGTTGTTCTATGTTTCATTCTTAATGGGACACCCTATATATTGCGGCTTTGTCAGGTCCTAGAAAAGTAATAATTATAATGGAACAAAGTTGGAATATACTATGAAACTTTTTATATGAAACTTCCACTGTTTAATAATACCAGTTAGAAAATACCTTATTTTATGTAACGAGTAAATATTTGCGGGACGAGCAGAGCGAGGTCCCACAACATGAACGAATTATTTTGTCAAGATAATTAAATTTGAAAGGTAGTGCAAATATATCTAAGCGACTCGAAATCCAACCAACCTTCAACAGTCATCTTAATTCTTAATCTTTAATTATCTTAAAGCTTGCAGTTTTGCACGAGGGGCAGATAACTGTCATTTTGACATCAGCGACATCCCGTTCATTTAAGTGGTACTAATTTATCTAATTTTATATGAGTTGCTATGAGTTTGTTATGGCCCTAGAGAGAAATTATCCAAATGACCCTTTGCTGGAAATATCTTCAACATTGTTATCTTTTAACTTGTATAAAAGACGTCAAATAATATCGTGGACCATCCAGTATTTTTTATAGCTAGGTAGAACAATAATTGTTTATGGCTTTAAAAGGAAAACAATTTAAAATTTAATACGAAATTATAGATAATATTTTAATTAAAATGAAATTGAGGAAGCGGCAGATTTAATTGGTGAATACAATAATATTAATAACCTATAAAAATGGTGATCAACGTTCTTAAAGAAACAGACATAAGAAGAAACTTTTTTGAATTCTTGTTGTGTTTTATAAGTCATAAAAATTTTAATTGATAAATTTGAAAAATATCAATAAACGTAGACATATGTTTTTGACAAAATAATATCCAGGTACAATGGTTAAATTGACGAAATTTAAACGGAACGAGATAGATTTTTTCATCTAAATACGAGGGACATCATCAAAGTCTGAATTTATTACAGTCCTGTAATATGTATGTAATAAAAAATTCACAGAACGATTTGGTTGTGTATTTTTTGATATATCTACGTATATTTTTATGCCATTATTTCATATTTCTTCATGAAGCCTTTGCTTTTGGCATCGGTTAGGCTAATTAAGCCCTTTGTCTCAGAGAGAGATGAACTAATATTTGAACATAATAGCGTGGACAAGACCTGAAGGTGATATTTATGAAATCGTTAACATTGAATGACCTCTAGGATTTAAAGATGTAACTTTTATAATGTATTCTCTGTCTATGAAATGACTGAAATGTGACGAACTTTGAAATATTAGGCGCCATATTTGACGATTACATTAGGTACTATTAGGTAGGTACTTATATTAATATTCTTTTAATTACATCTGATATTAAAAACATTTCTTCCTTCTTAAATAAACGAAAATTAAAAATGAGAATGATTATTTCAATTTGTTATAATATCTGTCTTTTATTCTAGAACGTTTGATTCAAGAAATCAGAATACACACAGTACTAGGTAAATAACCTTTCCAAATCTACAAACAAATGGTCCGTCAGAGAGGAAATGTCATATATAGACTATTATTTGTCAAGACTCGTAATAACATGGTCATAAAAAGGTATCTGCTCTCTCAATACTCAACACCTTTTTTCCTGTTTTCATCATAAATTTTATCAGGACCGGCGTATTACATGATTTATAGAAAAATAACGCTTTGTGGTCGTTATTAAAAATACAAAATAAATAAGATTAGGCATGCCAGGTCAGTGAATAATATTGTTATTAAAAAAGAGGGTAAATTGGTAGAGAACCCACATGAGATAGTGACAGACTTTAATAATTTTTTTATTAACGCACCATTAAAATAGATCTATAAAGTAAAATAAACAAACCTTTTGGAAAATATTCTAATAAAAAATCAATGTTCTTAATACCATTGCAGAAATTGAATTATTAAATTTATTAAATAAAAAGTTATATTATAAAAAAATCATTCGAGGATATTCTAGCCCCGCTGACATTCGAATCCGGTGCATTTCCTGCCAAATTACTTACAGGTAAAGTGTTGTATAAAAAAAAATGATTCGATGTCGGAAAATTATAGACCTGTGACAGTCCCCTGTGGATTATCTAAGATATTCAAATATACATTTCTAGATCGCCTTTTATCATTTTTAAAACGACATCAAATTGTCACAAAAAATCAACATGGATCCACAAGGGTCAATATTGGGAATTGGGACCAATATTGTTTATTTTATGTCAACAGTGTAGACCATTTAATAGGTAATAATCATTATGTTGCATACGCTGACGACTTTTCGGTGATAGTTTCATCAAATAAAAGTGATGTGTTAAAAGTTAAAAGCTCTTCTCTTTTACAAAAAATTTCTAACCACACTAATAAAACAGACCTCATTAGGTTTCATAACAGGCAGAATATTCTAGATGATTTTAGCGTTTATATAGGCAATTCCAGTAGCAGGAGTCCGGCCACTTAAGCCTGGGAACTTTTTGTGTGACTTGATGCAGATCTAACCTCGCTTGTGACGTAATAAATGAAATATAAAAACTTTTTGTGTGTGGAATGCAGATCTAACCTCGCTTGTGACGTAATGCAGATCTAACCTCGCTTGTGACTATAACACGTGCAACCATACATGGAATGCCTAATAATTAAACTCGCTGACCGAAGAAATGGATCACGCACGTATGACCTAATATGGAATGACTTTTGTGTGTGGAATGCAGATATAACCTCGCTTGTGACGTAATAACTGAAATATAGGATCTGAGACACCATTGCTTTTTAAATGGAAAACGTGTAGTTCACTTTGGACAGTAGAGTGCTAGTGTGGACATTTAAGTGAAGATTGGACAAATATTGCTAATAATTTTAATGGGGCAAAGTCAACATTGGACAATGGGTTAGGAAGGCATAGGAGCTTGGACACCAGTGCATTTTAAATGGAAAACGTGTAGTTCACTCTGGAAAGTAGAGTGCTGGTGTGTACATTTGAGTAAAGATTGGACAAATATTGCTAATAATTTAAATGGGGGAAAGTTATTTTTAATGGGGCAAAGTCAACATTGGACAATGGGTTAGGAAGGCATAGGAGCTTGGACACCAGTGCTTTTTAAATGGAAAACGTGTAGTTCACTCTGGACAGTAGAGTGCTAGTGTGGACATTTAAGTGAAGATTGGACAAATATTGCTAATAATTTAAATGGGGGAAAGTTATTTTTAATGGGGCAAAGTCAACATTGGACAATGGGTTAGGAAGGCATAGGAGCTTGGACACCAGTGCTTTTTAAATGGAAAACGTGTAGTTCACTCTGGACAGTAGAGTGCTAGTGTGGACATTTAAGTAAAGATTGGACAAATATTGCTAATAAATTAAATGGGGGAAATTTATTTCTAATAGGGTAAAGTCAACATTGGACAATGGATTAGGAGGGCATACGAGAAGTTCAAAAACGATTTAATAAGGAAAGATAAAACGATGAAACAAGGCATATGCTCTCCTTACCCATTGTTCAATGTTGACTTTGCCCCATTACAAATAACTTTCCCCCATTTAAATTATTAGCAATATTTGTCCAATCTTTACTTAAATGTCCACACTAGCACTCTACTATCCAGAGTGAACTACACGTTTTCCATTTAAAAAGCATTGGTGTCCAAGATCCTATGTTTCTATAAGCCCATAGTATTCTTACAGATTTTTCTGTTGTTTTTATATATGGCTGCAGAAGCTAAGCTTGGCATCAAGATATTTAACTTCTTTTGCCATTTTTAGATATTGCCCCCACAAATAAAGCTCCTTCATTCCTTGAAGGGTCCTTTTTCTTGTGAAAGCAACGCAACAATAGAGGTTTTTGTCAGGTTTGTGGACAATCCCTCTTTTATACACTATCTTTCGACGATATTTAGTGTCCGCTGCAACCTTTCAGATACAACAGACCAAAATTTACCGTTTACTACCATGATTATGTCGTCTGCTGGCTTACCTTTCCATCTGACATGCCAATGAATGGGACCTCAAACCCAATCCCTTAGACCATCATAACAATTGAGGTCCAACAAGGACCTCATTAATCTTCAATACTTCGGAAGAAGGTTTTTCCAGTAAACCCTAGAAACGAAAGTTGTAGCCATAATATTTATAACCATTTATTATAAAATATTTTTGACATCATTTATAGGCCTTAGGCATGAGGATTACTATTTAAAAACCGGTTGTCAAAATTTAATAAGTCTATGTGATAGGTACTGATTTTTTAAAATATTTCAACCCTCTTTAACCCCCCATCTTATTCAGATTTTTTCCAGAATCAATAGACTTCTTCCCTTACATTAGTTTGTTTTTTATTAAAAATTTCATGTTGATGTCGCTTTTCGTTTTTGATTTAGCTATTTTTTAATTTCAACCTCCCTGTAAACTTATATTTTTAATATTTTTTCAAAATTAATGGGCTTCATCCTTGATTTTTGTCCTGAAAATTTCAAGTTTTTGAGTTAGGATTTTTTCATTATTTTAACCTCCCTTAACCCTTATTTTTATTCAGATTTTTCAGAATAAATAGACTTCATCTCCTTATAGAGCTTGATTTTTACCTAAAATTTCATGTTGATATCGCTTTTCGTGTTTGTTTTAGGATTTTTTTTATATATTTCGAGACAAAATTACTAAAAATGTTTAATTACTTATTGCTTTGTAAGTGTTGATATAATTAAATAACCATTTTTAATAAAAACTATATAATACGGCCCATTGCATTGATGGGAACCTTTCAAACAATAGGTACTTAAATTTATCTACAAGAGATGAAGAAACTCGAGTTAATAGACAAATATAATAAACTTAAATAGTACCGTTAAGCTATCCAAATCTCAAAATAAGCAAGATCTACCTATTAATTGGATGTACTGATTACTTAAACCTGCTTATGTGTGTCCCATTTTTTTAGTTGGTATATATTCGTTTAAATGACATTTAGGTACTTTAACTTTAATAAGCCATAAAATTGAACAAAAAAATTTGATTAAAACTAATTTTAAAATATTTAACGTTTATTTTTATAAAGGAAAAATAAAACACATAGTCTTGACCACTATAGAAAATTGTTTTAATTAGTACGGAAATTAGTTTCGGCCAATGGCTATCATCATCAAGCTAGATGGAAAATAATGCTGTACATGGTCTGTATTTTACAATATTGGGCTTTTAACGGCTGTATTTTAGAATATTTTCAGGAGAAATAAAAAACGTAGAACATTCCAACTACATTTATTATAAATAATGTAAAAACTAACATACAGGTCTCATTTGTTTTGGTGTTTGCATTGTAAGATTTTTAAAAACTCATGTAAAAATTCTGTTCTGTTTGTGTCAAGCTCATTGCGATTTTTGTCCGTTAAAACTTATTCAAGTTGTAAACAACAATTTAGTTGCTTCTTTTCTATAGTCTATTTCTATGTATGAGAGAGTAATAAAACAGCATTTCTAATGCAAAACTTAGTACGGTCATTTTAAATATTTTTACAGAATATTCTAAATATTTCCTAAAATTCTAATAAATGTACCTGAGCTATTACAAGTTTAGTTTATATCATTCTGTTTTAGAGTTATATATATTTAATAAAATTTTCGTCTTATGGTTCTTTACTTTTTTGATTCGTCTGTGTATTCCATAAATTCCAGCCTGTCATTGTGTCCAGCCTTCTCAAGCTGGTATTTAAATTCAAAAACTCATTTTAAATTTGTATTTGGTTGAGGTTATATCAGATGACTTTCCTGGAATCTTATTTTTTTACTTGCTGACATATCCTTGCATATTCGGCGATATTTGGACGGCTTATTTGGATTTTCTAGTGCTAGATTCTTCTTATAAAATGTGCAGTATGGTGAGGTTTAATAAGATCCTCATTGGTGCAGTTGGTGTAGCCCTTATAGTACCAGTTTTACTGTGCCATAGACCATAAATTATGATTAAGATATTTATGATTACTTGAATATTACCGTTTTATATAGAGTAATCCACAAAAAATATTTCCTTGGAAAATTATACGTATAGTCTGTTTTTATGTATGAGAGAGTAATAAAACAGCATTTCTAATGCAAAACTTAGTACGGTCATTTTAAATATTTTTACAGAATAATCTAAATATTTCCTAAAATTGTAATAAATGTACCTGAGCTATTACAAGTTTTGGGTCTTTTATTGGTCCTTTATAAACATAAGCTGTACAGAACAATAGAAAAAGGTTTGGACAGGCCAAAAGCCCTGTGTATTAAAGATTACATAGCCGTATCTTAAGATTATTTTCAATAAGTACCTATTTGCCAATTTTGTTTTATTTTAATTCCAAGAATTTCTTACAGTAATCGAATTATAAGTAGATAAATACCTTCCCAACAAATTTCACCGAAAATGCGATTATAGGTTTTCCATTTAGTAAGGAGGTCCAAGTTGTGTGTATTCTTGACAGTTTACTAAATGTCGTTTAGTTGCAACTTGCAAGGTGCAGTGTGAATTCTAGTGTGATCATGGAAAATTTGGAAGGGCCGCGTAAACGACAAAAAATCGGTCCTTTAACAGTTAATGAAAAAACATTAATATTTAATTGTTTTAAATCATTTACAGACAAACATTTATGTAAAAGTGTTGATGACACAGTGGAATTAGTTAGTAGTACGCTTGTTGTTGGGAAATCTACGATTTACAGAGTTGTTAAAGAAGAGAAATGTGGCGAGTTTCAAACAGCACGTAAAGCTCCAGGAAAACCAAAATTTAAATTAGAAAATCTTTTGAAAGAAAGATTTCGAAGGAAAGTGCATGCGTTCTTCTTTAGAAAAGAATTTCCGACAGTAGACAAAGTTCCTGCCACGGTTCGAGATGATAAGGATTACCCTGAAATGAGTCGAAGCACACTATGGAAACTTTTA
Source organism: Psylliodes chrysocephalus (assembly GCA_927349885.1). NCBI lineage: Eukaryota > Metazoa > Arthropoda > Insecta > Coleoptera > Chrysomelidae > Psylliodes > Psylliodes chrysocephalus. The sequence continues at coordinate 7,222,052 of OV651825.1, forward strand.
AAAGAAATTGGTTTTCTATGGAAAAAGCATTCCGGAAAGTCTATTTTAATAGAAAGAAGCGATATTGTAGTATAGAGAAGAAATTACTAGAAAGGACTATAAAAGAAATATATTTAATTTAGATGAAACATGGATCAACGAGGGACATAAACCAAATAAATTTTGGCAAGATGAAACTGTTACAAGTCGAAGACAGGCTTTTTTAAATAATTTATCTACTGGTTTAAATCCACCATCAGGAAAGGGGCGCAGACTAATAATAGTACACATCGGTAGTTCAAACGGTTTTGTTAAAGGTGGTTTATTGACTTTTGAATCTACTCGTACCGGTGACTACCATGAGGACATGAATGCTGATGTCTTTAAAGAGTGGTTCGAACAAATTATAGATCTTCTTCCTCAGAACTGTATAATAGTAATGGATAATGCAAGTTATCACTCGAGACTTATAGAAAAAATGCCCACAACCAAGTGGCTAAAAAAAGATTTACAGAATTGGCTAAATTCAAAGAATATTAAGTTCCATCCCGGTTCTGTGAGAAAAGAACTGTATCATTTGTATTCCCTTCATAAAGAGAAATTCAAAAAATATGAAATTGATGAAATTGCAAAAAATCGTGGGATGACGGTGGTTAGATCACCACCATATCATTGCGAAGTAAACCCGATTGAACTGATATGGGCACAGATAAAGGGAGAAGTTTCAAGAAAAAATAATTCTTTTAAAATGAGTGATGTTAAACAGTTGTTTTTGGAGGCTGTAAACTGGGAAAAGCGAGAGGAAAAGGCAGTAAATCATACGATTAAAGAAGAAGAGAAAATGTGGAAGTTGGACAATATTACTGATGAAATGATCGAGCCACTCATTGTAAATATTGGTTGCGACAGTTCATCTTCTGATTTCGATTCTGATTTGTAGGTAATAAGTAGTTTTTATATTAAAATTATTATTTATGAACGTAACGTTATTTAAAAGTCAAAGTTTAAACCCTTATACCTACATAACCCGTTTGAGACAATGTTCTTAATATACCTTGTTGAAAAATAAAACATTTTAGAAAAAATTGCACTTTTTTACCTTCAGCTGTTTAGAAGTTATAAGCAGGTTAATTATAGGTGGTGAAAATATAAATGTATACTCGAGGAATAACTTCAAAAAATATTTTAACTGTCTACTAAAAGAAGTGATACGCCTATGGATTACGAACGCTTTATTATTTTAATACTCTCTCATACATAAAAATAGACTATAGTAAATCTGAAAATTTGAAATTATCCATTAATTGATGTTATAACGATATGAAGATTATTAAAAAAAATTGTTTATTTTAAAAACCCTTTCTATATCTGTAATTGGTTTATCGTCATTCTCGTAATTACATTATTTTTTAACACGCATTGGTCTGAAAACTTTTCCAGTTTTGAAGTTTAGTTCTTCATCTAGTTTTTTCTTCTTTTAAATTCTTGATTGTAAATACAAGTTTGGTTTTTCTAATTTAAACAATATGGATTTTCATCTAGTAAATACAAAAACAATCAAGAATTCTTTGGAGATGTAAAGTAATAATTAATTAAAACATTCTCTAAATCTTTTAGTTTCTTGTTTCATTAAATAATTTCATTCCAGATCCCTTCAGCAGTCCCATCTTCAATGGAATTTGTCATCTTTAAACAACAATCCAGGCAGGGGTATCAGGTCAGGAGTGAGATCGCCTTGTACGATAGCGAGACGACGATATGGTTTCGTAAAGATCCAAGCTAAATTGTGCCGACACTCAATGGAGGTGATGCCTCATGTTCAAGCAGCAGCTGTACTGGCTTCCGAGACGTGCAGAAGCGTTTTCATGAATAGACGATGGAATTGTTCTTCGATTTTTATGGCACCTTTTTTACCACCGGATTTAACGAGAGGTAAGTAAGTTAGGTACCATAAAACACTCATCGTTACCTTAACATGTAAACCTTTCTAATTTCATACGTAATAATTTTACAGAAGAAGAATTTTAGAAGGAACGACTTGCAAGGTCAAATAGGGCGTCAATCAACCCCAAAGGGAATTTGTTATTAATACTAAAAGTGATTGCTTTTTTAACTAAATATTTTAGCTTCACACTAGAATATTTTCTGATTAAAAATGCTCTAAATGATTGAATAAATGTATCTTCAGGCATTTTGTGCTTGAGTATGTACTATTGTAATTGAACAGTTTAGTTCGAACACTCGAAGTGTACGGATGTGTTTAAGTGGTACCCGATAAGCGATAGATCCCTAAAGATAAGTAACCGGTATTCTTTACATTAATTCACTTTAATTTAATTTATTTGATACTTTGGTAAAGTTAAAAAATTTAGTTTATTTTTAATTCAAAAAATGAGTAGCTCTTCGGGCGGCGAGCCGCCGCCCCAAATTAATTCTGATATCACATTACAAGCAGAAAATCAATTTCATTTCGACCTTAGCAATAGATATCGAATTAACGACCGCGGACCTTACTATGTACACATAGAACACCGAGAAAAAAACATAGGTCGCCTTTTTCCAATTAGAATTGGACATTTTTTGCGGAATATTGATACTTTTAAAAATAACATTGAGGACATTAAAGCAATTGGATTAAACAAAGTTAAAATAATTTTTAGAAATTACGAAATTGCCAACTCCTTAGTTGAACACGATATAATAAAACAAAATAATTTAATAGCATACATCCCCACTTTCTTCACACAAAAAAAAGGCGTAATTAAAATGGTCGATACTTATTTTAGTGAAGATTATATAAAAGAAAATATAGAATCTATTATTAAAGTCATCTCGGTTAAACGATTAAAAAGAAAAACTATTAATGATATTACTAAGGAAATTACTTTTGTTGATAGGCAAATGGTTTTTGTTACTTTTTTGGGAAATACAATACCGAAAACGGTAAAAATTAACATGGTAAATTTCGTAGTTGATCCGTATATTTATCCGGTCGTCCAATGTTTTAATTGTCTTCGATATGGTCACACAAATAAGCAATGTAAAGGGAAACGCAAATGCCAGAATTGTAGTCAGCAAAACTGTTCATCTGAGAATTGTGAAAATGAAAAAATTTGTGTACATTGTAATAGTCCCGATCATACTTCGATATCTAGAGAGTGTCCTATGTATCAAAAACAAAAAAACATAAAATCAATTATGGCTGTGGAAAATACATCCTTTAAGGAAGCCGAAGCTATAGCTAATAACCCATCCTATGCTAAAATAACAACAAAAAACAGATTTTCATTACTTACAACGGAGGAGAATTTTCCCTCCCTTCCAGATACAAGTACTAGCTCTAGAAGTCAAAATATTTTAACTAACCCTAATAAAAAAACAACTATAATAAAAAAAAATAAATTACAGAAAACGACTGTTCTGCCTCTTCCTAAAAAACGAAAATCGTCATCTCCCCTACAAAGTCCTTCAATTGAAATCTATCAGAGTAGACCCTCCTATCCCTCTCAACCAATAACCCCCAACCCCTATAGGGAAGAATATTTAAAATATAAAAACATTAAAGAATATATAATCGAAAACATTATACAGTGTGTTCACTCACTTTTAGTTAATGAACCAACATTTAAAGGAGTTACCAATCAGCTTGATAATAATATAAGAGACAAAATATCTACAATCTTAGAATCAAATAGCGATATGGATTTCAGTGACAATGAATCCGCTAAATCCTCTTACTGAAACATTATCAGTTTTGCAGTGGAATTCTCGTTCCATTGTAAAACAACGCCCTAATTTATTACATTATTTATCAAATAATAAAGTAAATGTTATTGTTTTATCTGAGACCTGGTTTAAAAAACACAGCAATTTTTATATCAAAGGATACAATTTAATTAGTAAAGATAGAAAAGACGAACACGGAGGAGTAGCTATTCTCATTTCTGAAAACATCACACATAAAGAAATTCAAATAAACACGTTATATAATAAAAAAATTGAAGTGTGTGCAGTTGTTCTTGAAAAAACAAATTTAACAATAGTAAGTCTTTACAACTCATCAAAAAATAACAAAATTACTCCAAATGAATGGGAAAAATTATTATCATTTTTTCAACCTCCCGTACTTATATGTGGAGATTTTAACTGTCACCACACTTTGTGGGGAAGTAGCCTGAATGAATCTAGTGGTAATTCTCTTGTTGACGCAATTGATAATCTTAACTTAATAGTATTGAATGATGGATCTCCTACTAGAATTTCCCGACCTAATTCTCCACCTTCAGCAGTAGACCTTACTATGGTTTCAGCCGATTTAATTGGTAATATTGAATGGGAAGTTCTGTCTGACACTATGGGATCAGATCACTTTCCAATTTCTATAAATATTACAGGGAACTTTAACACGCCTAGTATTAACCCAAGTACAATGTGGAACGATAAGAAAGCTGACTGGTACAAATTTCACTGTTATATAAATAATTTTTTAATAGAAACCGAAGAACCCTGTTCCTTTGAATATTTTTCAAACATATTAACACAAGCTGCCGATCTATCTATGCCCCAAAAAAAACCTTCAAATAATCCAAAAGCCCTACCCATTTGGTGGGATGATGAATGTTTACAAATAGTTAAACTTCGAAAAAATATTCTTAGAAAATATAAACAAAAGGCAAACCTAGAAAATTTTATTGAATATAACAAAATTTCAGCACAAACAAAACTTTTATTTAAAAATAAAAAACAAAATAGCTGGAAACAATTCATAAGCAGTTTAAATAAAAATACACCAATTTCCGAAATATGGAAATACATTAAAAAAATTTCTAACAAAAACTTTACAAGTAATAAAACAGTTCTACCACAGGATCTAATAGAAAAGCTATTTGAACGAATAGCTCCTCCATTTGTAGTTAATGAACCCAAAATATACTCATCAGAAAATTACGAAATACAAAATAATGTTTTGTCTGGCCCTTTTTCTATAGAAGAACTTGATTCTGCGATTAAAATTTCACGATGTACTTCTCCGGGGAAAGATAGTTTCAGCTACAACATGATCAGGAATTTACCCGAAACAGCAAAAAAATACCTTTTAAAAATATATAATGAATGGTGGATAAATGGTAAATTTATTCAGGAATTCAAAGAAACCATACTAATATTCATATTAAAACCAAAAAAAGATCCTAATGATCCCACTTCATACCGTCCAATATCATTAATGTCATGCTTAGCAAAAACATTCGAAAGAATCATAAAATCTAGATTAGAATGGTTTCTAGAATCTAAAACACTACTTCCTCCCTCTCAATACGGTTTTAGAAAAGGCAAAGGAACTGCAGATGCCTTAATACATTTAGTGTCTGATATTCAAAATACCTTTTCAGATAATGGATATCTTGCTTGTTTTTTCGTAGACCTCAAGGCTGCCTATGATTCTGTTAATTTGGACATCCTAGAATCAAAATTAATTTCTTTAGGGCTACAATCAAATGCTTCCGCCAATATTGTACAATTATACAGAAACCGCAAAATTTTTATCAGAGACCACGCTAATAACCTACATGGGCCAAGAATTGTAAACTGTGGAATTCCACAGGGAGCAGTTCTGAGCCCACTACTCTTTAATATCTATACCCTAGATTTGCATAAAATATTTCATCAAAATATTAGAGTTGTTCAATATGCTGATGATATCTGTATATATACAATCCACAAGTCTTATAACCAATGTATTAGTGATCTGCGTTATATAATGTACTGCCTCCAAGGATGGTTAAACGAGCATTCATTGGATTTATCCCCGAACAAATCGGCGGTGATGGTTTTTACACGTCATCGGCTGGTTATGGGGGATACAATCAAATTATGTGAGAATTACATTCCCGTTACAGATAATTACAAGTATTTGGGTGTCTTTCTTGATAAAAAACTAACTTGGAAAATACATATAGAACATATTAAAAGTAAATGTGAGAAAGGTATAAATGTTTTAAAATGTGTGGCTAAGAGGAATTGGGGCGCCGACCCCACAACCTCACTTTTGTTTTACAGATCCTATATACGATCTATAATTGACTATGGATGTATTATTTACGGATCCGCATCCAACTCTAATTTATTAATTATAGACAGAATTCAATTAAAAGCAATAAAAATTTGTTTAGGTGCGTTTAAATCGTCGCCCTCGCCGGCAGTTTTAGTAGAGGCTCAGGAACCTCCCCTTTCAATCCGCAGACAATTTTTGGCCCAAAAGAAAATAATAATGTTAAGGGTTTCATCTTGTGAATACATAACAGATTCCATATATAAACTATCTATCGATAACCTCATAAACAAGTATTGGACATTTAAAAACAGCCCTCCTTTGGCAGAAGCATTTGTTTCTACTAACCACCTAGTAACAAATATTAAAAAATACAGCCCTTTAGTTAATACAAATTCTGAATATTATAAAAATTTTTTTAAACCAACAGTGATTACTAAAAAATTTTCAGATATTCCACTAATAAATAATTTCATTTTAAAAAATATACTTACTAGTTTTGAAAGATATAATACCATCTTTTGCGATGGTTCTAAGTCCCAAAAGGGAACTGGTTGTGGGTTCTATGTTTCCAATCTTAATCAAACATCTAAATTTAAAATATCGGATATATGTTCTGTTTTTACGGCAGAAGCAAACGCAATTTTACATGCGCTGAAATGGATAGAAAATAATAACGCTGGTAATTCCGTAATTCTAACAGACTCATTGTCGGTATTACAGTCTATCAAAAAACATCCTACAAACATAAATTCCAACCACTTAGTAAAACTAATAAGAGAAAAACTCATCAACCTTAAAAATAGTGATACAAATATAGTTTTTTGTTGGGTTAAAGCTCATGTGGGAATAGTTGGTAATGAAATGGCAGATCTCGCTGCAAAAGATTCCACAAACTTAGAGTATTGCGAGGAACTTTACACGGTTCCCGATATTATCAATTGCTTTAAAAAAGAAATAAGAATCAATTGGGAAAAGATCTGGATTGATTTCAAACATAACAATAATTCAAACAATCATTACACACAAATTCAGCCTAATACATCTAATACTGTTTCCCACATTTCTGAATTTCAAGTATCCAGACAGTATTCTATTTACATTACTAGGATGAGGTTGAACCATGGTGGGTTTCCTTCCCACCTATTTAAGATCGGTGTCCTAAGGACACCCTTCTGTTCTTGTGATAATAATTCAGTAGGAGATCTTAATCATTTGATATTTGCATGTAACAACCACAATAAATATAGAAAAAAATTTTTAACGAAGTTATTAGATATAGGGATTTCTTTTCCAACCAATATTACGTTGCTATTGATCTCAAACAATAAAAAAGTATTTAATACATTGATAACATTTATTAAAGAATCTAAAATTAACATATAAACCAATAACAATTAACAATCAGTGGTAACAATTGTAATAAAAATAATAATGTCTGTGGCAAATGGGTTAATCCCGATGCCAGTCAACCACTGCACACACATTGTAATTGAACATATTTCAAAATGTGCATATTTTGGTAATATTTTTTAAATTCTAACTCCTTAATCTTTACTGTGTTGTATAGTATTCCTGAGGATCTATCTATAAAAGCAATAATACCAATATATTCATTGAAATAGAGATAATCTTTTCCTTTTATTACCAGAGATTGAATAAATGCAATTTCCGTTTAATCAAGCACGTCGAGAAAAAAAGAAATGTTTGCTTTTCCCGACACGTATTATAGGACTTTTCTTCCCGTTTTTCATAGTCATTGTTATGAAAATAAAAGTATATTGTCTGAAAAGATTAGAAAGTTTGCCAGAAAACGGATCCCATTCCGCGAAGGTGCAGTGTTCCTCCCCTATTGACTTGCTGTTCGTTCATTAGCCAATTTCGTGTGCAGAATTACTAATGCATTCAGTAATATATGCACTACCAGTGGCATACAGGGTATACACAATTACAAAAAATTGGTTTGTTAAAAAAATTAATTTGTTTTGAGTTTCCACAACAATCAATGTATTTACTTTGAATAATTTATGAATCTGAGTTATATATCTTAAATGGGATTCAACTAGAGCGTAATATACATTTTTAGCTGGTTTAAAAACTATTTCTTTAGTCACAGTTCTGATTGCAAAACATCCAGAAGAAATAGTTCTATATATTTCTAATATTGGACAATTTTAGCACTTTTTTAAATTGATATTTGAGTATGTAAGGTCTAGATCTACCGCTTATACCACCTCATTATTTTTTAACACGAATCCTTGCATGTAGAACTGTAGCTTCATGATTAATCTGGTTTTTAAAATATACCGTCTACCATTGTCACAATGAAAACATGTTTAACCAAAAATTGTGATTAGCGACTTTTTCACAAAAGTTATTTCTTCTTCTGTTATGTCACTAGTCTCTTTAACGAATCGGAATCTTATAGGTCGACAATACCGTAGAGAAGAGGGTGTTGGGTTTGCCCATACAATTTTTTCATTTTTACCACAAACCAATCATGGAGGAACGAAACAGCTCTGAAATATCTTTGCTTCTGAGTTGGCATCATTTTCAAATTTTTGTTTGAACTGAAATTGCTGAGATCCATCGCAACAGCATTTACAAATTATCTTCAGGTTATCTCGTTCTTGTTCTTTCAATGATATCAGGACCTCTTCTAGGAATATTGACAAGCGCATAACTGCAAGGTCAACTAAAGGCTGTAAATCGCTCTCCGCACATGTACTGTGCATGATTCTGCGGGTTGATAGCGTTCTTGTTTTACCTTTTGTAAAAGGGTGTAGTTTTTTCCTCGAATCTCTCTGGCAGTTTTCTCTCGGTTCTATTGAATTAGGTTTTGATAGCAATCGTTAGATTCTCTTGCCTAAAATTTTGTTTTAGATCTGGGTTATACTAATTCTCTGCAGTTTGATTTTACACTTTGATTTGTCAATTTTTGGAAAAGGAGTTTTCTTTTATAGTAAAGTTTTGCAATAAATTATCAACTTTGGAAAAAGTACCAAATAGTATCGTAAAAGGATTGAGAAAATACCGAAGGGAAATTTATACGTGCCCCGCGTGCAGGTCGCTGGTAGAAGGAACCCCGCAGTGACCAATTTTCCAACGAATATTTTATGATTTGAAAGTTAAATGAATTTAAAAAATAGATTAATTAAAGTGAAAGAAGAATAGTAATTCTGCTTATTTATTTTCAGCAACTCGGGAACAAGCCTACGTGTACGCAATCAGTTCGGCAGCTCTGACCTACACAATGGCACGTGCCTGTTCGAGCGGCGCCCTCTATCACTGCACGTGCGCCAGCAAACCCCCAGCAGTTCCCAACGGTCAATTCCAATGGGGAGGCTGCGGTGACAACGTGCAATGGGGAGCTCAGTTTACAAGGAGGTTCATCGATAACGTAGAGAAACACACTTTGGAAAAAAGGAGTAAAGAAATCACAGATTCAAAGAAGGTTGTCAAAATGCAGAGCGACGAAGCTGTGGGGACAAATGCTGTGGCAGCGGTTAATTTACACAATAATAGAGTGGGTAGGAAGGTAACAGATTTCTGTAAAATACAAGTTGTCTATTAACTAATCAATTTAGATTACTGATCCATATTTTATATCATTTAGGTTATGGTTGAGAGTTTAAGAACGCAATGCAAGTGCCATGGTGTATCGGGTTCTTGCAATATTAAAACCTGCTGGAAGGCGCTTCCTCCTATGTCAGAAATCGGCGTCAGGCTATTAGAAAAGTATACCAACGCAATAAAAGTATATGGAGACGCTTTTGGCGAAATTATACCCGAAAAAACTGCTAAAAGAGTTAAAAAAGCAGCCAGCACGCAGCTGCTGGTTTATATTTCCAAAAGTCCAGATTATTGTACAAAAGATGATAAATTAGGAAGTTTTGGGACGGTAGGAAGGTGAGTTACATTGTTTATATATAAACTATAAATTTCATAAAGTGCCTTTGGTACCCGGAACAAAGTTATTTTGATCTGGGTTCCGGGATATAGCGGAATGGTGGGCAATGAAAAAGCTGACGTGCTCGCAAAGAAAGGAACCGAATTTGAGTTCATAGGATCAGAACATTGTTAAAGGAATTATGTCAAACTGGGCAGAGGTTGTGTAATATTTATCCACCAGGGCTAATTCAATTGAAGGCATTTATATTCAACCCTTTTATAAACGCGTGTGCTCAGATCGGTGAATAGAGTAGGGACGATCTAGGGACTGAAATACAGGACATTATCCTCTAGTTAACAACATCGGAATGATAGATCTTCAACACACATCAAGGACAAACAGTAGGTCTTCTTACCGTTACCGGGCTCTGTCGCCTACGACGGTACATGAATGTCATCAATCCAGCGGAAAAACTAACAGTGTGCAGGTTCTGAAAAGAAGAAGAGGAAACATCAATCTACATCCTGTGCCAATGTGAAATCCTGGTAAACTGAGGTTTTGTCATATTTATAGTTTCGATATTACAGGCTGTACACTTAAATAAATTGGTTGAGATGAAATTCGTTAAGGTTTGCCTGGTTTTCAAAGCAATTTTCTTCTGCAATTTTCAAGGGTTTAGGTATCTTAGTCTAAATGATGCATTAATTAGATGAGTTAGTTTTACAATTGCTTTCTTTGGAAGTTGGTTTTAAATTTCACCGGTTACTAAGTCAAAGTCAGAAGCTTTTTCAAATAACACAAATCTACAAAAAAATATTGCGCTGCATGAGATATTTTTGGTAAATTTTATATTTTGTAAGGTGCCGGATCCCAAAAATTACCTTTATTTCCGTCCATCACGTATGGCTTTTGTGCAAAATGGGTGTTTACTTTAAAAAATCAATATTGTATTACAAATAATAATTAGACATGATTTTCTTATAATTAAAAAAAGAAATAAAAATAGTTATTTATGCAACGAGTGTGTTAAGTTATACACAAGTTGTATACAATATTTTTTCTACTGCCGTACACATCCACTAATATTAGAAATATAAAAGTTACTTTTTTTCACTAATGCTATGTACATTTTTTGTCAAATTTTACTTTTATTCACTATTGCGTAAAAAAATTTACTTTACGCACTAGTGCAAAAAGTACAACTTTACGCACTCCATAGAGTTTCCTACTGAGCATCCAGTAATCAGCTAGAATGTTGATATCCCAACTTCCTTGGTATTGTCCATCGAAATCTCGGACATCCTGGTGAAATCTTTTAAGATACTCTGCTCTCCACTAAAGACTTAAGTTTTTGGTGAAACTCTAAATATGGGAGTGTCAATATGACTTTTGCAAGAAAACCTGTCGTGATGGAATTTTTTAAATATTTTTCCTGGTTTTAGTGAGAAAATACCTACATGAAACAGTCAAAAAAATATTTGGTTGCAGACCTGTGTAATTACATATATTTCATCAGATTTCATCCTTTGGAAAAGTGAATCTATTCTTCTAGTAATGATGTTCTTCTTCATTATTCGCAATTATTGTTAAAATTTTTATTGAGAGCGATACCTTCATGTTAAATTTTGATGAATTCTGTTTCTTTAATTGCCACTAGAAACTGTCAATTAATGAGCTGTCTATTAATGAATATGTTTTTATTTACGTCCCTCATACTAATTTGTTCTAAAAATCTGTATACGACCTGAAAACGTAATTTAGCACATCAAAACGCTGAATTCCTTCAAGTCACATTATTTTTGTCAACAATAAATCACAAAAAAGAATAGCAATTATAAAAAAAAACGCAAACTTATCCATACAATCCAAAGAATTATATCGGCTAATTGCACCAACTAAAAACTGGTTTATTTCATTCTTTATGGCACTATTTTTTTCTAAAAGCTTCTGCCGAACAACCTTAAAAATTGCAACGTAGCTTTCTTTATTCGGTTATGAGGAATTCGATCACATAATTGCAATAAATTAACTGAATTGTTAGGGAAAAATCGTAGGTCATTATTTTAAATTAGGGTCCGTGCCCGATGCGGAACGACGTGCTACGCTACCCTTGTTTTAAAAATTTAAACGAACCATAGGCGGAGAAAGGGAAATAATTTATAGGTATTTACGTGAATATATTATTATGCAGAAAGTCAAATTTTTTCCACATTATGGAAAACTTTCGTATTGATTTCTTAGATAAAAGTATTTTTCTAATTTTGACATATAAAGTGACATTTTTTTGTAATGGCAGTAAGTGTTAAAATGATCTACTTTATGCAAACAGTTGCATAATGTTGAACATTATGAAACTGTAAGAATTTAGGTTTTTAAGACCGACGTCAATGTAGTTGTTTGTTTCGGGATCTTTCTGGCTATTGTCGATTTTCTTCTCTTTTCATGGTGAACTGGACTTTAGGATGAAAACTGTTCAAATGGTTTAGGAAATCCTGGACGTCTTTTTTTCCCGTGGCTCCACATTACAAAAGGGTTGTTTATTGTTTCAAAGAGAAGTGAAGTGCATGTAAAACAAAAGGTTGGAGGTTGAAATTGATCTCTTTGAAAGTGAGTTGAGTGTCGTGTGGAAATGCTAGCATTTTTGTGCTACTGTTGTGATTGCTCTAGAGAAAAGATTGTATAGTTGGACAATGTCTTGTGATTTTTTTTTGCCTGGCGAGGAAACTCATGTTCGGCCCCAGTGCTTGTTTCCATCGCGTCTGAGAGTGAGGGACTCAGAGCTCTCTGGGTGCAAGTCTCTGCCTACCCTCCAAACCTCTCTACCTGTATCATGCGCAACACTGGAATCACATTGGTATTGTCTGCATCAGTGATCCAAATTTGGCACGATATCCTGATTATCGTGTGTTTATCAATGTTCATCGCGTATATTCGGAGTGCAGGATTCCTCACGCTCCCGTTCGAGAAAGAAGACCCCGCATTGAGTACGATGTTCAAGTTTTAGAAGAAATTGAAAACTATCCGACTACTTCGGCGAGAACAATAGAAAAACGAACAGGAATACCCAAATCGACAGTAAACGAGATCATTAGGAGATATCAATATCACCCATATCACGTGCAACGTGTACAAGCCCTGCTGCCTTGGGACTACGAACAACGCGTACGGTTTTGCCGCAGAATGTTGCAAAAAAATAGAGAGGACCCGAACTTTATAAACAAAGTACTGTGGTCGGATGAGAGTACATTTAAAAAGGATGGCTTTATAAACATGCACAATTTGCATTCTTATGCGTTGGAAAATCCCCACTCCATTCGAGAAGAAAGGTCCCAGTACCGTTTCAAAGTAAACCTGTGGACTGGTATCCTAAACGGACATGTAATTGGTCCATTCGAATTACTAGAAAATCTGAACTGGCAAGCTTATTTACATTTTTGTCAAACCCACCTACCGCTTCTTTTGGAAGATGTTCCTTTGGCCGCACGTCGAAGAATGTGGTTTCAATATGATGGCTGCCCGGCACATTATGCACATCAAGTTCGTGCGTATTCAAATCAAACCTATCCCTACAGATGGATCGGCCGATTTAGGTATATCCTTCACTGTAAGTTAATAATAGTAAACTGTTTATTAGAACAATGGGTAGTTTTGAAAAGTACATTAAATGAGCAAACTTTTCAAATCACTAGTCAGGTTAGTGTAGACCTTTTTTTGTACAGTATGAGGTGTTAAATTTGAGTGATGAAAAATAAAAATAAATTATTTCTCTGTAAAATAAGATTTCTTATTGAATATTTTGAACTTTCGGTTCAATGTTGATCTTTGTTTAATGAAATGGTTATTCACAGTTGCAAAATCTAAATCAGAATCTAAGAATTATACATTTTAGGAGTGACACTCGAAAATCTGATTTTATTAAAGTGGCAATATCTCGAAAGCCATAGATTTTTTTACTAAGGTCATATTAAGTGTTTCTGAAAGCTTATGAGTTGGTTTATCACCTCTTTTAGTATTATCTTTGCGGACACCCTGTATAATATATGTGTTAATAATTGAACTATTTGTAATATTTATCATATTTTTAGGCAATGCAACGTATCGACGAGCGGCCCAGAAAGTTGCAGACAGCTGTGTTGCGGAAGAGGATATCGTACAGTAGTTGACGAAAAGATAGAAAGATGCCAGTGCAAATTTTACAACTGTTGTTATGTCAAATGCCAAATTTGTCGAACGAAAACCCAAGTATATGAATGTTTGTAAGCACAAAAAATCGTTAAAAATGTCCATATTTATTATTTATAGATTTAAATTTTTATTTTAATCTAAAATAGGTGTTATCAGATGATTTTATACTTACTAATTTCATAGTGAGGAAATTGATGTTAATTAAAACAAAAATTAGAAGTTTATATGTGAATTATTTTTCAATAAAGATGGCTTTAGATGTTTGTGGAATTTATCCGAAATTACAAGTTCAAATATGGTAGAAATAATTTGAAAATTCGGAAACAAATCTCAAAAATCTAATGGTCTAGAAGTAGGACATTTTTGTATTGAACAAAGATGTCTGAGTTCGAATCCCAGGGCTGACAGGATTTTTTCAAATCTCCAAGTATGCGTATTCACCTTTGGGGTTCGGGGATGATCTAAATATTTCGTAGCGGAATTTTTTGTTTCCGAATTTTCAAAATTATTTTATAACTTATTTCAGATCATTCTGACCTTTCTGATTTCGAATTCACAATTTTTTCAAATATGGTATTTTTCTAAATTTTCTATATTTGATTACGTGAGTTTTAAAGTAAATTCTTATTTAAAAACTTCAAGCAAGATTTGATTTCAAATTTCGGAAAGTACTAGTAGTATTAAGTTAGTATGTATATTGTATATAATTGTATTAAACATTTTTGAACTTGTAGTTACATTCACATATAAACTTTAACTAAAATATTACTTATTTATGATAGACGATATTAATAGAAGTTCCAAAAGTATGGAATAACTTTGTATAAATAGTATTTATAGAAATTGCTTTAAAATATCCCGTTATATGCATCACTCTGTGGTTTTAATTTCTTTACTTCAAATTTTCTTGTAAATTATGTTAAAAATAATGCAACCTTAGATATTTACTCTAATGTGCAGCTCAGCTACTCCGATCATGCAGAAATCAAATTTCTATCTGCATTATATACCAATCATATATGGCGTATTAGCAGAAACTTAAATAAATACAATCTTGAAAATAATAGAAATAAAATATAAGTTGATAGATACTTACCTGACATCTATTTATATTTAAAAAGACAAGTTAACAACTTACAAGTACAATAGCTATAGATCTCTAGACCTAAAATAAAAAAATAGTGAACACAATAGGGAGTGTTCCACAATGAAACACTTTTTAAATTTTTTTTCTCGAATCTACATACAAAACCAAAATCCCACTTTTATCAAAAATTTTAATTAACACTACATTTACCTTTATAATAAAATATCAAAATTAGATGCAAATGTGATTTGTTTTTTTGTAGAACAATTTAAAAAAAAACTGAATTTTGTTTCACTGTGGAACACTAGTGGGGTACAATGAAACGGCAGAAACAAACAATTAAAAATAGGTTTTTATTTTTTACAAACACAAAAATGAAAACGCTGCAAATTAAAGTAAACTATTAACTCAATAGTAACTAGGTGTAACTGATAAATTGATGTTTCATTAACGAACTTCAATATTGGTGAAGCTAAGTTCAAATGAAATCAGATCCACTTGTCTTCTTGTTTTGCCATGCTAATTAGGTTTTGGTAAGATCATTTTGATATCGCTTTCAGGAACTACTGCCATAGGCGCCGGAACTCAAAAATTGCTTTGGGTGCCCGGCCTCTATGCGAAAAATGGGGGCTGTCACCTCCCCCCTCTTCCACACCTCGCTTAAAGACGCCACCGTTTTTTAAAAGCACTTAAAAAGCTATTTTAAAGCGTTGATTTTATGAAAGTTTTCTTGAAAAAAAAAATGTATTGTCAAATGTCCAATTGCTGGATAGGCAGGAGGCTACCACCTAAATCAGGATATCTAGCATACGGCATTTGGCATCCCTATATGCTCGGTGTAGCCATCACTGGTATTCAGTAGAAACACAGTATAAAACATTTATTAACTATTATGAATTTAAAAGGAGATTTTTGATTATTTATTATTACACATATAATGGAGTATTGTATATAAACAGGGTGGTCATTTGAAAACAAAACAGACCCAATTTTGGGCACCCCAGGTCATTTACGAAAAAACGCTTGGATCCGTCAATTTTTGATTTTAGGGGGAAATATTTTTTTGGTAGTTTCACCCCCTGAACGGAAACCCTCTAGCGGGTATGAAACTTACCCCTAAAATCTTAAATAGAAAGAGGGGTCGAATAATAGCTTATTTTCAAAGTATATTTACATAGATTATAACCCCCGAGTTTTAAAACGACATGATCTTTTAACGATCTTTATTTTCTGTAAAAGCTTACCAGTAAATGCTGGAAATGCTGACCCTGAGCCTCCATGTAATAATAGAGGTTTTGTTCAAAACGCTTTCGGACATTCGAAGCATCTGTGGGGGTGATTTGATGAAATTCATCAATTATCTGTTGTCGCAGATTTTCCAGTGATGTCGGCTGGGTGGCATACATTTTAGTTTTCAAGTGGCCCCATAAAAAATCTAACGGGCACAGTTCCGGAGACCGTGGGGGCTATTCAATACTTCCTCTTCTTCCGATCCATTGATCCTGGAAACTTTTGATCCGAATACTGACGAACAGTGGCGCACCGTCCTGCTAGAATATTAAGTTGGTTGCTATGTACTGATCGTCATTCTCAATCAATTCCAATAATGCTGGATAAATGGCGTTTGCTAATAATTCCAAATACATTTCTGCGGTTAAAGTTGCAGGTAAAAAAAGGGGCCAATTAAACGGTTACCAAAAATGCCAGCCCAAACATTGTTTTTCGGGATGTTGCGTATGCACTTCATAAAATATTCTGGGATTTGAATCGGACCAATAACGACAGTTGTGACGATTTACCGTACCATTTAGAAAAAAAAGTGCATTTGTCTGAAAAACACACGTTAAAAAGAATTTGTTGATTATTTATTGCCCGTTTAGTCATAACTTCACAAAATTGTAATCGTCTATCAAAATCGTATTCGTTAAGTTCTTTTACCAGATGTATTTTGTAGGGATGAAACTTGTGTTTTTTCAATATCTTCTGAATGCTACTTCTCTTAATAGCAGATGTTATTGCCAACTGTATTGTACTCAATGTGGGTTCTTGAACAACATGCCCTTAAATCGCCACCTCTGTAGCTTCATTTACTACAGCTTTTTCCATTTCACGTTATTTGTTAGCTACTGACCCCGTTTCCCTAAATTTATGGACTATTTCCAAAATATACTTTCGATGTTGATTGTTAAACAGTTTAGCGTTTTTTGGTCGATAACCTGGTTTTTCGCCAGCACTACTAGAGAGCTCTTTCTGACTCTAAATGAACGTTTTCTTCTAACTGTGCTTGATCGGGAGCAACTTTTAAATGTTCTCCCTTCTCCCCTCAAGAATTTGCTCAATGGCATATGTACATAGCTCTTGTCTTGATAATTGAGGATATCAGCTCGAAAGCGGCTTCATCCCCAAAAGCTTATTTTGAGAAATGTTTAAAACAATATTATTGAAAAATAAAGCGTCCTACTTATCCCATTTTAAGAAATTTAGAAAAATATGTTTTATGTTAAATTGCTTATTTTGGTTATAACAAGTTAGAAAATTAAAAAATGAAATATTTTGGAAAAAGTTGTTTAGACCATTTTGCTTTTTTTAAAATGTTTTAAAATTTGTTAGGTCATGGTACGAAAAAAAAATAATTTTTAGAAGTTACTGTTTTCTCTCACAAAAAATATAAGAAAGTAATCATGAAAAATAATTCCCACGTAAATAATCAACATCAAATTTGTCTTCTTCCATAAAAATAAAATCCTCAGACAGATCTTCTGCTGACTTTAAGTTTTTGTAAAAATCGTGAGATACAGCGGAGGAAAATATTCAGAAAGTTTTGCTTTTTTTTATGAGTATACATTTTTGGCCAATGTTGAAATTCGGTAAGACTATTTTCGCCTGAATATACACACCCAATCACTGTAAATTAAAACGTTCAGTTTATCCTATTTTAAGCTTTTCTGTTTTTTGTTTAAGAATAAAGTACCATGTTGAAAGTTTTTCAATCTTACCGATCATGTCAGATGAAGTGTTCATGTTTTTGTGAACTTAACACATCAACAACTAATATTGTTAAATTCAACACCAAAAATAATAATTAAACAAAACAAACCACATCAAACTTTTTCACCTTCACAAATAGACCGTCAGATAGTGACCGATTTAGGTGCCCCATTTTCGCATGCAAGCCTCGAAGAGGGTTGAAAAATACATCGATGTAGAGTGAAAATTTACGAGTGGCTCTTGGGATAACACATGGAAAATTCGATTTTCCTTATCAGAAAAATTTTCCGACCCCAAAATGCAATTGTACATTCGGGTCATTCAAAAAAATATGTTTTTCGAACTAGTGACGATGTACGTTTTCATATATTCATTGGGCCTGTGTGGAAAAATCGGGCAAAAACTCGATTTTTCCTTAGAAGATTACACCCTTATTTTAAGCTTTAGCCACTTGCAACATTAAAGCCTTTGGTTTTCCGAAGCCTAGTTCTATTAATTAATCATATAGTGAAAACGGCTTGCGTGGAAAAATGGGAAACAAATAACCTTTCGTTTTTGTTAGGGAAAATCGAATTTTCCATGTGTTATCCCCAGCAGCCACTCGTAAATTTTCTTTCATTCTTCTTAAAATCGATGTACTTTTCAACCCTCTTCAAGGCTTGCATGCGAAAATTGGGCACCTAAACCTGTCACTATCTGACGGACTAAAAGTACTTAGGGAAAACGCCCTATCCCACAATAATTGTGAATTAGGCCAATTTAACGCAACTCCAGTTGAAATAATTCTTTATACCAAAGTTAAACTAGTAGGTTCATCTTTTAAACAGTATTAAAATGTGGCTTAGGCTATTTTGCACTATGTAGGTATACAGTTAGGCATCATACATTTGTGGCTTAGGCCGTTTTTGCTAAGTTAATTATAGACCACTATTAGTCGTTCTTTTTTGACGGCATAGGGTTTTATACACCAAGAATAATAAACCCTTAAGTCCAAGTTCAACGCGCTGTCTATGACTTATCACAAAAAATACAGCTACGAACAATAATATTTTATCGAGGCATCCTGTCGCTATACCAATTGGGCCACTTATTGACACTTTTGTCCACGTTGTGCTATGGGTGCTCCGCACCCAGTTTAAAACTGCTCTGGGAGAGCCCCGGGGATAGGAGGTCCATTTTTCTTTACCATTTATAGTTAAAGAGATTCTCTATTAAAACATCGAAATTTGCCCACCCTGTACTCTACGTGTATACTTTAAGAGAATGCATTACTTTCGAGAGCAGTACGTATTTATATCTATTTATTCTAGTATGTATCAATACACTATCTAAAATTCAAGAGTAAGAAAAAACCGATAGTACATTTCAAAATACTAAAAAATATTCCACCATGGTCCTTAAAATATTCATTTTAACTATTATTTTTAGTTTACAATAAAATAAACAAGGAAAATGTAATAAAAACAGCTTGATTGAAACTTATTTATTTATTATCTTAATCTTAACCATATACATAACTTAAAGACCTGTAAATATCACTCTTACAAATCAATTAAAAAATATGTACATAATTTTACTCTACCTATCATAATTCTGAATGTATATCAGTCCTTTCTGTAACAAAAAATAAAATAAAATTAATATAATGATCGAAATAGTTTGTTTTTTTTTTTGGTAGAGGAAGCTTATAAATAATCAATATAAAGAAGAATGCAACATGGGGAAGGTGAAATAGTTTTTTTTGGTAGAAGGAGCTTATAAATAATAAAGATAAAGAAGAATACAACATGGAGGAAGGTGAGTTGAATTAAAGTTTTAAGGGGGTTAAAAAATACAGCTTTTTAACATAATCTCAAAATTTTCGATAAAAATACAAAAGTTCGCTCGATTTTTTTGTTTTTATTTTTTATTTCTGCAAAAATAATTAAATGAAATTTGGTAAAATTATACCTTTGTGTATCTTAAATAGACACAATTTTTTTTAGATAAAAAAATCCAAAAGATTTCAAGGTATTAATTTTTTTAACACTTTTTTTTTTAAAAATTATCCTACAAAGTTCTTCAGGTACTCATTTATTTCGTTTTGACATGTAGTTTTTGATAAAATAAAAAAATATATAGGTCACGATTATAAAACATGCATAGAAACAAAAAATTACAATAGCAACAATGAATTATTCCTCAATTATTGATATAATTTATTTAAATTTAAAAAAAATTAAATAAAAAACTGCACTATTCAATTATAAGGAAAAAATATAAAAGAAACTATCTTATTTTTTTGACCAGAACCTTTATTTTTGTTTATAGTTATGACATAAACATTTAAGAGAATGAAGGAGTCACTGACAACTTCATGATCTGTCAAAATTACGAGCATGCTTAACTATTCATTTTCTTTCATCAAGACATACGTTCTTACCAATTGCAGATGAGATAGCATAGGATAGCTTGAATGAATGAATATTGAAGTTTGACAACCACGAATAACATCCTATAGTAAAAACTATTTACAAAACTGAACTCTACGTGGAACGTGAAAGAGATACAATGATTGATTTTCCCGCAATGTTGCCTACACTTTTGTTTGACTTACCACACCTCATCTGCAATCACCCGTGTACTTGTTATTGAATCTTCCTTGATACCATTTAAAATGTATCTAAACGCACTCATTTTCAATTTACCATAATGAACAATTTAACAAGATAAACACACTACTGAATAACAATAACCGGTACATAATGAAATTGTGATTCATTAAAAACACAAAAAAAAATAGATAAAAACACAGAAAAAATAGATAAAAACACAGAAAAAATAGATAAAAACACAGAAAAAATAGATAAAAACACAGACTTATTAATTAGTCTAACTTTATACACAAGTTCATGCCTAGATTTAGATTTTTATTTGTCTTATTTTTTAGTTTTTTGAAAAAAATTACTTGAAAAGAACGTTTATTTTAACGACCTCTAAACACAGTTATAAAAAAGAATCGATTTAGAATTCACCATGTATATAATTTAATTTTTATTATTTTTGTAGTAAATATATAGAAAAATTAAAACATGTAAACTATGATTGATTGATTGATTAATAATGACGAAAAGGGGATTACAAGAAAATATAAAAGATGTTATAAGGTAAGTTTTTTTATTTATTCTCACTAAAATTTTTGATACTGCGAAAGGAACCTTCAAACTATGAATTGTATACCAAAGAGTACACTTTTTCACGATCTTATATTTTTGTAATTCTGGACCTTAGAGACAAAGAGTATTAAGTCCATTTTACAAAATTTTACAGGAGAGCTTGTTGAAACTTTTGACTGCCTGTATTTTTAATTGGACTTAATGGTTTTAAAAGTATATCTGTAAAACTAAAATTACTAGGACTTAATACTTAGCATCAATGGAAGGAGCAAGAGTAACCAAAAACTTGAAAATGAAAAAAGGTGGACTTAATACTGTTTGGTTTTGACGTCCAGAATTGATTTATACGAAATTGAGCTAGTTAAAGGATTTATCAGTGCTGATAAATTATTATAAACAAAATTTATCTTATCGCTATGTTCAAATCTATTTACCTTTTTCACTAACTTCAATGGACTCGGCAGGATCTGCATCTAATAATCCCGAATCAATTTTTTTCTGTAACGTTCTGATTTCCTCATCGTATCCTTTCCACTCGGGCAATATCCTCACAGCCGCTGTTAGCTTAGCCTCCTTGGTCATAGGATTATTACACTAAAATTATTTAAAAAATAAAAATAATATTGCATATTTCAAAATAAAACACTCACTAAATCTATAGTCTTGGCTCTCTCCTTCGAAGCATCATCACACCAAGTTTCACACCACAACCATTCTTGAGGTAGCGATTTTATCGCCACCTGATGGATCATATTGTTCGGAAGATCCTGGTCCAAATTAGACAGACTGTTGGGATCCTGACTGAGGGCCTGGTATTGCCCTCGAAGTCTATCGCCTGCTGCTATTCTCCTGAATCTCTTCAGGTCTACTACATATAAAGCGGAAATGTGGTACCTGGAAATATTGTAGGATTAAGATATTGTCATAATATTGTGTCACCAGATTTAAAAAAAATCCCCCATAAAAGTTGTGGATATAGAAAATGAAATGTATCCTGCAGATTTAATAAATTGTATTAAAAAGCAGAATGGTTTTTTAAATGATGGTGATTCTAATATATCTATTAAAGTTTTTAAAAAACTGAAGTCTACATTCATGGCTATAATTGTTTGTGATCCACAGTCAAGTGAAAATATACTAAAAGAAGGTTTTCTGTATGTTAATTGGGCAAGATGTCGTGTCTTTGATTATGTAGCTGTCTATAGATGTTTTAATTGTGGTGGCTTTGAAAATCATAGAGATAAATGTGATGTGTGCAAAAGTGCCCAAAGTGTTGTGATCCAGATCATCTCACAGATGAATGTACAAGTTCTGTGTCTAAATGTAACCATTATATAGAAGCAAATTCAAATATGAAAACTAACTTTAATGTTTATCATAGTATTTTCGACCATATTTGTCCTATCTTATCCTTCAGACTATCTTAATATAAATTTTTTAACTAGTGATAGTCGAAGTACCAACTTTTTGATTTATTTTATTCTTACAACCTTTTAAGCCATATAAAAGAGTTTATCAGAGTAAATAATGGCCTCGACTATATTTGTAGCAATGTTGGTGATGGTTTTTGTTTAGACTCAACAGCTGTTCTGAAGAATGGTCTATCTGATCATTCTGGTCAATTAGCTGTCTTTAAGTTAAATAGTAAAGATGAATCTATAAAAATATCAGTGAAACGTATATTTAATAATGAAAATTACAATTTATTTTTACAGCAAATCATGAATGAATCCTGGAATGGTATATATCAAACCGTAAATATTGAAGATGCTTTCAGAGTGTTTTCTGAAACTCTCTTTTATTATATGAATGTATGTTTTCCACTAGTCACTATTAAACATAAAGCAAAATGCAAATCTAACTGGATTACAAATGGTATACGTATTATGTTTAGGAAAATGGTAGACTTCGCCGTCTAATATATTGTATTTCATGAGAATCAGCATGGGTTCAGGGAAGGTCGATCTACTCAAACTGCCGTTAACAGCTTCCTTAATTACCTCTATGATAATTTAAATAAAAACAAAAGAAGTGTAGGTATTTTTATGGACTTAAGCAGGGCTCTGTTCTTGGGCCACTTATATTTTTATTAATTAACGACTTATCATTGTCGGTTAACTGAAAAAGGGTTAGAAAATTGTAAAAGTGACCTTTACCATCCTGTGGTGAACTAATTAAATGTTGGGCATAGTCGGAACATCAGGGGGGACACTTTATAGAGCGTCGTTCTTCTATTTTATAGAATATTTACGCTTGGTAAAGCAAATTCTTCAATAGAGCTCTGCAAGGTTTTTCTATTAAGTTCATATTTTAATCAATTGTTTTGTTATGGCGTGCATTAAATTATTAACAAAATTAGCTTTCAAATGAGGTGTCACACTTTACAATACATAACAGTTTTTTATCTCGCTAGGGGACGTTAAAAAACCAAAATGACACAATGAATAGATATTGGCATAAAAATCGTGTTTTTTCTATTTATTTTTTAAATTCTTCCAAATATTTTCAGATACAGTCGCTAACAGATACCCTGTACAAGGTGAGTTAATAATTATTAAACAAAAGTAACATAACAGTTAAGTATTAAATAATATAATAAGCGAATCTGGGATACATGCGGGGTGACAACTTTGAACACAATATTTAAGTTAGACAAGACCGTAATGGATACATTTTGAAATAATTAATGTATATTATTTTTGAGTTTTTTTACAAAAGTATTGTTTTTACCTTCTTCCTTGTAGATGGTTCCTCCAGTAACCGCTCTTCCAGAATCTGAATCCTTCCATCTCTTTACGAGATTCACAGAAGGGCGTGTAACCATACGGAGCGGCACCCAAATCAAGTTGCTGGAGTTCTGTCAAATCAGCTCTTACGACCTAACAGGAAATAAAATCATATTAACCCTTTAAAAAGAGACCTGGGGGTTCATATTTTTTATTTACATCTCGTAAATGATGTCTGAGAAATAAAAATGTAAAATATTTAGTCATAATGTTTTTGGGAAATACATATCCCAGAAAAACGAACACTAAAGTTTCACTGGGAAGATAATATATCTGCTTCTGTCAGATACATTTTTGAGCTCCACATTATTTTCTACAAATAAACAAAAACATAAGCAAGTAAACAGGGCCAAATGGGTTTTAGTGAACCTTATATCTCACCCCTAATGTTCCAAAATTTTTCTACATTCAACAGTCAAAATTTGAACCAAAAAATTTTCTAACCTATGTTTTTTTTACGAAAAATATGTATTTTCTTTTATAACAAACCCATAGGATGCATATCTAATGGTCAAAATATTTATACAAAAAAACAACATGAAATAAAAATTCACCTAACTTGAGTGCGCAAATTTATTTAGTGTAATACTGTTTACTATGAAATAAAAACAAAATGTCTTATTCATTTCTTACTAGTAAAATATAATCTGCCTGTACTTGCCACAAAGTACTGTCATGGAGAGACCAGTGGGAAGAATAGCGCCCACTTAGTGTTGTTTCAAATTACATTAAATAATTAGACAATCCCTATTAAAATCATAAATGTTTCTAAACTAAATTGTCAGAAAATTGGGACATATAGTTCCCATTAAAACTTCCGTAGATTTTGTTTATATGGGATGGGAAATTATTATCTCAGAGACACTTAAAGGGTTAATTAATTCAGTTTGACTAATCTAAAAGAAAATTACCTGATCCGCATCTACGAAAATGATTTTTTTAACGTCCAACGGGAAAAGTACGTCGAGGAATAGTATTTTGTAACCCCAAATGATCCTTTGCTTCTCGGTTTGTTGGTGTAACCATCTGGGCCATTTGTACTGTACTAGTTCGTATTCGAATCCGTATTCTTTAGCCATATAGGGCAAAAAGTCCTAAAAATAAAAACGCAATTTTAAATTTTCATAGATAGATGATCATATACCATTAAAATCATTGGCTTAATTTTCGCACAAAGATAGTTATTTATTCGTGTCTATAAATTGATTCAGTGAGAAATTCTCAGGTGCTAGATCCAATGATCTAGGACGCCAGATTATCAATAAACAGCTATGTTATTAAGAGATTCATGAGGTTAATAATTCTCATCGATAAAAAATGGCTGCTTGAGTTTCCAGTTAAGCTCATTAATGAATAATTACTATCTGAACCACCGAGATCTCTACACCCAAATGTTACATTGATGACATGTTCATCATCATCTAAGGGAAACATCAAATCTTTGAACTCATTCAAAGAGCACTAAAGATGAGACAAACTAGGAACAACCTTCCGGCAAATCCTGGAAAAGCTTTGAATTTTTCGACCTTGTTTTCAGAAAGCCTAAGAAACAGAAACCAAGTAAAAAAGGTGCGAGGATTTCATCCTAGCAATAATCTTCTAAAAAATGGTTGATTAAGGTATTTGTTTTTGTAGTTGGTTATAGGTAGCTGGATGATCTGATTCGAATGGCAGTCTAAATATTTTCTAACATCAAAAATTGTGCACAGTTTTGTTACAAGCTCAAAAACTGCGATACTCAACGATATTTTTGTAAGAAAGCTTGGTCAAGAATGAAAATATATTCTAAAACTTAAACTATGTTAACGAGAGAAACGATATCATTGCTGTTGCCCGACTGGTCAGCATTTTAATGTCGCTATCAAATATTTTGTCTATATCTATGCTATCAAATGATGTAACATTTCAGTATTTCAACGTTAAAAAAATGTACGCCCTTTCTCTTTTTCACTTTAAACAATCTTATGAGCAGGGCGAGATAGAGTGACACTGTTGAAGTAATGAAATTGTCTAGACGTTGGCACGTATAAAGACCTGATTTAAGATATACGTTTTAATAGAAATTGTAGAGGATTTTAATTTCGTCTTCGTACAGTGTAGAAAATTTTATTAAACAGTGTGATGTTATTTTTATAGAGTTGGTTTTTGTCATCTTTAACCATCTGTAAATCCGTTGAAAAAATATCTATTATTATGTTAATAATCAATCAAATAGTATAACTTACTTTTACTTGAGGAGAGAGATAGTTTTTCAGAAACCAAAACTTGACAGGTGTCTTTGTGTGCTTTAGAACAGACAACATCATAATCCTTAGGAATCTTTCGTATAAGTGACCGGAAGCTAGAGAAAATATGTTTAATTTTTCATCGGGTTCATCTTCGTTGCCCTTGAAGGAACTAAAAATGAAGAAGAAATAAGTTTTGTTACATTTCAAACAAAAAAAACTGTACCTGGCTATCGAATTCCAAATACCAGAATTGTTATCTTCTTCGGAAAGCAAATCTACATTGATTTTATCAGGTTTCTTTTGAACTCTCAATTTAACGATGTGAGATCTCAATGAACTAATAAGCACTTTAATATCGGTTGAATTTTCGGGAGTATCACTTCCATCATGACTAAAAAGTATGTATCAACATTACTATTATTATTTTTAATTTTAGATCAAACATACCTAACAATATCGTATATATCGGCACTCCTGCCCTGCCTTAACCTTAAAACCCAAGCGCCGGGATTGGCTTTCAATTGGAAGTAACCCAAATTAGCCATAACGATGGTATCGACAATGACCGGTTGGTTTTCCGTGCCGAGCGTTATTTGCAGACCTCTTGGAGGACTGCCAGTGTTTTGTTCGAAGCAGTGGCCTTCGAGAAGCAGGTATTCTAACTCGTATTCACTAAAAAGTAAAACACCTTTTAATAATCCAGGCATAACCATAAGAAAGCCACTTGATACAATACTAAATGCATATGACTCAATCTTTCTGGTAGAGAAAGTGGTATACCACCATTTTTATTAGAAGATAGTTACACACCAGTAATATCTTCTGTTTTGTTAACTAAAAACTTACCTGTGCACATTGCTTTCGACATTTTCCAATCTGATGTTATCCAAATCGTAGACGGATCGAACTACCTCTACCAACCAATTTTCAGGTACGTGATAATTTTGCGTTAACAAAGGTGACGTTGGCATATTATTAAATCTTGCTATAGGACCAAGTAGCTGTTTACCGTCTTCTCCAAATTGAATTTCAGGTTCCAAAACAAATCGATAAAAGCTGAAAATTAAATAATTTCATAGAAATGTCTTTACTTTGTTATTAGTGTGAATTCTGCATTTAGTCAAAATCATTGATATAAATATTGTTAAAAACATACATATTTTTATTCGTAAATAATAACCGAATACGCCTCTGTGCAGACACGAGCTCTTAGTAACAAATCGTCGGTTGAGAAGAATATTATCCTAAGTTCGTTACAATTAGTTATGAGTATTACACTTATAAGCAATTTTTGTTCCTTATACAACTTCTTAGGGCATTAGATAGTATTGCATAAGCTAAAATTAAATAGGACTTATTATGTCAATAACTTATTTTTCAAAAAAGGGCATAGGATAGTTTAAATGGACACAGGATAGTTTTCTTCTTAACCGAAGAAATTATAAGTAGAAAATGGCGATGCCAATTTTCACACAGTTGTCTGAAGAGTTACATCATCGGATATCACAGGACGTAATTTTCATTGCTCCAATCTAAGACAGCGCATGATTTAACGATTCACATTACCCAACTTCACTAGTAAGAATCTTTGTGAAATCATTCCATTAATATCTTTTAACTAGCTCACTTTGGCATGAGTCAAGAGATTGCGGTAGTGTGCTAACAAATTTTTTGGGATAATGATCATTTTTAAAATTATAAGAATTTTGTAAACTTTATTATTATTATTATTATTATTGCATCAAGCACATTATTTTAAACCTTCTACAAGAATTAGGAGAACTTCTATACTTCCGGAATCATTAAGCGTATAAAGGGATACATCACAACGAACTAACCAATAGAAAAAAAAAACACATCTTTTCATGGTTCTTCCAACCGGATTTTCAAGAAAATAATCCATGTCGCTGGAAGAAGATGAAAACTATATTCCAAAAAAAAAATAGTCCATTTTCAAGACATTAAGGAACGGCTTCAGAAAGCAACAAACCTACATTCAATCAAATAAAAGTTAAACATTGTTATAAATAAAATTTAGTGAAAAATTTAATAAAAACAAGTTCACGGTTTGCTTTTCTTTAGGCAGAGGGGTAGAAAATTGAAAACATACATATTTTTAACCGCAAATAAAAATTGAATACGCCTCTGTGCAGACATGAGCTTTTAGTAGCAAACTATAATTTAAACGTAGTCACACCGGATGTAACCAATTATGAGCAGAAGAATTGTGACGCCAACTTTCACAAAGGTGTCCAAACAGTTACATCACCTGATGTAACAATCATTGATTCCACCTGGTGACTTTATAAATTGCATCACCAGCTTCACCAGAAAGAATCTTTGAGAAATCCTGTGCAACATAATCTACAAAAATGAAATAAAGAATGCTGCGTTGGGCACATTATAAAACCTCCTACAATACTCTGAGAACTTCTAGACTTGAGGAATCATCAGGTAAAACTTAAAAAATAGGTATATCATATAGTACGTAAAAACCAAGGTACCAACCTTAAAAACCTCCCCAAGCCTCTCTCTGGATCCCAGGGAAAGCGCAAGCTGACCTTGACGAGAAAGAGGTTGTGCTCAGGCGACTTGAGGGGCAAAACTCAAACTTGCATGCGAAATGGTGCACCTTCCACCATGAAATCAAAAAAGACCCTAAGGGCCATCTCTTCGTCTTCGGCATCGGAGACGAAGACATGGGAACCCTAAAGGCCAAATCAATGAGGATGAGCTATGCGTTCACCTCATTGATTATAAGGCCAAAGGTCGAAAAAGAGGCTGAAGCGGAGCCCAGTGAAGACTCCTTGGTAAAGGACCCTCTTTCCCCCAATTTAAGCCAACCGTGAAGGATGTCGAGCCAGAAAAAATGGCACTCGATGACCTCCAGCAAGAAAACTCCGAGAAGCCAAAAGAGACCAGCCCCTCCCCACTTTCGGAGGAAGGGATGGTCGAATAAATAACCATCTTGCTGCCCAATTTTCAACGGAGGACCGGGAAGCAATAAAAGAGGTAACGATTATACAATGTAACTTGCAGCACAAAAAGGTGGCTACGGGAACATTATGCCGCCGCCTTGGTGAGTTGCGAGATGCAATAGCACTCATTCAGGAACCCTGGATAATAAAAACCAAAATTTTAGGTCTTAAAAATCTAAACGGTTCAATTTTTAGCTATCCATCAACAATGTGGTCACCTTAAGATGGATTAAAGGTCACGCCACATCAAAAGGTAACCGTCTTGCTGATTCACTAGCCAAGAAAGCAGCCAACCAAATACTTTTTGGACCTGGCCCTTCTATTGTCCTGACAAAATCGGTAGTGACAGACCTAATCAAAGAACATTCTCTTGCGAAATTCAAGCAAAGATGGGATGAAACAAGAAACTGTAGAGTTGCCAGGGAGCTCTTAAGTTATCCTGACAACACTGCAGCAAACAAATACTACGACTAGACAGAATCTGCACCTAGTCACAGGCATTCTGACTGGTCATTGCCAAGTACGAAAGCATCTCCATATCATGGGGCTGTCAGAATCCGTACTCTGCAGAGGGTGCGAACAAGAAGATGAGACCATCCAGCATATCCTTACGATTGCTCGAAGCTCTCATTTATTGGGAGATTTGTGTTCGGCGAGTATCGGCTAACACCGGCCGATATAAGAGAAGCACCTCTTGGCGACGTTCTCAACTACATTAAATCTGTAGGCTGGCTCACGAGCTAGGAGATGCCTATCATCTCGGGAGGATGCACAATGGGCCTAATGAGGCCTTTAGGCCTAAGTGCCGTGGGGTAATCCACCCTCCATATGTTACAGATACAGATAGAACGTAAAAAAAGATGTTGGTTTTGATTGTTAATAAGACTATCAGTTTCTATAAAATTCAAAATAACAATAAATTCTTTAGTTTCTAAACCAATTATTTGTAAAATATATAGGACATCAAAACTGACATCAGTGACATCACGGAATTATTATCTCTAATCATGGAAATAAAATGTTATATTTTTTTATGTATACCGAGTGTGTAATCGGTCATTACAACAAAATATTCATCTGCTTAGAAGACATAAATTAATGGCGCAAAATGATCATTTAACAAGAGTACGCTTTCTATTACACAAATCCATTTTACCCTTACCTTTTAACTGGCATATCGCTATTCTTCTCGACACTATTCAAAAACACCCTAATATTACAATTAAGTACTTCATGCAACACTTGCAGGATGGGTCCCAATTTCTGGGCGCCGCGCGAGACCGGATCGACGATCGCAGCAATGTCGAAAGCCACTCGGTCTGGATGAACGGCGGGAATTTTAATTACAGAATGTTCGTCGCCGAAGAAAACAATGTCGAATCTCGATTTCGGTTGGGATCTAGCAATGAGAATTGAGACGATCTTCATGAAAGAATTGCTGGTTATGTCTAAAAATGTTTTTTAATTAATATAATTTCGAAAACTCTCAAGAGAACGATTTTTGACTATCTTAAAAATGGGAATTTTACCTTCTTCTTCATCCGAAGTTTTATCCAAAGCGGCTGTGATTTTTTCCAAATAACTACTGGAACTATATCTTTCGAGGAGATTGAAATCCTCTAAAGTAAATCCTTCATTGTCGTCCAACGGTCCCAGAACCCTGCCATTAGCTACGACAGCACGTTGACCTTCTTTTAGTCGTAATACCCTTTGGCTGTATACTCGTAACATTTTAAGATTCAGTTCTTGCGAATTCAATTTTGAGCTTAATTCAGACTAAAAACAAATATTAATTATTATGGATAGACCGTTGTAAATTTAAGATTAGTAAAGTTATTTGGTATAAAAGAGGAATTAAAAAAATATAACTAAAAGACTTACAGGAATATCTAAGTCTTCTCCTCGTTCCAATTGTTGAGCAGCAGCGTCACCTCTTAATAGGGAAATTACATAAGAAAGAGCCTTATCTGCAGTTAATTCTTGTAAAGCGGTAAGTACAATTTTATTTAATTTATTGTCTTTTCCTCCGTTGACATTTGGTAAGAAGCTGACTCTCACATGACTCTCAGATTTCTGAAAAATGTATTGATGCATTATTTCAAAAATATTTATTTTTAATCGAATGTATTGAAATAATATAACTCTGTCTGTATCTATTTCTAAAAGACATTCGACAGCGTAAACAACGATTTGTTAGCGTTTAAAATCCATGGTCTAGGTATAAAAATTGTAAATCACAAAATTAGAACAAGAAAAATATAGACTATAAACATTCAATCTTCATAAAAAAACATGTCAAGCACTTTAAGGTAGTTCAGCAGTTAATCTCTTCCAACCAATAGAGCTTAAAAAAAGTTGCATTAAATAACTCAACTTCTGAATAAAAATAATATTTTAGAAAGTGCTTTTTTACTTCGTTTTTAAATTTTATAAAGGGTCTTTCATAAGGAATGGTAAATATTTTAACAGTAGGTCTAGGACCTTAAAATATTGATATTTTGTTAAATAACACTGGGTTAAATGTTATCTACGTCTAAGATCCATCTTGTTAAAGTTAAAAGGTCAGAAATGTAATGGAAACAGTCTCACCCTCAGACTGAATAAGTTATATGCCAAATAAAAGATCTTTTTAAGGAGAACATTTGTATTTATTTCGACTCATCTCAATTACTTGTCCGTTCATAGTTATATCATCCTAAATGTAAGTATTTACATGATAGGTCAGTGCTTATATTTTGTTATTGTAGTGCTTATTACAGGTAAATAATAGTAATTATTACTTCTTAATAATATAAAAACAAATTGAAACCCGAGTACATCATATGATGCAGTCGAGGATTATATTCACCATGTGTATCCCTTACCAAAGGACCTCTACGTGGTAAATCATAATAATACAATTATAATTATTAATACGACAGTTACATTAGAACGAATATAAAGCCATTTGTAACACATAGAGGGTGGATACTTTACGAAATATTTTTTGAGTTATTTGCAATTTTTATGTAAATGGTAGAGTTATCTGTTTGAGTAAATTATCAACAAGGTATAACATATTTTTCAAGACCTATAAATTTCACTATTAATGACAAGTAGAGAGAAAGGTTTCAGCTTAGATTATAGAAAGTAATCTGAGTGTTCAAAATCTATAAATGTGACTATAATTGTATAAAAATGTAAATGGGATAAATCCTTGGATTAGGTAGGTACGATGCGTAACTTGTGAAAGATAGGTAAACAGTTTTTTAAAGTTTATTGACAAAAGTCTATGACCAAACCAAATTTTGATATTCGGTAGTTCATTTTCGATTTTAATTTTTAAGTCTTCCCACGTTTTATCACTGAAAAGTGTCACCGTATCATCAGCAAAAGAGATTATTTTACATTCCCCAGGAACTTGGAACAAATTATTCAAATTTATAATAAACAGTAAAGGGTCTAATACCGTCACTTGAGGCACACCACATAAATTATTCTCTTATATATGCGTGTCGGTCCAGACTATAATATATGATTTTTCCCATATAAAATATGAATATCTATTGGAGCTATGTTATAAAAATATTACACGTACGTGTTAGATTAGAAAAAAAAAATAATAAAATCGTCATTATCTTGACAACGATGCATTTCCTCGCCACAGGATTTAGTGTTTTTGTTTAGTCGTTATTATTATAAGCGTTCCTATTGCAACTGCTTTTTCCATAGCTGATTTTAGCTAAACTAAAGTGAAATTAGATCATCAATAACTTGGCAACTACGCATTTCTTCGCAACGTTTTTGTTTAGTCGTTACCATGTCAACAGTTTCTCCATAACTGCATAGCTGATTTTAGCTAAACTAAATAACTTATTAGATCATTAATGACTTGGCAACTACGCATTTCCTCACCACAGGATTTTAATTTATTTATTCGTTACCATGACAAGGGTTCCCAGGTCAATAGTTTCTCTATAACTGATTTTAGCTAAACTAAAGTTAAATTAAATGCTCAATAACTTGGCAACTACGCATTTTCCCACAACAGGATTTGAATTTTTGTTTAGGCGTTACCATGACAAGCATTTCCATGGGCTTTCTCTATAAGTATCTGATTTTATGCCAGAACTCACTAGAAAAAGAACTTTAGGAGTTAAAGTAGACTGCTCCCCAAAAAAAAAAAAAAAACTGTGATTCGTCACATGCAGTACGGTATAACTTAAAATGGACAGATAATTAAAGGAAGTCATAATAAAAACAAATGTTCTACTTACTGATATCTTTCTTTTGACATACGTCTTACTCCTATTGAGGGGTAGGGAAAAACTGCGCATTCTCCTTCATTTTTCGTTTTTTTTTGCAATATTTTCTTTATTTGGTATGGTTATATTATGTTTGGTCTAGTAAATCATTAGAATTTTGAGATAAGACAAAGACGTACGCTCTACTGGACGAATAAAACTATTATTATTTTTTTAGTCTTGGCATTTCTAAAATTTGTTCAAGTATCTTTATGGTACACACTGTAAATTTGATCAAAAAAACGCACACTTGTTTTAATAGCATAAATTCAATCCATTTCGAAAAATGTGCATTTAAAATTTTCTAGCAACAGTATCTGTTTAATATACTTTACAATATTTCAACAAAGTAGGATTGAAAACAAAAATAAAAATGTACAGTTATCAAATAATGAATTATACGAGTTTTGTTCAAATTAGCAATTTAGTTAAAGACAACTTAAAAAGGACAAGAATAAAAAAAATTATAGTTTTCTTCATCCAGTAGAGTGTAGGTGGTGCCCTCTTTATCTAATCTCATAATTGATAACATGCACATGATTTACTAGCCCAAAAATATAAGAATACCAAATTTCAAGTCAATATGTTAAATAATGAAAATATTGCAAAAAAAAAATTAACTGTAACACCCTGTATATAACATTAATTTTTTTGAAGTCCAGAACCTACGGTTAAAATATTTACCACTTCTTATGAAACACCCTGTATAATGACATATCCTTTTAGATTTTTTGGGGAACGATTGTATAAATTCACGATACTATAAAAAAAGTATGATATTACGCATACCCTTTAGAAGGTAACGACATAATCATTAATTATACAAATAAAGTGGTTTACAATGCTCACTAAAGTTTCTTTGAAAAAAAAAAAAGCAGGAGTTCCTTCAAGTTATAAAAGTATGGATGCCATTACAAATTGAGTTTGTTGATTTTCTCATAGATCGTATCCTCAGATATTGACCAAATTTATAAGAGACCACCCCTTTCTAACAAAAAAGAATCATAGAAATCGGAAAAGATGGCAAAGAATTATCGCTGAACATACATAAAAAAATATTCCGACACATTTTTTGAAGACTGATAACAATTAAAAAAGGAAATTTAAAGAACCGACTTCAAAATCGTGCAGATTCCATCACCACATATTGACCAAATTTATATGGGACCACCCCTGAGGTACCCCCTTACTAACAAAAAAGAATCATAGAAATCGGACAAGGTGGTAAAGTATTATCGCTAAACATACATAAAAAATGAAGAGTTTGAGGATTTTCTCATGGACCCAATTATTAGATTTTGACTAAATTTATATGGGACTACCCCTGAAGTACCCCCTTTCTAACAAAAAAAAAAAAAGAATCATTGAAATCGGACACCGTGTTAGAGAATAATCGCTGTACATTAAAAAAAAAAAAAATCGCGACGAATTGATAACCTCCTCATTTTTTGAAGTCGGTTAAAAATGAAGAGTGATGATTCTCCCATGGACCCAATTATTTGATTTTGACCAAATTTATATGAGCCCACCCCTGTAGTACTCTCTTTCTGACAAAAAAGAATCACAGAAATCGGACCACTTGGTAAAAAATTATCACTCAGTACATAAAAAAAATATTCCGACAAAATTTTTGAAGTCTGATAAATATAGAGAAGTAGCATGTTCTAACGAGATCTATAGATACTACTTTAATAGTATTAAAATTACCACGCCTAGAAAATAGCATGAAATTCAAAATTAAAAATATATTTAAATATTCTTAAAAATAAAGTGACATCCCGTATACATTTTGACCTTGATTTGATCGGTATAGTTTTTGCAGCGAGCCAAAGCTGTTTTAATACTTGCATCAAGTACACTATGGATTTGAAAAAGACTGAGACAGCCAATCAAAAAATTACTTGTATAAAATGGTGGCTTCTCGTAAGTGTTAAGTGGACGATCTTTAAGAAACTTTTAAAAAAACAGTGATTTATTTTTATAAGTGCTAAACATCGGAAAAAATTATTCTCCCGGTTATGGTAAGTTTATTATGCATTAGTTTTAGATATTGAAACGAAATATTTGATAAAGATTTAGTCCTAAATATCTAGATTTATTTGTGGTACATCCATTTTTGGTAAATTAATAACTAATTTTGATTGCATAAGTTGTGTGCCATTGTAATTGATTGGTAAATAGGTACCTATGGATAAATGAATGTTATTATATTTTTAACAAACTTCAAAAAAGGAGGAGGTTCTCAATTCGTCTGAATATTTTTATTTTATGTAGGTATGTTCAGCGATAATTCTTTACAACGTCGTCCGATTTATATAATTCTTTTTTTGTTAGAAAGGGGGTACCTCAGAGGTGTTACGATATACATTTGGTCAAGATTGACGATGGGATCTATGATAAAATTGCAAACTCAATTTGTAATGGCATCTGCACGATTTTGAAGTCGGTTTTTTTAAGTTACTTTCATAACCTGTCAGATTTGCAATATTTCTTCCTTTCATTTACTAGTAAAGAATCCAGATGCACAAATATATTTTCTATATTAAATTAAACAAAACAATTGCCATTTTTCTAGAAAATTGTAATTCAAAATTTCAATTTTGAAGGTTATATGGATAAATTCTATCTTCGAAGAAACAACGTTGTCAAATTGTAAATTAAATTACAAATATTAAAGAAATCTGAAACTAGTTAACTTTATCTAAATAATATAAAATATAAAAAATAAAATAGAAATATTTTCATAGTATTTTGATTAAAATTAAAAAAAAAAACACTTAATTTTAATTACGTTCGACTTTACGGACAGACGAACTTCAAAAATTGCGAATTATCCACGAGTAAGTGAGAAATTTATTATTAAAATCTAAATATTTCCTCTTTGTAAAAAAATATTTTGACATATATGTACAGGGTTGCCAAGTATTTTGATATGTAAGAAGATATATCTAATTTTTAAAATCAATGTAAATTATTACACTTCTATGATTTATTATTTATGTAAATAAAAATAATAGGATTTTAATGTGATAAAATAAGAGAATCTATATCAAACGTCGCTCCCCGACCCCTAACACAGGTTCAAAGAATAATGTTTGTTCAATGATATAAAATAGTTTGTCCTATCAATGGACAGTCAAAACTACTAAGTTTAGAAAACATAGGTTTATTTTATAGGGTAAGCATCTGCTAAGAAAATATTTTTTGGAAATTTCAACTTTAAAGGGTAGAAATGAACTTTGTATGAACAGATTTATTCTTTGAATTTAGAAGCATGAAAATTTAAAATAGACCCACTGTATAAATAATGACATGTTTCAGGTTTTTTGGATTTTCACATTTTAAGGCTGAGAAATGGGGGGTGAAAGTTTGTATAGGGGTATCGATTTTTTTAAAGGTAGGAACTTGAAAATTGGAGTACCCTACTCATCATAAATAAATAAATAAATAAATAATGACGTGTTTTAGGGTTTTTGGATAAAAATAAATGAAACTAATAAAAATAAATAAGAATATATAAAAACAAATAAAAATGAAATAAATAATTAAAATAAATAAATAATATAATTAAAAATAAATAAGTAAAACTTTGTACGCCCTGGCATGAAAAATATGAGAAGATAATTGATAAAAACGAAATATTTTCATGTCCCGACACCTCGACAGCCTAAGAAAGAACTGCTTTTCTTACGGACAGTTTTGTGTGACCTGTTAGAGAGTCAGTTTCGTCCTTTGTATTTCGTGTAGGTAATAATAATTAAACTACCAAATAATATTATTAGACCATGAAAAATTTGTCGTAAATGTTTATATTTTATGATTTTCTGTTCTTCAAAGTTTTTATAACTTATTGACATTTCACATGACATTGAGGAATTTTTAGAAATAAAATGTTGCCATAATTGTTCACTCTATAAAGTATACGCTACCCTGTATACTTATACGGCGTGGAGTCATCACAGCTCAAATAGTATAATCCATATCAAACATCGCTCCCTAAGCTCTGGTGTAGATCAAAGAATTATGTTCATATTAGCTTAGGGTGAGATTACAGAACGTCTGCATCTTTGCAAATATGGCGGCAACTTTGCAGATCTGCAAATATGGCGGACTTACATGTGAATTTATCAAGTTTTCGTATTCCAAAAAAGTTTTGCAAATTCGCAATAATTATTGTGGTTTATTATCCCCAACAACCATAGAAATAGTATAGAAAGCCGATTCCATATATCAAAAATGAAACCATAAGGAGAAAATAGTGTGTCGGAGCTCATGCGTATAACGGTGCTGGCGCGAACAGGACCGGTGCAAGTTTTTTATTGATCGAACAAATAGTTCGCACGATATTTCAATCATACATTTTTAGAGATGATTCTATACAAAAAACGATTAAAAAAATTTGAAGTTAAGGTAAATATGGTTCTGACAGTCCTTATTAAGAAAGATATGGCATAAAATATGAATTAGTTAATTTTCGGCAATCATTAGTACAGTAGTCATGAGATTTTGCTTGTGATTTTAAAAATACTTTCCAAAAAAACCACGTGCTCCGGTTTTGACTACGTTTATTATTAAATAGCGAAATTATATACAAAAACTTTAATGCACAATCTAAATTAGGTACTATCACAAGAAAATCACTGTTACAATAATTAATTACTTAACCAAAAACTAAAATACTTTTTAGGTACCTACGTAACCAGAAAGGAGCTGGACCATTTATCCTAATATTGATTTTCTCTCTCCCTACGGTAAAACTTAAAACAATAACAAATTGCCTATCTACTAGGGTCGGTAACTAAACGTATATACATAATGGGCGGATTTTGTTTATACTTAACATTACACTCGCGCATTTAAATATAACTATGCATATAAATATTTACAAACAAAGATACTTTTCCAAACAGGCAATCATTAGTACTGTAGTCACGAGATTTTGCTTGTGATTTGACATCTTATTTGATAATATCATTTGCTACAACTAAATTTAATCTGGGGAGTGCAAAATAGGGCCCAGGAATATTATGTTCGATATTTTTTTACATTTTGTCAGCCGAGACTATGAGTCGTTAGACAGAAAGCCTTTCATGTTACCATTTTCAATATAAATTAAAAAATTAAAAAATACTACTACATTTACTTGGTACATATTTTATTTTAATTTTGAACCCTTTTAAAAGGGTCTTTCGGTTCCATAATAAAAATTAGTTGCTGCTTACTAGAAACATTTTATATAGCCTAAACCAATTTATAGTTTGTTTCCGATCAATTTAATACAAAGATTTAAAGTTTTTAGTCGATGATAACATTCCACACCAGCACATTGCAAACCTATTTTATAAATAATAGGAATAAACTTGTAAATCATTAATTTGGTAGTTATCTCACTCATATGATTTTTTTGTTTATATGAATATTTCGATTTCTAAATATATTTTGGCCTTACAATACGAAGCGTTTTGTATCTACCACTTTTTTAATGAACGATGAATGTTGACAGGCGTGTACCTTTTTCGGAACAAGAGGCGTTTTAACGAAGGAAATGATTTTCGAACTATCTAGTTAGTTTTCGGAAAAATAGAAAACGTTCGAAGATAGTTGTCAATAACAGTTTGTCGTTCATGTGTTTCATTTTGATCAGCTTTCATACTAAGATTCTCGATATTTCCACAGTTTATTTATAATACCTTCTAAACTGGATTTATCTATCATTTTATATACTTTATAATATATGTTCATGCCCTACTTTTCACTTTATTAATATTTTTTTTTTAACATACTTCAAAATGGTAGGATATTCTCAATTCGTTGAAATATTTTTTTATGTATGTTGAGCGATAATTCTTTACCACGTTGCCCGATTTCTAGGATTCTTTTTGTTAGAAAAGGAAACAGTTTTATATACATTAAGTCAAGATCTGAAGATGGAATCCATACACAAAACTAAAAATAAAATGCCACTTTCATCGTGTAATTAATGCCGCGTTTGAGAATCCACATCGGATGTATTTTTTACATCTCGAGCGTTTTTTATCCACATCGGACACATCTGTCCCATTACATTTACGTATACTGAATCACGTGATCAAAGATTTACTACTTACTACATCTCAGATGCATCCGATGTGGATTCTCAAACGCGGCATAAATAATAAACTACAAACGGTCCTGTAAGGGCAGCGTCATATAGCCTTGAAACACCGGATTTTAGTGCTATTGCCAGGTCAATATTGAATTTGTAGGTGAATCGCTTATTGAACATTAAAAATACGGTATTAATGACATTAATACGGTATTTGTATATATTTTTGGGAATGTAATTACACATAAATATTATAAGTTGATTATTTAAATGTTTATAAGTTATTTTGTGGCGATATTTCGTAGATATAAACTGTTTAAATCATATAATTTAAAAATTAATTAATTTAAAATTCTTTTCTGTTAGGTATGTTTAATATATTTGGCAACATTACAGGGACAAGTCATGCTTATTGCGCAAGCTTCTAGACACACTATTTTGCGATGTCAGGCGCAGAGACGCGTTTTTATGCACAGTAGGTTTCAATTTCTGCTTAAATGTTATGTTTATATTGGTCTTCTATATTATTTCTATGCCAACAACACTAAACCCAAATCCATTACTATGTTTAACAACTCGATAATCTGACGCCATGAACTGTATTCAATCAAAAGGAACAGAAGACTTCATGGTTGTAGGATGTTATTCTAACGTTCTTACGGGTGGATTTGGATTTAGTGTTGTTAGGGGTAATAAATATTGCGAATTTGCAGATATTTTTTGGATACTTGCATCTGTAAGTCCGCCATATTTGCAGATCTGCAAAGTTGCCTCCATTTTTGCAGATCTGCAAAGTTGCAGACGTTCTGTAATCTCACCCTTAAACAATATCTCACTAGTGCGTAAAAGCTTGATAAATCAATTAGTGTTATAGGCACATAAACAAGTTTCAAA
Source organism: Psylliodes chrysocephalus (assembly GCA_927349885.1). Taxonomy (NCBI): domain Eukaryota; kingdom Metazoa; phylum Arthropoda; class Insecta; order Coleoptera; family Chrysomelidae; genus Psylliodes; species Psylliodes chrysocephalus. Next base: position 7,262,641 of record OV651825.1, read on the forward strand.
TAAATATATGGATTTAAAAAAAGAACATTTTTGGGTAAGTATATAGGGTTTTACACTTTTGCCTGGCAAATAAAAATATATATTTTATTTCACACGAGTGTCTCGCGACAGTAAGATGTGGGTTGCACGAATCATGCGTTTTAAGGTAAATGTACTGACAAATTGCTATGATGTCAAATTTAACAATTCTGCCGTGATTCTACATTTTTTGTATTTGTGTTACTCCGTGACTCAAATGTATGTTGTCAATGATTCCATGTGGTAGGTATAATTTATACACACTGAAGTATTCTTTCCACTTTCAACTTAATAATTTACTGTTTTAAAAGTATTTGCGATTTATACATGATATATCTATAACCGCATAGTTTTTTGGACTACCATTTTTTGTATGGAAATAATAGTTAACTATTTTAATCAATTTTGTAGATTTCCATTTTTTTTACCTACCAATAATAATTTACCATAGTTTTCTGACCTATCATTTTTTTTGTGTACAAATAAAATAATCATTTACTATTTTATTTTAAAAGTATTAGTGAAATGCTTTGAAATAAATAATATATGACAAATGCTTGTTTAATTTATTCAAATTACAAGTAATGTAGTTTTAATGATTTAAGTCAGTACCTCGAGGGTAAACTCTGCACTATGTTACTCTAGGCAACTTTTCAGTAGAGGAGATTAAATGTTTGGACTACATAATTATATATTGTATTTCAACGAGAAATCCAGTTGGACACCCAATTATTGTTACAATATTTATGTATTGTTTACTAATCTAACTAATAAAACTACCTATTTTTTTTAAATTTTCATAAATTGTTGGTTCTCATTAAATATTTCTATGTTTTGATAGCAAATTTTCTGTCATATAACTCCATATTTTATCAGAACACTAGAGATTTACATTCAAAAACTAGTCAGGTTTATAATCATTTGTCTCAAAGTTTTTGTCTTAACAGAAACATGGCTTGACTCATCGATCAAAAATGTTGAATTATTTCCAGGTTACTTTAGTATATATAGATCAGACAAATATGATTCTCTGAGAGGTGGAGGTGTACTAATAGGAGTTTGCGAAGAAATAACATCATGTCCCAGCAGAATGCGCTAGAACGAAAATTGCTTTGAGAATCCCACTGAAATTATTAACAGATTTGCTGATCTTTTTTTGACATTAAAGAAACGTTTTTGGGTATGTGGGGTTTCATGCTTTTGTCTGGCAAATAAAAAAGTATAGTTTTTTAAATTGAACAACCTGTATTTTAGACTGGTCTGGTAATACTGTATTTAGCACTTAAAATATTTTTGACAAATATACCAGGGTTGCCTAAGAATTCTTTTTTTTGTGAAATTTAAGAATGATGTAGATCGCAAATAAAATTATCATAACTTAGGTAGGTTAGCAATGATTTCAGAATTGTTTAAAATACGCTCTACTGGATGAAGAAAACTATTTATATTTTTTTAGTCTTGGCATTTATAAAATTTGTGCAAGTATTTTTATGGTACATCCTGTAAATTTGATCAAAAAAAACGTACACATATTTTAATAGCATAAATTCAATTCATTTCAAAAATTGTGCATTTAAAATTTTCTAGTAATAGTATCTATTTAATATACTTTACAATATTTCAACAAAGTAGGCTTGAAAACAAAAATAAAAATGTACAGCTGTCAAATAATGAATTATACGAGTTTTGTTCAAATTTAGCAATTTAGTTAAAAACTAGAAACAAATTAAAAAGAACAAGAAAAAAAAGTAGTTTTTTTTATCCAGTAGAGTGTAGGTGGCGCCCTCTTTATCTAATCTCAAAACTGATAACATGCTTATGATTTACTAGCCCAAAAATATAAGCCTAGAAAATTTTAAATGAATACGTTATATAATAACGAAAATATTGCAAAAAACAATTAAAAAAAACTTTAACACTCTGTATATAACATTTGACCCAGTGTTATTTAGCAAAATATTAATATTTTGAAGTCCTAAACCTATGGTTAAAATATTTATTACTTCTTATGAAACACCCTGTGTAATGACAGATCCTTTAAGATTTTTTTGGGACACGATTGTATAAATTTACGATACTATAAAAAAAATGTATGATATTACGCATATCCTTTAGAAGGTAACGACATAATCATTAATTATACAAATAAAGAGGTTTACAATGCTCACTAAAGTTTCTTCAAAGAGTTATTTCATCCATGAACAAGTCATAAAAGTAATTCTAAAAAATAGACTCCAAAATCGTACGGATGCCATTACAAATTGAGTTTGTTGATTTTCTCATAGATCCTATCACCGGATATTGACCAAATTTATATTGCACCACCCCTGTAGTACTCCATTTCTAACAAAAAAAGAATCATAGAAATCGGAAAAGATGGCAAAGAATTATCGCTGAACATACATAAAAAAAACTGAAGAGTTTGATGATTTTCTCATGGACCCAATTATTTGATCTTGATCAAATTTATATGAGACCACCCCTAAAGTACCCCCTTTCTAACAAAAAAAGAATCATTAAAATCGGACACTGTGTTAATGAATTATCGCTAAACATACATAAAAAATGAAGAGTTTGATGATTTTCTCATGGACCCAATTATTTGATCTTGACCAAATTTATATGGGACCACCCCTGTAGTACTCCCTTTCTAACAAAAAAAAAGAATCATAGCAATCGGAAAAGATGGCAAAGAATTATTGCTGAACATACATAAAAAATTGAAGAGTGATGATTTTCTCATGGACCCAATTATTTGATCTTGATCAAATTTATATGAGACCACCCCTAAAGTACCCCCTTTCTAACAAAAAAAGAATCATTAAAATCGGACACTGTGTTAAAGAATTATCGCTAAACATACATAAAAAATGAAGAGTTTGATGATTTTCTCATGAACCCAATTATTTGATCTTGACCAAATTTATATGGGACCACCCCTGTAGTACTCCCTTTCTAACAAAAAAAAAGAATCATAGCAATCGGAAAAGATGGTAAAGAATTATTGCTGAACATACATAAAAAATTGAAGAGTGATGATTTTCTCATGGACCCAATTATTTGATCTTGATCAAATTTATATGAGACCACCCCTAAAGTACCCCCTTTCTAACAAAAAAAGAATCATTAAAATCGGACACTGTGTTAAAGAATTATCGCTAAACATACATAAAAAATGAAGAGTTTGATGATTTTCTCATGAACCCAATTATTTGATCTTGACCAAATTTATATGGGACCACCCCTGTAGTACTCCCTTTCTAACAAAAAAAGAATCATAGCAATCGGAAAAGATGGTAAAGAATTATTGCTGAACATACATAAAAAATTGAAGAGTGATGATTTTCTCATGGACCCAATTATTTGATCTTGATCAAATTTATATGAGACCACCCCTAAAGTACCCCCTTTCTAACAAAAAAAGAATCATTAAAATCGGACACTGTGTTAAAGAATTATCGCTAAACATACATAAAAAATGAAGAGTTTGATGATTTTCTCATGAACCCAATTATTTGATCTTGACCAAATTTATATGGGACCACCCCTGTAGTACTCCCTTTCTAACAAAAAAAGAATCATAGCAATCGGAAAAGATGGTAAAGAATTATTGCTGAACATACATAAAAAATTGAAGAGTGATGATTTTCTCATGGACCCAATTATTTGATCTTGATCAAATTTATATGAGACCACCCCTAAAGTACCCCCTTTCTAACAAAAAAAGAATCATTAAAATCGGACACTGTGTTAAAGAATTATCGCTAAACATACATAAAAAATGAAGAGTTTGATGATTTTCTCATGAACCCAATTATTTGATCTTGACCAAATTTATATGGGACCACCCCTGTAGTACTCCCTTTCTAACAAAAAAAGAATCATAGCAATCGGAAAAGATGGTAAAGAATTATTGCTGAACATACATAAAAAATTGAAGAGTGATGATTTTCTCATGGACCCAATTATTTGATCTTGATCAAATTTATATGAGACCACCCCTAAAGTACCCCCTTTCTAACAAAAAAAGAATCATTAAAATCGGACACTGTGTTAAAGAATTATCGCTAAACATACATAAAAAATGAAGAGTTTGATGATTTTCTCATGAACCCAATTATTTGATCTTGACCAAATTTATATGGGACCACCCCTGTAGTACTCCCTTTCTAACAAAAAAAGAATCATAGCAATCGGAAAAGATGGTAAAGAATTATTGCTGAACATACATAAAAAATTGAAGAGTGATGATTTTCTCATGGACCCAATTATTTGATCTTGATCAAATTTATATGAGACCACCCCTAAAGTACCCCCTTTCTAACAAAAAAAGAATCATTAAAATCGGACACTGTGTTAAAGAATTATCGCTAAACATACATAAAAAATGAAGAGTTTGATGATTTTCTCATGGACCCAATTATTTGATCTTGACCAAATTTATATGGGACCACCCCTGTAGTACTCCCTTTCTAACAAAAAAAGAATCATAGCAATCGGAAAAGATGGTAAAGAATTATTGCTGAACATACATAAAAAATTGAAGAGTGATGATTTTCTCATGGACCCAATTATTTAATCTTGACCAAATTTGTATGGGACCACCCCTGTAGTATCCCCTTTCTAACAATCTAAAGAATTATCACTGAGCATGTTCTAACCGAGGTCTACTATAAATACTAGTTTATTTGAATTAAATGATCTATTATTGTTTCAATAAAGTATCAAAATTACCAAAATAGAATGAAATCAATAAAGTACAATTATTATAATTAAAATTAAAAAAAAATATATTTGACTATTTTTAAAAATAAAGTGACATCCCGAATAAACTTTGACCTTGATTTGATCGGTACACTTTTTGCAGCGAGCCAAAGCTGTTTTAATATTTGCATCAAGTACACTTTGGATTTCAAAAAGACCGAGACAGCTAATCAAAAAATTACTTGCATAAAATGGTGGCTTCTCGTAAGTGTTAAGTGGACGATCTTTAAGAAACTTTTAAAAAAACATAGTGATTTATCTTTATAAGTGCTAAAAATAGGAAAAAATTGTTTTTCTGTTCATGGTAAGTTTATTAGGCATTAGTTTTAGTTATTGAAACGAAATATTTGATAAAGGTTTAGTCCTAAATGTCTAGATTTATTTTTGGTACCTCCATTTTTCTTAAATTGACAACTAACATGGTGATTTATCTTCATATGTAATAAAAATAGAAAAATTATTTGTCCAGCTTATGGTAAGTTTATTAGGCAGTAGTTTTAGATATTGAAACGAAATATTTGATAAAGATTTAGTCCTAAATGTCTAGATTTATTTGTGGTACATCCATTTTTGGTAAATTGATAACTAATTTTGATTGCATAAGTTAAGTGTGCCATTGTGATTGATTAGTAAGGTACCTATGGATAAATCAATGTTATTATATTTTTAACAAACTTCAAAAAAGGAGGAGGTTCTCAATTCATCTGAATATTGTTATTTTATGTATAATCTGCGATAATTCTTCGTTGTCCGATTTCTATGATTCTTTTTTTGTTAGAAAGGGGGTACCTCAGGGGTGGTCAAGATTGATGATGGGATCTATGATAAAGTTGCAAACTCAATTTGTAATGGCATCTGCACGATTTTGAAGTCGGTTTTTTTAATTTACTTTCATAACCTGTCAGATTTGCAATATTTCTTCCTTTCATTTACTAGTGAAGAATCCAGATGCACGAATGTCAAAAAATTTTAAACAAAAAGCAACTGTGTATTTTCTATAGTAAATTAAACAAAAAAATTTGCGATTTTTCTAGAAAATTGTAATTGAAAATTTCAATTTTGAAGGTTATATGGACAAATTCTATCTTGGACGACAACGTTGCCAAATTGTAAATTAAATTACAAATATCAAAGAAATCTGAAACTAATTAACCTCATCTAAATAAAATAAAATATAATTAATAAAATAGAAATATTTTCCTATTATATTAATTTAAATAAAAAAAAAAAGGTTAGGTTCGACTTTATGGAATATTTTTGTACTATTACAAAAATTGCGGATTATCCACAATTAAGTAAGAAATTTAATGGTGAAATCTAAAAAATTGCTCTTTTTTACACAAATATTTTGACATATGTATACATGGTTGCCAAGTATTTTGATATGTAAGAAGATATATCTAATTTTTAAAATCAATGTAAATTATTACACTTTTATGATTTATTATTTATGTAAATAAAAATAATAGGATTTTCATGTGATACAATAAGAGAATCTACATCAAACGTCGCTCCCCGACCTCTAACACAGATTAAAGAATAATATTTGTTCATATCAGCTTATACAATCTCAATATATATGTATTTATAACTGACTGAATAACTGACATATCAACGCACAGCCAAAACTACTAAGTCTAGAAAGCTGAAATTTAAAATAGGTTTATTTTTATAACGTAAGCACTAAGAAAGACATTTTTGGAAATTTCAACTTTAAAGGGGGGAAATGGGGGGAGACTTTGTATAAAAGTCTTTGAAGTTAGAAACATGAAAATTTTGAAATACAACTACTGAACATAAATAAATAATGACGTGTTTTAGGTTTGTATAGGAGTATCGATTTTTTTTAGGAAGTGGCTAGTGACCCGGGAGTTTCGGATGAATAGGCTATAAACTAATCACCCGAAACTCTCGTGTAAATGGTCTAGATGCTAATTCAGCCGGGAGAATGTTGCTTTTTCGGATATTAGGTAACTGCCATGACATTTTATGTTCGCTTATTTTTATAATTTAGGAAAATTCAAGCACAGCTTATACAATACAGCTCCACAACTCCGTGTCGGCGTCTTTGATCTGGCGGTCGAGAACCAAGCAAGACGGAATGGTGCTATCTCTGTTAGATTAAAGGGAAAAGTCGGGCTCGGATTAAGCAATTTTTTTATTATTGAAAAATTGAAAACCTTGACGTAATAAGGTTGGTTACATGCCATGTTAAGTAAGTTTTGGGAAATTAAATTTTTAATTTGTTTTAAATCTGTCAAATATAATTAAAAAAATTATTTAAATATAAATATTACGAAAAATAGCACATCTTTCGGATTAGAGGTAAAATAATTTGTATGTGGCTAGTAAAATCCTCGTTAACAAATGTTTTGAGCTAAAACAGTCACTTCACGACAAATTGTGACTTGGATCCTTTTTACACCAAGGGCTTCAATTGTTAAAGAAATGTGTCACGCTCGTGGATGCAAATCAAGTGGTACCCCGTGTCTCTGGCAAGTGTTACTCTTCGCGCAAAGGGTTTATACCTAGATAAACGAATGCTTCGACTGAGGTCTGGGAACTCTATGGTATTTTGGAATTATAAAGAATTTGTGCTTTTATTTTAACAATATTGGTTATATTTAGATGTATTCTTATAAATTGAAATACAGATTTGTAGAAGTAATACTTTCAACAGTTTTTATTAATATAATATATTCAATTTTTATCTGACCATACCGAAGTAGGGAATTTTGAAACTTTATAGTAATGTGAAATTTGAATTACAATATTACACGATATTACATAATTAGTACTTATTTTAGGTAGGTACTAAATTTGTACTTGGAGAAAGTAATATCGATTTTTACAAGAAAACTTGAAAAGTAAATTAATTTAGTTCTTATTTCTGATGTAAAACTTAAACCAAGAAAACAAATAAATTGTAGTTTGTTCAACAAGGGTGGATATGATAGCCATATCACACAAAGACGAAGTTTGAGCACGACGTCGTAGGCGGAGTACTCAATCGTCTGATTGTGATATGAACAATCCACTCGATATGGTCAGTATATTTTTTCTACGACCCACTAACGAAAATCTACAAATTTAAAAAATTATTTTAGCTTATTTAGACAAAATAACTAATTTTAAAATAATTTACGAAGTTGCCTAATTTATAAAATAAAATAAACATTAAAAATTAATTAGTCCTCGGCCTAGATTCGATCCCGGGCTTTTCGCATGGAAGGCAGATGTTCTGTCCTCATCTTCACCGAAACTTTCAGGACTTTAGTTTTAATACTCGTAATTAAATTAGTATCATGTAGTTTGATTAAAATTTATTTTTTTTTTAAATGTGGACATAATAAAAACAAAAATGCTATTATTTATCGAGTCTACACAAAAATTTTAATGTATATTTAATATCAATAACTAAAATATATATTGACAATTAGTTTAACAGAATTATCACTTATTTAAAAATGTTTAAATAATAGGAGTTGGGTGACCAAAATATGAACTGTGATTTGTAGATTTAATTTTGTTAAAGTGTTCTCACTACCTAAAATGGATATGAAATATATTCGTAGTTGAACGCAATAACATAATTTTTCGTTTTGTAGTATGTGCGTAGATTGGCTAATATCCATGCACAGATTACAAAACGAAAAAGTATGCTATTGCCTTCAATTGAACGAATATATTTCATATCCATTCTAGGTAGTGAGAACACTGCAAAAAAAATAAATTCGCCAATCACCGTTCATATTTTGATCAACCGACTGCTATTATTTTTAAAATTTTAAATAAATGACAATTCTGTCAAACTAATTGTCAGTATATTTTTTAGTTATTGAGATTAAACATACAATAAAATAAGTTATTCTTTTGGAAAACGTTAGCATGGATGACTAAAGGGTATTGGGTTAATTAATTCTAAAAGTGTGGTACAAATGTTATTTTTTGTAGCCAATTCTTCAAAATTATTTTAAAATATCTTTTCAATATTGAATATTAGTTCTACAAATTCATCATTTGACAGTTGCAGATTTCCAAATGTATCTGAATTGGCGTTATCATATGCCTTTTAAAAGCAATAAAAAGAAAAATCGTCTAATTCAACGTGATCTTTGTTATATTTAAGACAGGTATCGCAGGAGTGGATCCGCAAGGCTTTTATTAAAAGGTAACCACACACATACCTGATAAAATTTTTCTGTAGCAATTCGTCTTTACAATAATTTAGGGTGTTAATAATTTCATCATAAAATAAAATACAAGGTGTTCCATTTAAAAAACATACATTTTAATTTTCCAGGCAAAAACGTGACACCCTGTATATCCAAAAATATTTTTAAAATATGTAGGTATTTTTCAAATCCATATAACTTTTATTTAAAACTTTTTTGCGTGTCTACAACAAAATAATGAACAATAACGCACTAATGGGATACCCTGAATAAATTATATTTTTAACAATGAAAATTTCTTATAATGTGGTACTTATCGGTTTGGGTCCTTGGGAAAACTAAAGAATGTTTTCTTGCAGGTATAACCCTTATTAAAACAGCTTTTGACTGCACAAACAGAATGATGTCTTTTTTTTTCACTCATTCTACTCATAGCTAAAGAGTCACCAAAATAATAACAGTACCTTTAACTCAAACAAAATCAACGAAATTATAGGCTCCACGAAATTATACAATCAACGAAATTATACGCACGACTCAACACCTTACCTAAATACGCTTCTGAACACCAAAACCGTCTTTTCCCTTCGAAGGCGGAGCTTAAGCGATGCGCGACGAAATCGACGCAAACCGTTGCCGCCAAGAGAGTGTTTTAGCTGTATTGTATAAGCTGTGATTCAAGCACCGAAGGTCAAATCAGCCATTTGTTTATGTAATTAAAAAAAAAAAAATTGCACGTAACAAAGAATTATAAAATGAATACAATAGAACGTTGATATTATTAAATATTATTTTTAATAATAAATTATTGATAATATGGAGTGAATTAATTCAGAGGCTGTGTAGTTGTCACACGGATATGACTCAATAATATATGTTTGTGTCGGTCATGGTCTACTTTAGAAACATTTTTTGTGAATCACTCTTTAATAATCAAAAATAAAAAAGCCAAACATAACTGAAAAAAGTATATATTCTTTACTTACAAATACATATTATGTAGAGATCCTTCAAATTTTTAAATAGATGGGGCCGGTAAATATATTCAGTTTATCTAAATAAAGTATGTTCCAATAGTTCTGGCACAAAATATTTAACCATATATTTTTAAAATAAGTAACTTTATAGATTTGCGAATATTCATCTCTAAATTCCAGTGTAACACCGGAACCACCTAGAACCTTAGAGACGTTCTAACCGAATTTCGATTTTAGTTCAAGGACGACTTACTCAAGTCCGACTCACGTAAGTTCTGTTTATAAATACGGGCCTCAGAACACCAGATTTTCGAGGTTATGTAAATCAACACACTTCACATTCCCGGCTGAATTAGCGTCTACCACATACTTTGATTTTCTTTTACTATACGGAGAATGGTCGCACTGCGCAGCTTTCTGAGTGCCTTTTAAAAGGAGATAGAAAACTCCGCCATTTTGAACCCTTATTACGTGTTGCCTACATCTTGGCGCAATATTTTTAATAGGTGCGTTTTAATCATCCGCTTCTGCTTCGGAATTGTCGGTTTTCTTGTTTTAATCTGACAGGTTAAAACGACTAAACCGACAATTCCGGAAGCAGAAGCGGATGATTAAAACGCACCTGATATTTTGCTTGCTGCTGTCAGTGTCAGTGAATATTATTTTTGAAGACACAGTTTATTGCTAAAGAATCAGTTAGCTCACTCGGTGATGCGGCTAAAGGGGGTGAAAGTTATACTCGGATAGCTCAAACAGACTCACCTTGTGTTTCTCTACAAATTGATCGAAAATCAGCCGTTCGGGTGCCCATACACTTCACGTTGTCTAGCGGTATACTCGATATAAACGGTGCAAATAGTAATTAGCGACTGCCGGCTGGACACTGTACACACTGTGTACTTATCACAAGCTACCGAGCCGGCTTGAGCATAAAAATGCGCGAAAAACTAGACCTTTTTAAAAGGTACAATATTTTAGCCGCAACACTCGGACCAGTTGAAAGTTCCAAAATAACATCCACTCCAGGGATACAAATTCAGGATACGCAGAAAACTGCTGTTTTATTATAGGCGGTTGTCATATATTGTATTATCCGAGTTGCACAGTGTATAAACTCAAACATTGAGATCCAGAGTGCCGACGCAGAGTGAGCGATCTGATTCTTTAGCTGTAAACTTCCTCTTTTTTAGAGGTAAGAACTTGAAAATTGGGGTACCTACTCATCATAAATAAATATTGACCTGTTTTAGGATTTTTGAATTTTCACATTTTAAGGGGGAGGGGGAAATAGGGAGTGAAAGTTTGTATAGGAGTATCTATCGTAAAAATATATAAAAATAAATAAAAATAGAAAAAAAAATGAATAAACAAATAAAAATAAATAATAATATAAATAAAAACAATTAAGTAAAATCTCGGTCGGTATATTTTTTTTATGTTCAGCGATAATTCTCTAACACGGTGTCCGATTTCAATGATCCTTTTTTTGTTAGAAAGGGGGTACTTCAGGAGTGGTCCCATATAAATTTGGTCAAAATCTAATAATTGGGTCCATGAGAAAATCCTCAAACTCTTCATTTTTTATGTATGTTTAGCGATAATGCTTTACCACCTTGTCCGATTTATATGATTCTTTTTTTGTTAGAAAGGAAGTACCTCTGAGGTGGTGCCTTATAAATTTGGTCAAATCTAATAATTGGATCCATCAGAAAATCCTCAAACTCTTCATTTTTTATGTATGGTTAGCGATAATTCTTTACCACCTTGTCCGATTTCTATGATTCTTTTTTTCATAGTAAGGGGGTACCTTAGGGGTGGTCCCATATAAATTTGGTTAAGATGTGGTGATGGCATCTGCACGATTTTAAAGTAGGTTTTTTTAAATTTTTAATTTTTGTAATGTCCCGATACCTCGACAACCTAAGGAAAAAATGCTTTTCACACGGACAGTTTTATGTGGCATGCTAAAGAGTCGGTTTCGCCCTTTGCGTTTCGTGTAGGTAATAATTGTTAAACTGTTAAATAATAATATTAGACCATGAAAAATTTGTCATAAATGTTTATAATTTATGACTTTCTGTTCTTCAAAGTTTGTATAACTTGTTGACATTTCATATTACATTCTTGAGGAATTTCTTTAAATAAAATGTTGCCAAATCATTTTGTTTGATTCATACGACATAATTGTTCACTCTATAGGGTGTCCCGAAATTAGACGGTCATATTTTAACAGCATAATCTACATCCTAAAATAGGAGCAAAAGCTTATATATAAACATAGGTCAAAATACGTTTCTTTTCCGAGATACTGGGTGTTAAAAGTGAAGTCCTGATGACACTCTTTTGTACATATTTTCTAAACGTTTAAAGATAACTAAGTGAAATTTGGTACAAATGCTTACCTTTTTACGCTCTATTTAATGGACTAAATCCCAGTTTTTGATCATCTTCATAGGTAAGTAAATTAGGGGGGCTTAGGGTAAAATTGCCCTAAGTTTTTTTTTGACAGTTTTTAACATTTTTGACTATAAAATTTGGAAAACCAATGTGTTCTTTATAATAAAGCTACTTTTGTTGCATCTCGCTAGGACACACCATTTTCAAGAAAAAAGCATTTGTTAATGTCATCTTATTCGAAAGTGTAAACAATAATTAGTAGGCCTGTGAAATCAGAAATTTTTTTTTGCCTTGGAAAACCGGTGACTAAAGAAATTTTAGAAAATATTTATAAAAATGTGCTATCGGAATTTCACTTGTAACACCATGTATCTCGAAAACGAACCGCTTTCGGACCTATGTTTATATGATCTTTTATTCCTATTTTAGGATGTAGATTACGCTCTGTTAAAATATGACCGTCTAATTTCGGGACACCCTGTATAAAGTCTACGATATCAAACATTATAGAAACGTTTTTGGGTACATGGGGTTTCATGCTTTTGTCTGGCAAATAAAAAAGTATAATTTTTTAAATTGAACAAACTGTATTTTACACTGGTCTGATAATACTGTATGTAACACTAAAATATTTTTGACAAATATAGCAGGGTTGCCTAACAATTAATTTTTTGTAAAATTTGAGAATGATGTAGATCATAAATAAAATTATCATAACTTAGGTAGGTTAGCAATGATTTCAGAATTATTTAATATACAGACTTGATACAAACCTAACGAATAGTGATTCAATTTATACAGAGTGTTTTGAAACATGTCATAAATTTGGCCCATTTTAAATTCAATTTACTCGAGTTTTTCAAATGAAGAGTCCAGGGGAAAAACATGATAAACGCGAATTTCATAATTTTAGAGTTTCACAATATAGTAGGTCTAACTGGTGCCTACAAAATGTATAAAATCTATAAGGGCATAAGCTGTTAATTCCCATAATATATACCTAGTAAAAATATTCATACAGGGAAAGAACCTGATAATTACCAGCGGTTTTTTTGCTTCTCACACCCTATATACAACATAGCAAATGATTAAAGTCTATTAAAATTGTTTGACGATGTGAAAGCAATCAAATATGTGTAATTACCTTTTTTGCTTTAAAGAAGTATAAGTTTGGTCAGCCCCTCTTTTATGGACCACCCTGCATGTTTAAGAATTGTGAAATATTGTCATACAACTTTTATATTATTTTTTTTTTTCGTATTTCCAATAATAAAATGGCTATCGATTAATTACGCACTTATGGGACACCCTGTATATGTAAACAGGGTAACATGTTGGTCTACGTAAGGTGGCGGCATATGAAAAACTTTCATTATTAATATTAGGAAAAAGTTGTTCTTCATAAAAAGTCGAGCATGGTTTAAAACCATCGAATATCAAATTTTATCAGTCGTATACGGAATTGTCAAAAATAAAGATACTTTACACTTTACTCGTATACGTCTTAAAAAAATTGATATCTGATGGTTGCATTTTAAGTTTTGGACCATGCAAAACTTTTTATCCCAAAATAAATTTTTTCATAAAACCAATAATAAAAAAGTTTTCCATATGATTCCAACTGTATATAGGGTGATTAGTAAATACCGACGGAGGACATTTTTTTATAATTATTATTGTGAGTTTACTTAACTTTTTTGTATTTGTTATATTTCATTACCTACAGGGTGATAAACTAAATAGATGAATAATTTATCGAATGTTTCAAACAATATTTTTTGTTCAATCATCCTATACTTTCTGATTAGTGTTTTAAAGGTATATAGAGTGAAATTTTTGGTAGTATTTAGTTTATGCAAAAGATCTTATAGAATCAAATAAAAGAAATACGTACTATCTAAAATAAAAAAAAAAATCATATAAATAACAAAATATTGCATTTTTTAATTTGATTTATTACTACAGTACTCAACAGATTAAGACCTAATTACAGAGTATGAATAGAACAATAGATAATACAATTAAATTAGAAATATACTAATTGATAGAACAGAAGGTGAACAAAAAATATTTTTAACGCTCCTTGAATATATAAGCAAAACTATTTTTTTTACAAATATATGTAAAGTGTTCCCAAAACATTCTCACTTCTTAAAGAAATGACGCCAAATATGAATTAAATAATTCATTCAGTCAAGAAAGGTGATGACATCGATATAAAAACAAATATTAAAATTTAATAATTATAAAAAACAGTAGAGACTATATAGGAATATTTTTTGTAAATCCTTAAATAATATAAATTCCTTCAATAATAGCCTTTCCTTTTGACATTTTCCAAATTTACTAATTGTTGTTTTTCTTTTCAGCGAACGTCCGTAAAAAAATAAATCGCCGCAAATTATTCGAGTTAATCGGTAGAACGATATCAATGGTTTGAGCTCATGTTCATTTCACCTCTGACAATAAAGACGTTTGATCTTAGAATGTAAATATGTCCTTTGATGTTGTAGATCTTTGATTTACATTATAGCGTCTTCGGATGTACCTTCTAGGATCAAATGGACAAGGCTGCAGATATACTGGCCTGCGATACGTCTATTTTGAAAAATTTAACGTATCAAAGGGTTGCTATAGAATTGAACATGCTGCGATGATTATTAATGTCGTCGGAAATAGAAGATTTTCCGGACGCGATTTTATCGGAAAAACCTACTGGAAATAATGGATATTATGAAAAAAGAAATACTGGATGGGGAGTAAAGGAGCAATGTGCGGTTTCAAATGGTGAGTCTTTTGAAAAAAATATCTTCTTCTGGATTTGAAATTCATTTTTATTTCTATCAAAATTTCTTATACCCATTAGTGCAAGAAAGTCTAATTTCTCTAGGATCATAAAAATGTAAAAAAATATTTTATAAAATACTTTGAAATATACAGGTTATTCCGTTGCAGTAGGACAATCTTAAAGTCGATCTTTTTAAATGACTCACCATATACATTTTTTCAGCGTATTTAATGTACATTACTATTTTTTTTATAACTACGACGTTGTCTACTTATTGTAAAAAATATGAGAATTTACTAAAATAATGTTCAAATTTTTGGTACTGAAATTTAAGGTAAAACATTTGCTAAATGCAAAGATAAGGGTTAGTTGAAACGTGTGACACAATCAAGTTTATTTTTATGTACAGGGGATTTTATGCAGGGGGATCAACTTGCTGTTCTTTAAACATCTAAAACAGTTTTTCGAATTGAACACACAGTATATTATTTCACTATTTGTTAGAACCAATTCATTCTGTTAAATTATATTATTATAATATAAGCCCTAAGAGTACTATATTTTTACAAATTTGTATCATATTTGATAACCTAAAAAGAATAGCCTTCTTCTAGACTATGACAAGGAGAAAACAAATCACTTACTTAAATTTTGTACACCTACATCATTTTAGCAGAAATAAATCCTCATACTCTAGTAACTTTTTATACTTTATATACATAAAACCACTAGACAATCAGGTTTTCGAAAGAGGTTCAGTACTACAACATTACTATTAGATTTAACAGATAACATTATAAGATCAATGGATAAAGGAAAAGCTACAGCAGTTACCCTGCTTGACTTTTCTTAAGCGTTTGACACTAAAGATCATCAGCTTCTTTGTGTCAAACTCAAATATTTTGGTTTCGATGAAACCTCACTAACATTTTTCAAATTTTATTTAAGTAACCGCTACCAAAAAGTAACTAACTTTTAACATCAGGAGTACCCCAAGGCTCTGTCCTTGGTCCCATTTTGTTTTCCACATATATTTCAGACCTTTATAAATTATTGGAGCATGTAAATATACACTCTTTTGCTGACGACACACCACTATATTATTCCTTTAACCCTTGTGAAGTAGATATAGCCTGGTAAAACATGAATTTTTATGAATCATAACCTGAAACTAAATGCCAGTAAATGTCATACAATATTATTTTGTCCTACAAATATAGAACATAATGTGCAACAGAACCTTAAGTTATTTATTCAAAATGAACCTCTAAAATCATGTAGAAGTGCCAAAAACTTTGACATTATCTATGACTGCAAACTAAGGTTTCAGGACTATGTTTCGCTTCTAGTCAAAAAATCGTATCTGGTTATACAGGAATCGAGGTATTTTGAGTTTCAAATTGCGTAAGTTGCTCTTGAAAGTCTTGTATTGTCCATCCTAAATTATGGACTTTTAATTTAATATTCTTGTTTGGATCCAATAACCAAGTACAGACTTCAAAAGATTCAAAACCCTTGTTGTCGTTTTGTATTTGGTAAATATGAGATGGAGGCCACAGTATTTCGAGTTCTTTCAACCTCAACTCCCATATATTTAAAAAATAAATTGATATATCGGAAAGATCTGTACAGTTTGCATTTGAGATATCCACACAACTTAACGATTCCGAATTACCAGATTTTTCACATATAACGCCGTTTCGATATATAACAGTCTACCTAGGGAAATTAGGACACATTCTCTGACATTTTTAAAACAAAATTATAAAACTTTGCTATTAGTTGAGCAATGAATACAGTGCTAACGTTAATATGTTATTAATTTCAAATATTTTTCCTTATTTAATTGTATTTTAAGTTCCATACATTTTTCTTGTTTTTGCATTTTAAAAATAACGGATTTTAGAACCTAAATTGATTTCAGTTTACATTAAATACAGGGTTAACATTATTTAATCATAAATTAATTGTATATTAAATTTCTTATTTTTTTATATTGTAAATGATGGATTCCTTTTGATTATTTTAGGTTTATATTTATGTTGATGTTAAGTTGAATAGCGCAAGCTAGACTTCGCTTCATGATGTTTATGTGCATTGTATATTACAAGCAAATAAAGGCATAATAAAGGCATTTTATTATTATTATTATTATAAAACAATTTAGTTGATTTTTTATCTTCCTCCCTCCCAAAAAAGCGCAGCAAAGAAAACCAAAAAGTTGTGATAATTAAGTAATTTTTCATTTATAGTACTTTGCTATTTTTAATTAAAAAAATATGCACGAAATACAAGTTTTCTTTGCTGATTTAAATTGTTTATATATGTATGTGACAGTTCAATTTATCATGGTTTCAGCTAAATCTATGTTTCCTATTGCAAAATCTTTTCTTTCGCTCATTTTTTTCAGTACCAGAGTTTCCTCCACTTTTTTCAGTGGAGACTGAGGTAGCAACTCAGAACTGTTTCTAGATTGAAAACGAATGACGTGAATGAGAGGTTTATTGGATTCAAGCTTTGCTATAAGATCAACAGTTGGCCTCAAAATATAGAGTCGTCAATTAATAAAGTTTTTAGTTGTTTTGATAGTGTTACAGATACTTCGTCACTTATCGCTAGTGTTTGTAGAACACTTTCATTTAGGCGAAGGCTCTGTAGGCTGAACAAATGACTTTCACATAGTGTTTTTACAGCCAGTTTCCGAGAAACATTGATTTTGCTAAACAAATCTTAAAGAATATGAATGTTTTTGATCGTTTTTATAGCATTTGTTGTAAAATTGCCAGACAACTTTTCTTCTTCTACCCATAATGAGAGTGAATATTGACTATGAGTATTAACAAATATTATCACCTGCTTTGTAAATTGACTATGAGTATTGACAAATAATATCACCTCTTTTGTGCTTTATAACACCCTTGTCGCGACTGCCATGTGTTATAACATAACCCACAAATATTAAATACCGGGTAAATACCCATAATTTATTTACCTACCCACTGGGTATTTACCCAACTCGCATCACTAGGTACAATTGAAATTGGTCTATAGTTTTATCTGCACGTTTCTTAAATATAGGTAGTACTTTAACAATATCAGGAAAAACGCCTTATAATATGCGACATATAATATATAGCTATAAAAAATGGTCAATATAATTATCAATTGTTTCAACAAGAATTTTATTATGTAAAAAAAGTGAACTGAGAAAAATCGGTTGAGAACCAAAAAACTGAAATGCAATTTATGAGCTAAGAATTGAAGAAAAGAAAAATGAGTGCTTCGACCAGGAATCAAACCTGGAACATCCGGACTGTAGCCTGCGCTGCTTTTACCAATTCCTGGTCGACGCACTCACTATTTTTTTCTTTAATTCTCATCTTTTTCAATTTTTCTTTGGTTTGTTTTCACTTTTGGAATATAAGGGTGTAATTTTTATAATTTCGTAGGTTTCATAGGGAATTTTTCATTTTCATATTTCCAAAATTAATGATATTATTTAAACCAAAAAAATCAGTACAATTTGAGATTTTCAAGTTACGTAAAGTGTCACTGGACCCGAGTAAAGGAAATTAGTTTAATTAAAAGTTTTATTGTGTCAATTTTCTTACCAAATGTTCTAAGGCGTTAAGTAGTAGTTTTCTAGATTTCTCACAGTTCAAATCGCCAACGATCCAATAGGTCATCGAATGATATTTTCTCCCTTTCTTGTTAACAGAAAAGTATTTTAGATTTTCTATAGCGGTAGCAGTCATGTCTCTAGAACTGAGCTGCATTAAAGCTCTAATATCGTCAGTACTAGTAGCAGAACCTAAAAAAATAACGTACATAATCAACGAAACTTAAAAAAAAAAAAAACCAAAAAACCTGTCATATCAACGTGAAAAGATCGATCCTTATTCAAAATCCTATCGTTCAATCTCGGCATAACTTTGGGCTGGTTCATGATTTGCTCCAAAATATCATCCAGATCCGAAAACTTGCCCCTGTATACGTTTTTCTGGAAACTATGCGTTTGAGTCACGACTTCCTGAAGGATTGTTTCCTCGAATTCGTCGACGTTAATTTGGTTTTGCGGCAAAGGTATTCCGTTTAGAAGAGCTTGGGGAAATACTTTTACGCCCACTCTTTCAATGAAATCCGAAGAAAGTTTTCTACCAAAATCGTAGACAGAATCTTCACCTAAAATAAGTAGTAATTGGATAATTTTCAGAGTAATAATAATAATCATATTATACAGGGTTTTATTGAAATTCATGTAGATATAAAAACATTAATATTTAGGCTCTTCTAGAATGTGTGAAATTATTTAAAAAAAAAAAATACTAATAATTGATGGAGTAATTTTTAAGTTCTGAAAATTTAAGTTAAATCAGGTATACTCCACTAGTCATCATTAAAATCTAGATAATCTATAGTCATCGATCCCGAATACCTGAGTCACAGTATATACAGTGTGTCTACTTAAGTTGGAACCATATGGAAAATATTTTTATTATTGATTTTAGGAAAAAAAGTTATTCTTGATAAAAAGTCCTGCATGACCCAACACTTAAAATACAGTCATCAGATATCAAATTTTTCAAGCCGTATACGAGGTTTGTCAAAAAATGTGAATTTTGCTCAAGAGTAAAGTACGTTTATTTTTTAACAAAATCGAAAATTTTCATTAAGAAATTTGATAAATTCTTCACAAACATCAACAAAAGGAAAGCGTATCATGTTTATAGTAGCTAACGTAATTTATAACGTTTTCAGATATTTACAATCAATATGTAGAGTTTATAAAAAATAAGAAAATCTGTTTTTTCAGATAGATCGGTGTAATTGCATATTTGAATGTAATATTTAATTCTAATCAAGTTTTCTTAATGAAAATTTTCGATTTTGTCAACAATAGACGTACTTTACTCTTGAGCAAAATTCATATTTTTTGACAAACCTCGTATACGGCTTGAAAAATTTGATATGTGATGACTGTATTTTAGGTTTTGGGTCATGCAGGACTTTTTATCAAGAATAACTTTTTTTCCTAAAATCAATAATAAAAATGTTTTCCATATGGTTCCAACTTAAGTAGACACACTGTATGTATATTTTTTGTACTTTTAATCTCGATATTCTAGTTGTGAACTAGCCAATACCTTGCTTTTTGTCTTAATACATATTTTACTTTTTAGAAAGTTTTACAAATAATTAAAAAATATTTCTCATAAATTTTATTTAAATATTAAAAATGATGCCATTGGTTTTTGCACATCACACTTCTCTCATTTTTAATATGTACATTTATTTCAATAGCAAACTGTATATATTTGTTTTGTCTACCTAAAATATCAGCAGGATCCTCATCATAGTTTTCCCGCAATTTCTTTTTGATATGTTCAATCTGGAGGTCAGGAGTTTGTAGCAGATTTCTAATGAATGTCAAAGCGGTGGTGGCATCTTTAGTTTGACTGACGTAGTTAAAAACGCACTGCATGGCAACACCGATATCGTCAAGGCCGTTTACGTCGCTGTTGTCAGTCACGTTGAAGACGATACCGACTCTGATGGGAGCTGTGTGGATTACGAAAGATTCTACTAGTTTTAGGACTCCTGCTGCAGATGTATCAGCTGGATCAATGATCAGTACCTAGAATGGTTTTATAAATATAGTAAATCCCGTAATGTTGAAAAAATGTGTTGATGTTTATACTAAAACTGTTTTTATTTATTAAGTTAGTGGCACTGAATATAAAAAAGCAACAGGGCAGTCAATTGTCAGGTGAACAAATAAAAATATTGTATAACAAACTTTATTATTTTTCAATCTACATTAAAGTTGCTTTTACTTACTAAATAAAATAACCTGAACTTAATATGGTTTAAATATTAATTTTTTAAAGATTGGGTGTATTTTATATCAAGTAGTGTATTTTATATCAAGTAGTGTATTTTTTTTAACTAAATTCATTTCAATTTCGGAAAGTATTAATTTCTTATGAGTCTATATCAAATATATTTAAATAAAAATTAAATCTTAACAACTTAGTTCAGCTTTGATATATTCGCCGCCTGAATGAAATTTTCTACTTTTGGGGCCTTTAACAATACCTCTGTAGTAAAAATAAGTTTGTATTATTTATACAATTAGTAACATAATTAATGCAAAAAATACACAATATTTTCCTTACCAAGTTATATAGATTTCTTCTGATTTGGCGCAACATTCCAGGAAATGTGGGCCTTAACAACTCCATAAGTGAACTTGACCATCTGTGATACCTATTATAACATTTTCAAAGTGATAAATACATGAATATTAAAACAATAAATATTTGTATATAAAGGTACGAAAATCTAAAAGTATCCCCTCTATTTTACAATGAATTGGACAAGGCGTGAAAGAAAGACCACTGAGCAGCATGGCGCGCCTCCACTTATGCTTTGTTTAGATGGTCCGCGTTTATATTTCAGTACCTATATATGCACATAAAACTTACTTTGGATCGTGTTCAATATCGTTTATCCAATTTATAGCCGAATCTCTAATATCTATAGCAAAATCTTGCCCGTTGCCGTCATCTACGAAGTCCAATTCCAACAATGAAGACATTCTTTTATTGCCCACACCTAACGCATGTAATCCTTCCATTGTTCTGAGCTCTTGACGTAAAATTTCGAGAATACCGTAAATGTCAACAATGTCAATGTCATAAAACATCCCATTGATAAACAGACCAGTATCTGACGGTTGCAGATTTAAGTGGGCCGCAAACATTTCGCTGTTTTTCTTCATCTCTGATTTCATCTTGGCACTTACTATTGATTTCGACAGCCCCTTTGCCTGTATACAATTTATTTTCATGTCAAAACAAAGATATAATCAAGAATAAAAACAATTTCATCTTTCATTATTTTTAAATACTTAGATGAAAAGTTAAATGAATGTTTTTACCTGCATGGGGAAATTATGAGCAGTGTTGGTCAAAATTTTCAATGCTTCTTCCTTTGGAGCATTCATAATACGCTCAGCAGCTTGCAAGCTCAGTTCCTGAAATTGCCATACTTTAAGAGGGGCTAATTCGCTAGAGGTATCTTCTAGATGTGCTTTGAATTTGTCTAGTTGAGATTGCAGATCAGGAAATATTTGCCTAAAAGTATTTAAATATAAATACAGGATGATTCATTAAGGGTGATGACTGGCCATATCACTTATATAAGTGATTGTAGTTTAGTAAAAAAAAACAGGTGTAAACCAAACAAATTTTTCTGACAAAAATAAGAAAGAAACCTAAATTTTACACGTTTAGAGATTTTAAAAATTTTGACCATGACAGTTTTTACAATGATTTAATAAATACCCCATTTCAAAAAATTTTCAATATAGAAAATATTGATGATAAAATGCAGTTTCTCACAGAACAAGTTATTCTCTTGTTTGATAAACATGCGCCACTAAAAACTATACGTATTACTATACCTTATGCACCCTGGTTAACTTATCCAATCAAATTAATAATTAAGGATAGAAATTGTGCTTGTGCCTTAAGCAAACAAGATTATACACTGATTGGGATAGGTATAAGGAATTAATAAATTTCAGTTTCTCCTCTATATGTCGTGAAAAAAGAGCCTACTTTGAAAACCAGTTTAATTCCCATAAATCCAAGGATTTATGAAGGGTCTAAATAAACTTCAGTCTAGAAAGGAAGAAGTAACCCTACCTATTTCGCTGCAGAAACCCAAAGAAATAAATAAGTACTTTTGTTCTGTTTTAGTTGATAATGAAGTAAATGATGACCTATTAGAATATTATAATAATTCAACACTACCTAATTTGCATGGAAACAAACTAACATTTGATTTTATAACTGTCAGAGAATTTAATAAGCTACTCCATAATATCAAATCTAATGCCATAAGTTCTGATGCTGTGTCAATCTTCATGCTGAAGTACTGTAGTTTGCATATTGATAATTACATTACACACCTTCTAAACTGTTGTATTCAAAAAAACTAGTTTCCAATATCTTGGAAAATTGCAACAATTAGACCACTTTGTAAAGTTGCACAACCTCAACATTTTTCTGATTTAAGGCCTATTAGTATTTTGACTGCGATGTCCAAAATTCTTGAAAAGGCTATCTATAATAGAATTTCCATTTATATTGAAAACAAAATACTTCAGGATTCAATCTATTATTAAACCAAGAGGATATTTTGACAATGTACTGGAAAATGTAGCTGAATTAGTAAAAACATTTTCATTATCTGATTTTGTGATTGTGGTAGCAGATGCTAATGATTTTGACATGTCCAGGGTCCCTAAATTCAGAAATATTTGTTCGAAACTGAAACTATGTACCCACACTAACTTTATAATGGTGTCTGTTCCAATTTTGAGAAGACACAGTGACAAAAACCTAATCAAGAAATTTAATTTGAAATTGGATAAGTTGGACAATTATACATAAGGTAGAATGTTATATGCAAATATCAATTATGAGCAAGGTGTCAAACTAAAACTGTCCGATATCATACGAAAAATTAGTGTAGCAATAAGTAATAGCAAAAATGTCTGTAAAAATTTAAAATTTATTAACACTGTAAAATCTAAAAATACAAATTGTAACATGTCTACTAACTTGGGCTCTATAGATTTGACAGGTTTAAATAATCTTACTGTTCTTCCTATTAATAATAGTACTTTGGGCTCTATAGATTTGACAGATTTAAATAATTTAACTCTTCTTCCTTTTGATAATAGTAACTTGGGTTCCATAGATTTGACAGGTTTAAATAATTTAACTGTTCCTCCTTTTGATAACGTATCTATCACACCCAAAGTTAATAAGGATTTTCCCACAAAGTCTCAAACTCAAGATCCAAATTAAAAAGTACAATAAATATATTATATTTAAATGCTGAGAGCTTGGTGGCCCACATTGATAAAATCTCTAATTATGTGTTGTCAAAAAAACCAAGTTTAGTGTTTCTGAAACTTGCTTGACTGAGGATATTTATGATTCAGAAATAGACAATGACGGAAAATTATAGAGTTGACAGTGAAAGTAGACACACAGGGGGTGCTTTAATTTATGTACAAAGTGTACTGAAGGTTTTAAAATATTTTAAATTTTATATTCCAAAAATTTGTTGGATTGTTTCTGTAATTAGGAAACAAATTTTTTTTAATTGTATCTTTATATAGGTCACCTAGCAGTAGCTGTATACATTTTTTAGATTGTTTTAGCACTTGGGCTGAAGAAAATTTATGTGATAATTCTCAAATAATTATTGTTTCTGGAAATTTTAATATTGACCTAACACTAATAGATTTAGTTATAACAATGACTCGATTTCAGCTGAGGTTATCAAAACACCAAGAATTTCAGATCATTTTATGCTTTTAACAAATGTGCTATTAAAACTTATTACTAGAATACAATCGGGCTTCAGAAGCAAACACAACTGTGAATCAGCTATCCAGTGTGTTTTATATGATTGGAAATATAAATTTGATAAAAACTATCTAACATTGGTAGTTTTTATAGATCTTTAAAGGGCATTCGAGACAGTTGATCAAAACAGTTTGATAAAAAAATTGAAATTTATGGGTATAGTAGAGCAAGCATTGGAGTGGTGTGTGGATTATCTAAGTAAGAGGAAACAAAAGTTAAAAGTAAATAACATTTTGTCAGAGGAAATTAACTATATCAGAGGTGTTTCACAGGGAAGTATATTGGGTCCCTTGTTGTTTTTCGTGAATATCAATGACATTGTTGATTTCAAGGGTCAATGTGACATTCACCTGTTTGCTGATGATGCCCTAATATATTTTTCTTGTAAGGATTCAGATAACTTGGTAAGAGTTGTTAATGAAACACTGCAACATGTTTATAAATGGTGTTGCAATAATTTTTTGAAAATAAAACAAAATGTATGCTGATAAGTAGCAACTATAACTATACAGAGTTTGTTGATAAACAATATAACATAACAATTGGAGGAAATTCTATACAGTTAGTAGAAAATTTTTACAAATAATTGTCAATAATGATGTCATCTAATGCTCTATTAGTCGAACAAATTAGTACAAAGCAATCCTGATTCTCCAGAATTTATGATTTATCAATATATAGAACATTTTGTTTTATTTTTAGTGAATAATTTAACAATAATTATTATTCTGTTTGAAACTTTACAAATAAGGCCTTTATCTTTATACCATATATTATTTAATTTTCTAGGTTATCAAGGTAACATTGACAATGTTATTCTTCATAAAAAGGTCTGCATAGCCTATATTAGACATCATTATTTTCAGTCCTATATGAAGGTTTGTCAAAACTATGAGTTTTGTGCAAGAGTACCACCTTAATTTTTGACAATAGCTAAAATTATTATGAAGAAAAGTTGATTAGAATTGAAAACTACATTTTTTATGCAATTACAGTCATCTACCCTGGAAAACAGGATTTGACTATTTTTTATACTTTTCTCTCTAAAATGGCCTTAAACGTTTTTCCTTACCCTGAAATTGTTTGAATTTTAGATTTTAAACCATGTAAAACTTCTTTTTCTTGAAATTAATAATAATTTTTTTTCCATATGTTTCCAACTTAAGCACACATACTGTATAAATAAATAATAAACCAGACAAAATATAAACAAAATAATCAGATTATCTTTAATATTATGATAGAAAACATTTTTATAATTTTTTTTAGTTAATAACTTTTAAACAGCTTAAAAATAGGAATTTACTTTCAAAATTCCAACCAACAAATGCTTATATATTAAGAAATATAAACCTCTTATATCCATTACATTGACTAAACAGTTGCAGAAGATGGAGTGTTGTAGTTTTTTAAAATTAAACAATAAACTACCTGACACAATAAAAAGGTTGTCAAATATTAAGTTATTTAAAACAGATATACATGATTTATTAATTAATTTAGAACCATATATGGTAAATGAATATACTATACCTACCAATTATCAATATATGTATTATTATTAAAATCAAATTATGCAGAATAAATTCCAAACATTACAGTCACACAATCTTTTCATATATTTGGCTATACTAACTTTAATCTTGCAAAATCAAAGCCTTCCAATTCATCATCTTCATCTTCTTGTGAAGCTTCAGCAGAATTTTTATCCTCGTGTAATTCTGTATCATCCTGAGATTTATATTCAGTGGATTTCATTTGCAATTCAACTCCATAACCTGACAGTCTTAATTTATTTGGATTTTTATCCTAAAATTTACATGGTACTACTAACTAGATTTTATTTCAGATGTATGTGTTACTTACTTTGACATAATGCCTTATTACATAGTCGATTTTTCCATCTAAGGCTGCTTCTTTTAAAATTTTATGGAATTTTGAGAAACTTTCTGTCCCAACTTGACCATATAAAACTGCTACTAGAGATCTATTAGCAGAACCTGGGAAATGGTTATCAATTCTGTATATATCGATTTTCTTGTGATTTTCAGTAGGCTACAATTATTATTAATATGTACAATACCAATGACATATCGACACCCATATTGAAGAAGGTTGTAACTCAGGATTCATCCTTTTTAAATTCAGCCACAGGTGTGTTCAGCAAAATGAGGTGAATCCATCAGTACAAAAAATGTATCATGATTTACAATGACTTGGTTGATACTCATTTGAAAAAAAGTCATGTACCATTTCAACCTTAAAAAGTCAGTAACACTACCTCTTTACCTACTTCACATTTTGTAGTTTAGAATGATACAAAATAAAAAATATATCTATGTATTTCTTATCATGGTTGTATCTTACTTACTGCCTTATTCTGTCAAGTGTTATGTTAATTACTGCCAAGGCTGAATCTCAATCAAACTCAACTTATTAATTATTTATAACATTTAAATATTCATTATCTCCACTGTGTTCTAATTATCCTATTTGTTAACTATTGGAGAATTATACAGTTTCTCCAAAAATATTTAATAAAACTGTTTTTAGTTTTCTGACATTTCTGTAAATCACTAAAATTGAGTTTCAACCTTCTTCGATGGAGATGTCAATATATTGATTTAATTAACAGATATATTTCACAATAATTCAGAAACTTATCAACCAATTTTACTTTATAAATTATTGAAGAAGAATCAAGACAATGGTTTTTATTTTTTAAAAGAAAAAGTATCCAGCTACATTACTAATTGTTTTAAACAAATATATTCAGTTGAGAGACATGACATTTATGAAAATGTTAATTTTAACAGTCAATACCTTAGTTAAAACTTACCCCATCAATTATTGCTTTAATATCTTCAATATTACATACAACATTACCACCAATGTCGGCAATACTTTGACAATCTGGTAATTTTAATTCATGAGCAATCTGCTCATACATTTGTACTTTTGGAGAATAAACATGTAATGATAAGCCTAATTTTAATACTGACACCTGTGAAGGAGTTAACAATTTTGAGGCATGTTCCAATACGGTATTGTATTGTTGGCGTTCGTTACCTAAAAACAATTTATGAATAATAAAATAAATCGATTTTGAATTAAATTATATTACCTGATGAAGCCAAGGGTGGATTTAAGGAACTTATAGAATCAATGAAACTCCAGTAAAAGTCTATGTTTTCTTCTGCTAAATATTCTGCAGCCTCTAGAACCAACGGAGTAACATGCCATTTTGCTTCGAGAAGGGTGGTTACGGATTTAGACTTTTTCGATTTACCTTCTACATTGAAAATATTAAATACACACCAAAAACAAATTATTATTAAAATTTTCATTCTGCAAAAAAACATAACCTTACTTATACCGGAAAATATGTATGTATTTTGATTTTAATAACTTACCTTTATACCTAAATAAACACTTAGTAAACTATTGCTTAGTACAAATAACATGGGCTCTGACAAATCTACCTCATATATTTTTAATCAGATTTATGAATATAAAATTAAAACTGCTTCAAAATCATTTTGACACTGACAGTTTAGTTTATGTTGCCAATATGCCAATTTTAGACCAATCAAAAGCAGCCAACGCATGTGCGAGAACAGTGCTGCCAAAATAATTTTTTTGAATGTAAAAATAATTGCAGCTATATGATTGGTTGAATGCAGAAACGAAATGTTCAGGACCGGCTTTTGTTCTAGTTGATAAAACAGGATTGTACTCCAGTAATTTTTCTTTACAGTCATCAAAAAATTTACCATTTTTTAAATTTTGTTAGAAAGATGGTTGTTTGTTTAGAATTTCTATTGTATGCTATGGTCTAAACCTAAAATTTTAATTATTATTCTTTAAAATATGCTTTATACATGTTTAATTACATTCTCCTTATTCGAGTGAATAAAAACCCAGACAACACACCAAATCCCAGAGATATCCACAGAATATCAAAAATATCCCGTGAATCTAATATGGATATCCAAATGTCCGTCTATATCCAGAATATAGAACATATCCAGCAAAATATCTAATGGGTACCTTCCAGACAATACAAGAAATCCCACAGATATCCACAGAATATATTTTGTGGATATCCAATATATCCAGGGATCTAATATGGATATCCAAATGTCCGTCTATATCCCAGGATATAGAAGATATTCGGATATTCAGCAAAATATTTTATGGGTATCTTTAGTAGAGGTTCATAAGTAACCAATGATTATTGAATAACGTCGAAAGAAAATAGCAGAGATAAAAAAATAATTTCAACACTCAAAATATTTTCAACACTCTGCCTTTGATTTTGCCCACTAAGGAGAAAGTCATCCTTATTAGGACTCAATAAATGGAAATTCTCGACTCCAGTCTCTAATGGAGTCTCTGATTGACATATCAATTTCGATCGAACTCAATTACGGCGGGTTGAGCATGAGCACGAGCGAAAGTGGTATCGCCATCTATACTTAGTAAGCAAAATCAAAAATTACATCTAGTGGATATCCACCATGGTTTGCGTTCGCGCCTAGACTTTGATATATCCATGGGATATTGAATACACCTTAAAAAAATTAATTTTAAATATCTGAACGGTACTATTAGCCACAATGGCGAGCACAATGGTGTAATTTTTTAATAATTTGTTATATAATTACTATTATTTATGGACATTTGCATGTCTATAAATTACATCTCATGTATATAAAATAGATATTCACCATGGACTGGACATTCAGTGGATATTGGGATGTCTAGTAGATATCCAAAGGATTTGGTGTGCTGTCTGGGAAGTCATATGGATTAATGGAAAAAGTCCCTAAAATGTTGTTAAAAGAGTTTAAACTTTGAAAATTAACTAAACCCACTTACCATATACATACACACGCCAATAGAGGACTTCTATACAAGGGAAGTGCAACCAACTTGACAAATTTTTTTTGACACTAATGGCATAAGAAATCGGGTCACATAAAGAGGCTGTTTTTTTTATCTACTTTTATGCCGTTTAGATACCATGTTGTACCCGTAACGTAAAAAAGACTTTATTTTAGGGTATTTTACATTTAAAGGTTGAAAACATTTGTCAATATCAACTGTCGATAATGTCAAAACATAAGCGTAGCATTGCATTTTATTTTTTGTTGTTAATAGTCTATTTGTGTTTCTCCTGCTTTCTTGAAACATTTTTTGTCATTTGGTCTTACTTATTTATGTCGATTGCAAAATGCTGCTGCAACGAATACAAGTTCTATGCAATATACAACCAACATACAATACTAGTTACGTTGCGCCCATCTATGGTTACGTCTGTGTTCTATCATCAACATAATTGACAGCTGACAATGACAAAATGTTTCAACCTTTAAATGTAAAATACCCTAAAATAAAAAGTCCTTTTCACGTTACGGGTACAACAAGGTATGCAAATGGCATGAAAGTAGATAGGCAAAACCAAAAAGCAAACTAAAAAACAGCCTCTTTATGTGACTCGATTTCTTATGTCATTAGTGTCAATTTTATTTTGTCAAGTTGGTTGCACTTCCCTTGTATAGAAGTCCTCTATTAATGCTGCGTTTGAGAATCCACATCGGATGTATTTTTTACATCTCGAGCGTTTTTTTATCCACATCGGACACATCTGTCCCATTACATTTACGTATACTGCATCACGTGATCAAACATTTTTTACATCTCAGATGCATCCGATGTGGATTCTCAAACGCAGCATAAATTTTACTATTTACCTGAGCCTGACTCATAACGTCAATTGCTGTAGTTTAAAATTGTCACTGATATCACAACTTTAAGCTTGCATAAGTTATAGTGCGTGTAGAATAAATGTTGACCAAAAAGGTAGTAACTTTTTGAATTTACTTACAAGTTGGTTCCTTTGTTCACTCATATAGTTATCAGCTAGACTTGGTGTAAATGTAAAACATCCATAACTTTTTAGCAAAAACATTAGGGATATATTCAAATTATAAATAATATTAAGTTTTTAAATTACAACCATGTACACGTACCCTCAAAAATTAATTCATTTTCAATTTCATTTTAGACTTATTTAGTATCTGAAACTTAAATAGTAAGAATTTCTTACGAAATAATCTTAATTTATTATTATCAATAGCGCGAAAAAATTTGATAAGAAATTACTGACATTTAGACAACCAATATTTACTACTTTCTTGTATTGTTAGTTGCATATGCATAATTTTATTGACAAATAGAACATACCATTAATTATTTATTCTCAACGACTTGTAGTGTGTTTATATGTCTTATTAGAGTTGTTTAGTCTTTAAAAAAGGGTTATTTTGTTGTGTTGTAATTATTTTGTGCTGATTTAGAATAGAAAATAAGGACCAAAACTACATTATTACTAGGTTGTAAATTCTATTTTTATAAATCAAGCTGCCCTTCTTTGATATAAACTTTCTATAATAATGTATATTATTGATTTTAAAACCAAAATCGGTTAATTTTTATTTCTTTTCTTTTCGCAACTGGTGACATAATGAATTTTTCGAAACCAGTTCCATAATGGTCAACATTATGTAAAGTAGATCAGTTTGACACTTTCTGCGATTACAAAAAATGTCACTTTATATGTCAAAAAATAAATTACATATTTCAATTATTTTTTCCCTATTTAAATAAATTTAATTACCTACTATATTTAGGAGTAAAATTTTTAGTGATAATAATTTAATAAGAATCGGTGAAAATGTGGGATCTTCGAGGATAAGTTTCCAACTGCGGTCTTCATTTGCTGTAGACACAAGCTCTAATGTCATTGAAAGTGTCCTTTGTGGTGTAAATGGGGTAATTTTCTCGATTTGTTACCACTTCTTTAACCAGTTGGACAGCCTTTTTCCTTCTTTAAATATTAATACCGTTACTAAAATATTGATATAAAAATGTCTGGAGGGCAAAGTTAGTATGAAACCAAGGAATTATTCAAGGCAATACATGTAGATTTTGATTTAAATAGATAATAAAAAATAGGAAACATATAGGGGTCTATTCTGTAACTATAGTTGTTATCTGGCAACTTTCTAACACTTGCTATCTTACCACTTTCATAGCAACTGTATATAATAACTTTGACAAAGGTAGCTATTCTACTATTTACGATTGCTAAATTAGTCTTTTGAGATACTTTTGAGATAATCAGAATTCTCTAAGTAAAAAATCTGACACCACTACTGGTTACAAAAGTTGATTCAGAATTATTTGGAAGTAACCAAATATTTTTGATGGTTAAGCGTAACAACTGATTGCTAAGAAAGAAATATTATGGACCCTGGATAATACATATTTTAATAGACCAAGAAATTAATGAAAGGTATATTTACTGATAGAATAATAGATATCAGAATTAAATAGATATATTATTTTCTCTAATTGTTTGATTTAGTAAAATTTCAGCAATCTGTATTGCCTCTCAGCTCCCCAAAATGTCTGCTGGTTGATATATAACGTTACTGAAACCTGTCTATTGGAACCACCTCTTAGATCATCAAAAGGCCTGCATAACTGCTTGCGATAAAATTACACAATAAATTTTCCTGTCTTGATGAATAAAATACATAATATTCTGCAGAAATATCCACAGATTCTGTCAAACATGATGAAAGTGAAGTGGATATCAATACAACTGTGACAGCCACGCGTTTCGTTTTTCTGAATTTTTCGGAAATATTTAGTATGAAAAAGTATTATTCTAATATATGAATGATATTTTTGTATTTTTAAAAGCTTACTTTTACATATTTAATACAAAGGTTATTCCAGTCAATTTTTTACTTAAACGAGCATTGCTAGAGCAGGAACGAATTATACATCTAGGCATTACTCACTTTATAAAAATCGTTAAAACACAAATAAAAATTAAATTTAATTACAAAAATGACACTCAAAAGACAATCTATGTAAAACTTTATATAAATAAAAATTTTCTTAGTTTATTCGGTCGTTTTTATTTTCATTTGTTTAGCACATCCTTTCGAAAAACTTTTCCATTTTCGGGTGCAGTCAAAATTGAATAAAACATGGGGACGATTAAATTAAATTAAATTTTACTAAATTTTGATTGCACCTGAAGATGGAAAAGTTTTCCGAAACATATGTAGTGCTGTGCTAAACAATTGAAAATAAAAACGACCGAATAAGCCAAGAAAATTTTTATTTATATAAAATTCTGCTGCGGTCAAGAAAGTATTCTTATTCTATATAAATTGCACTCACAATAATGGCGGATTGATCCCACTTTGCGCATACACATATACGTTGAGCAGAAAAAATCTGATCGGGATCTGTTTCAGATCAATTTGCAACAGTTTTAAAGTCTGATGAACAGTATTTTTTGACATTTATTAAAGTCATGTAACTAACCTCTAAACTCCAAATTTATGATTTTATATTTTATTCATTTTTATCTGTGGATCGTGTGTAAATTAAAAAGTAAAATATAAAAGGGCATTGTGTATAATAGCAAAAGCTTGAGTGACACAATGGATGGCAATATTTTAATGGTCGCCCTTCACAATATCTTAAATAATATATTATTGTAAAATTGACGAGACCTCCATTCACTCCTAGATGCTTTTCTTTAGCAGTCATCTGAACTTTGAAAGTTTGATCAACATCTATGTCAAATACCTTTAGAATGTCCATGTTTTAAATCGGCACCCTCATCTTTAATCTATTTTTAAGTTAACATGTTTACTAGAAAGGTAGCATAAATTAAATGCGCTCCAAAAAATGGCGACTGATCCGACAACTATTTCGCGCAACGTTGAGAAAAGTTTCAGCAGAAAATAAGTAAACTGTTGCGTCTGTTGAACGCAGCCATATATGTCGTTGTCATTTTGGTAGGAGGAATCCCAGATCCGGCTTCGCCCTTTTTGTTGTGAGAGCAGATTCTGATTTAGATAAATTTTTGAATAATATCTTCATAAAATATTGTACAAAAATTTAGACTAGTACATTTTTGAGACTTCAAAAAAAAGAGGAGTTCTCAATTCGTCGGTATATATATATATTTTTTAAGTATGTTCAGCGATAGTTCTTTAATAATAAGGTGTTAGATTTCAATGGTTCTTTTTTTGTTAGAAAAGGGGTACTTTAGGGGTGGTTCCATATACGTTTAGTCAAAATATAATAATTGGGTCCATGAGAAAATCCTCAAACTATTCATTTATATATATTTTTAGCGGTAATTCTTTATTTTCTTGTCCGGTTTCTATGACACCCCTCAGGGGTGGTCCCATATAAATTTGGTTAAGATATGGTGATGGTATCTGTACGGTGTTAAAGTCGGTTCTTTAAAATTACCTACTTTTAATACTTGTTGATTTCCCATATAAAATATTTTCTCATGCTTTGTTAATAGTAAGCAGTGTGATGGAGACTAGTACCTCTTTCGTGTATGTCTAGACCTTATATTATCACATTCAATACACTTATAGGGTTGTTTGATTTGAAACTCGACCGAGAAGTGATGACGTCACAATAGAACATTGAATCAAATCAAAACAAAAAGAGTAAAAAAGATAACCTCGCTTTTTTGTGATTCTTGTTTTTGGTTTGCGTCAAAACAGTAAGCAAAAAGTGAAGAAAATGGAAAAATTGTTAATAATAAGAGGCAATGGCCCTGAAATACAGTATATACCATAAATGCCCGCTTCGCTTTTAAACTCCATGACTGTGATTACGGGTGATTAGATCTGAACAGAGAAAATGTATTTTCCAAACAGACATTTCATTTTTTAATAATGAATAATTTTTGCTAAAAGATAATTTGTTGACGTCTTGTCTGGTCTCAAATTTTGAGATTCAATTTTTTTTGTAGGTTTATTAAAAAGAGATAGGTAGAGACAAAGACGAATTTTTCTGAGAACATCGAGCTCGCTCTATGTTCTCGCTCCAAAGCGAAACAAACACTTTTGGGATCGCTCGGAGTGTCAATTAAAACACGTTTGTAGCGCTCGAAGATCACTAATAATCAAATCAAACGCACCAAATGTAAATTACTTTTTTAAACTTACCTTTTGTTTATGTTTGGACAATGCACCAGAAAACGAACAACTCCCAAATGATCTTTATTGTCAACTGTGCTATTAACAACATTAAACAGTACTAGTTTGAATTATTTATTTCATCGTTTTCAATATTATAATACTTTTCACTAATAAAAAAAACTCTCAACCTTAAATCAATATTTTTGTGACTTATACATTAGGTTTATATTAAATTCCTGCAAAACTTAATCTCTAGACGTTAACGTTTCCGCAAAAAATTTCAGAAGGATATTAAGTTGTTAATTTTGAAATAAATTATTGATCCTCCTCGTATTATATCGAATTACAAACGTTTAACCCGATTTTTTTTGGTTCGTCTTTCTCAGCTCGAATCGAATGAAAAACGTCTCCAATCGATTTAAATTATTTAAATTGAAATAATTTTAAATTTCTTAGCGCCTTAAGATACTAAATTGTACTAATATTTCTGTTGTTTTTTTTATTTTGCAAACTGTTTTCATTCGATTTATTGAAAGGTACTTCCATGCGCACCTATTTACAGACAAAAAGGCTTTATAAAAAAACCTGGTCGTACCAGTAGATTATTAATATTATTTTCTAAAAACTACCCCTTTTTATTTACACTAACAACAACATTATATTGTATAAAATGTTCCTACTTAGTTCATTATGCATTCAGTCATTTACAAGTATACACACATAACCAAAAACATAAATAGATTTTTGGACTAAAATCAAAAATATGAATTAGTTAAAATTAACTGTTAGTAAATGGTTTCATCCGCCAGCAGATTTTAAATAGAGTTGGGGGAAAAATTAATCTATTTAAAGACGACAGTTATTTTTTTCCTTTAGGCTTTGTATAATATTATTAACACCTACTAACTATTTTGTGCAAAAAAGTAGAACGAATTTTTCTTTACTCGAATTTGAGCCATCCTATATTTTATACTAAGTATGAAAAATCACATTTCATCTAAATTAAATAAAAATATATTCACTATTATTTAATATAACAACAACAATGCTAATACTAGCAACAATAAGTATATATTTTTAACTTTTTAACAATTACAACAATGCAAAGCAGATTTTTAGTCACTCTCGATTTTTTTTTTTTTTTTTAATTTAACTATTATTTTTTATTAATGAAAGGTAAAAAAAGTCAATATTGTAAAATAATTAGATCAGGGGCAGACGAGGACACTAAATAATGAGCAAATATAGTATTGGTAGCATTAAAATCAAGCCAAGTAAATTAGAAATTGCTATGGTACTGTAAACACACTAACATAACCTTATAGATTTTGAATAGGATGAGGGTAGAGGATGTACAATTGCAAGCTTGAAGTCTTAAAGAAAAATCGAGTATGTATGGGACGAGGAACATGAAGAACGTAGTAGTCACTAGAAATACAACAAAGGTGCTAAGTAATAAAAGACCTAATAGAAAAAACTGACAGCACATAGCTCAAAATAAATAAAGAATTGTCTATATTTATCAAGAAGTGGATGGAAAAGCTGTTATAGAAGAACTAAGATATTGATATTTCTAGCCCAGAAGAAACTTAGAGAGACCAGAACTACTAAACCTCCGAGGTTAAAACTAAAGGGGTTAAAATTGACTCGAAACTTGCCTGGACTCAACATTAAATTGGACAAAGAATATGGTAGTAGGCTTTAAGTTACGCCCAGGCCAGTCACGAAGGTTGTGTTCTGGCACTATGTTGCCCAATTTTTGATAATGACAACTGATTTGTGCATTTTATGATTAATTCCATGTTTTGTAATCGTTAAATAGGAGCAACTGTCTCTCAACTGTCAGTACTTTTTATTTTCAGTCAATACTGTTTTCAGTATCACTGTAGTACCTTTATTTTCCTATTGCTGGCAACACTGTATTGAAGTACTTACACGTGAATCTGGATAAGTTGTCACGTGTTAATATTTTGTTTCAATTACTGAATGTCCACTCTAATATATTGGTATTGTCTTTTAAAACATATGAGTTCGTCACGAAGAAAGTGTAAATATAGTAGTGATTCATTTTGTTATATTTGCGGTGTTTATATAACAAAAAAAACAAAAAAGAAATATCACAGACTTTATCAAGGAGACTTAGGCTAAATATTTCGTTTTTAAAATGGACAAACTAGATAAATCATGGGTTCCTCATAAAATTTGTAAGTCCTGTGTTGAATCTTTACAGTTGTGGAAAAAAGGATTAGAATTTGGTATTACTATGATCTGGATGGAGCCTAAGAATCATTTCGATGATTGTTACTTTTGCGTAGTAGATGCTAAAGATTTTAATCGAAATCAGACGTGGAGATATTCCGACTTACAGTCTACAAAATGTCCTGTTCTAAACAGTGAAAACCTTCCTCGGCCTATTTACATTTCAAAAGTAGTTCGGGTATGATGTTGCCAAATTCATAAAAATCGGGACAGTCTACCAGTGGAAGTGAATGGGAGGGTGAAACATCTACGCCAAAGTTTATTTTATCAAAATGATTTAATACGTGATCTCAAGGATCAGAACTGTTAGCCTCCAGATTGAAAGAAAAACATTTATTGGCACCAACAGTAACAATTACAACATACAGAACGCGAGAAAGTGAGTTATTACAATATTTTAGTGAAAATGAAGGACTGGTGTACTGTAATGATATTACGAAGCTGCTTTTAGACATGGGTTTAAAAGAATACAAACCTACTGAATGGCGCCTTTTTATTGACAGTTGTAAAAGAAGTTTAAAATGCGTCTTACTGCATAATACAAATAAATTTGCATCAAAAAATTAATTACTCGGAGCACCAATGGCCGATCTGTGTGGATTTGAAAATGGTTAATTTTTTACTTGGTCAACAAAGTAAATACACGAAATACCCTTGCTTTATTTGTATGTGGGACAGAAGAGCAAAGCAACTTCATTGAGAACAAGATTCTTTAACTGTCGGTAAAGCCAATGTAATAAGGGATCTGTTGGTAAGCAGAGACAAAATCATACTTCCACCAATACACATTAAATTAGGAAAGATAAAGACATTTGTAAAAGCGTTGGACAAGGAAGGAGATTGTTTTAATTACATTTATAGAACATTTCCGAAGATTAATATAGAAAAGTTGAAAGGTGGAATATTTGATGGTCCTCAAATAGCAATTGATAAAAGACACAGATTTTATTAAGGTTATGACTGTTCTGAAAAAGGCTTGGAAAAGTTTTGTGTTGGTAGATGAAAATTTCCTAGGTAACCACAAAACACCAAATTATGAAGACATTGTACAAATATGCTGATAAGCTTTCAGACTCTAGGAACAAATATGAGTATCAAATTACACTATTTCTGCAATCATCTGGATACATTTCCGGGTAATTTAGAAAATTACAGTGAGGAACAGGGAGAGAGGGTTCCACCAGGATCTAAAAGTGATGGAGGTATTAGATTCGATGGGATTATCACATGATAGCAGATTATTGCTAGTCTTTAAAAAGAGACTGTCCCCTGAAAAAATATAAAAGAAAAGCTCATAAAAAGCATTTTATGGAAATTTAATTTTTCAAAACAAAACTGACATTATAAATATATCTGTTATTTTCTTTCTTGTTTTAAAAGAAAACGAGAGCAAATCATACGAAATCATTGATAGTTTCATGAATTGTAAGCATAAATATATCCAAAATCAATTTTATATCTAGGACAACAAACCCATTGTAGACCAGTGTTACCAGTTCAGTGACAGAAGACGTGCAAAATATGAGAATAGATTACTACCAAACAGAATAGAGATTACTATAAGCGAACCCAGTGTCCAACAACAGAAACAAATCTGGTACACAGATGAATCAAAGAATACTGAAGGCACTGGGCCTGAAGTATTCTTAAAAAACTCTAACACCAACTTTACTATGCAATAGGAAGACACGCTTCAATATTTCAGAAATTATGCAATCTTGCAATGTCCAAGAACAAACAATAGAAGAGCTATAGAAAATAAGCATATCCAAATAAAGTCAGACAGCTATGCAGCCCTTAAAACCGTATTGACTAAAAAAGTGATGTCGAGGCTAATATGGGATTGAATTAAAAAACTGAAAAGACTAGGAGACCGGAATAGAGTAAAACTAACTTGGGTACTAGGATCGAGGGTAATGAAAAGACTGACGAACTTGCAAAGATAGGGTCGGAAGAAATACCGGAAGCAGATATAAATCTAGGAATACCAGAAAATACAGTTCAAGATTTCATTA
Source organism: Psylliodes chrysocephalus (assembly GCA_927349885.1). NCBI lineage: Eukaryota > Metazoa > Arthropoda > Insecta > Coleoptera > Chrysomelidae > Psylliodes > Psylliodes chrysocephalus. The sequence continues at coordinate 7,301,517 of OV651825.1, forward strand.
ATGACTGGATTCGGATAAAACACTATTGTGAGAGTGTTCCAAAACAAGCATATTTGAATAGAAAAGCCCATATTCAAAAAGAATAGGAGAATTACCCTCTATGAATAGAAATAAGTTGAAAATAATAACAGAACTTATGACTGGGCATGCTTCAGTAAAGGGACACCTAAGCAAAATAGATATTGTGTTAACTCTGTGACAAGGATCCAGAAATATCCAAATACAGCAAACACATACTATGCAACTGCAAAACACTGAATTGCAAAAGACATGCACTTTTTAGACAACCACAGGTTGATCCAAGAACTTATAGAACACACCCTGTTAAGGTGACAGATAAATTAATATAGATCAAATACAATAACCCATTAATCTTCAGTGTAATCTGAGACTAAGTCAGACAAGTCTATGTAAAAAAAAAGTTATCGATATGAATCAATATTCCAATCAACATGATGGATTTACTGTGGAATAGATTAAGTTTGCTTGTCATAACAAAAGACGAGAAATGTCTGATAGGGTCCAGTCTAGTTTAAATAATTAAATTTAGGATTAAATATAATGAATTGGAAGATGAAATAAAGGTCAATGACCATATCAAGCTACAGTTCAGTATTGGAAATTGAAAAAAATGTAAAGATTGGTAAGAATAAAGCATTCTATTCTAATCCAAATATTTTCCTTATTGCAGAAATAAAATTCCTCTGATTATGCTGATCCGCCCCTGTATTAGTTCAACCTTTTAAAAATTTGATCGTTTTGTAAAATTGGTAATATTTTATAAATAGGTAGGTATTATAACTTCTAAATATGTTATTTAGTACGCATCAATGACTTGTTTTAGATTCCATTTTGCATTGTTGAAGGCAATTCATTTATTATATATTCTCATTTGAGCCACATCACATTCAACGAAATCATATAGCTAACATTCAAATATAATACTGATGGAATAATCACAAAAGTATTATATATCCGCTATACAGTAAAATCAAGTTTTCATTTTACTTTAAATTACTTAGATATTGCACATAAGACTTTGTTCGATATCTTAAGAGTTTCGGGAATTAAGCAGACTGTGTTCTAGTAAAATCGGGGTAAATATTTGTAATCGGAATATTAAAAAATAATAAGGAAAATTCAAAATATATTTAAACGATATTAAAAAATTTATTATTTTTTATGGAAACGTTTAGACATTTTACATGGGTACTATTTAAGGGACTTTCCAGAAATATTTTCCTAAAATCTGTCAAAATAACGTAATTTAGTTTTTTTTTAATACCAAATTAAAATATATTATTGAATTTAAAATTTGTAACCCTTTTTTTGAGGGAATAAATCACATCGACAAGAAATAGCTTCAAGGATAGTCAAAAAAATCTTACTAAAACTTCAAAACTTGATTATTTATTTTAATTATTAATACAATTATATTTTTTTTTTAACCAACCAACAATTTAAGATGATTTTTTAATAACTTTGTCAGTTAAATTTTTGATATCTTAGAAAAAACTCCTAAGGAAACTATACGGTTTGTCAAAAACTCACGAAATTGTCATGGATACTCTATTAGTTGCTATAGCAACTCACGAGGTTACCATGGATACTGTTAGTTGCCATGTAAATTCACGAGGTTGCCATGGATACTCTATTAGTTATGTATGGAAACCAATGAGATTACTTAATACCTATCAAGGTTACCATGAAAACTAAAAGGGATACTTTGTTAGTTCCTAAGTAAGCTCACGAGATAACCATGGATACCTACCCTATTGATACTCTTCCTTGTCAAATCAGATTTTTATTGAAATTGGATACGAATTTTTAGGATGTAATTTTTCTAGAACGTCCAATGTTTTCTTTCATAGCTTTTTGCAGAGATACTAACGAACACGGCTAGTAATATGATACCACTAGCGACAATCTTTATTGCAGACGATTCTAAATTTAGAATCGTCCCCAACTATTTACCATATTTTTAATATAATATTTTTTTTTGATTTCTGTACTAAAATTTACGCACACAAACAATTTCACAATTTTCTTAATTATAAAATCATGGACTTGACATTTTCATTTGACCAACTTTTAAATAGAGTTTTCTATTTTAACATAAATTAAAATTAGTTTACATATTAGTTATTGGTACAGATTTTTGAATAGGTATATTATTTGTTGCACAATGCAAGTCTTTCGTTTTCACAGAACAAGTTATTCATTTAATAAAAATCATAAATTAATTCAATATCCTGCAAATGAAAATTAAATAAAGCTATAACTGGAGCTAAAATCTAATTAATTACTATTTCCGTTTGTATTAAACAAAGCTAATATGAGCGGAAAATAATTTTGTCGTAATAAATACAAATTTGTTGCGGAAATTAACCCAGATTATGTAACAATTATTATACTTTTCATTAAGGTACATCATAAACAAGATAAAAATAATGGAATAGTGAAATAAGTCGAGGACTTGTACATTTTTAAAAATCGCATTTTTTTTTTGTTAAGTTTCATTTATAATTTAACTAATAGAATAATACAAATTTACCCTGATTCAAATTATTATATAACGCGATTTCATTTGTACAATGGCGACTAAACTTCACTGTTGCATTTAGAGTGGTAGAGGAAGTATTTCTTATTTGTTGCTGTAGATTTTAGACTAAAAAATATATCCTAGAAATAAGAGTCCAATGGAACTTTACCCGCTCATCATCAATAACAGTTAGGTTGAGTATTAGAACCAGTGGCGGATCGTCACCAAAATATTGAGGTCTCACAATTACAGAATAGGTAAAAAACTTTTAGTTTATAAACACTGAAAGTTTTTTACCTTAATCTGTACTAGATCTATATTCTGTCATTGTTAACCCCCAATATTTTGGTCACGAACCGCCACTGATTAGAACGTAATTTAAATGCAATGGTATACAAAAATGACAATTAAAGCTACTGTATTGATAAGAATACAAAAATTATTATGTAATATATGTGGTGTTTTAAAAAAGATGGCTCTGCTGCTAGGTTAGGTAAAGTACCGAAAAATAAGTGGGGTTAGGTTGATAAAAACAATTTTGTAATGGCATCCATATTTAGGGTACAGTGTGTTGAAATTTCAATATTTTTTTATTATGTGGTACGTAGGTAAGTCTTGACTGTAGTGACAGTTACTGGAGTTACTGGAATACGCTAGTTCTGTGATGATGTAATTATGGTTATAAATTTACATCACCTGGGTCAGTTGGCAATAAAAACATAATAATTAGAAGCAATCGAAGTCACAGTTTTAGGTCAAATAAGTCTTCAAAATCAACAACCACAGCCACTGTTAACAATAAGCAGAGAAATAAGTGTTTCATCTTTCACATTTTTTCGAAAATGATTTGGATCTTCGTCTTGGATTTTGTGAATTATTGAGTCAGCGCTTGACTGACAATCCACATTTGTTGCACAATCTTTGTTTTTATGATGAAAGCACGTTTTCAGTGAAAGGTTTAGTTAATAGGCATAATTTCAGACATTGGGCTGTGTGTAATCCACATGTTGTGCGTGAATACTACACATATAATCCTCAAAAGTTACATGCATGATGTGGTATCCTATGTGACCACATAGCTGGACCTTTCTTTTCAGTCAAAAACCTAAGTTATTGAGAGAAATAATTGATCCACGTATTACAACAATAATAGATGATCATAACCTTTCTGAAGATTTGCTTGTATTTGAACAGGATGGAGTACCTCCACATTTTGCTTTGGCTGTACGATAATTTTTAAATGAAACTTCCCTCGTTGGATAGGTAGAAAAGGCTTGATGATGGAGTGGCCACCTAGATAAGCGATTTTAACACCACTAGACGTCTTTTTATGGGGTTATTTGAGAACAAAAATATATGCTACCCAATCAGAATCTTTAGAAGATTTACGATTAAAAATAAAGTATGTATGCCGAAATTTAAATGCAGACGCTTTCCAAACTAGATTATATCATTGTATGGTAAATATGGTAAGTAAATGGTGGTCATTTTGAACAATTTTTATATTAAATTTTGAAAGTAAATTATTCGTTTTATCACTGGAAACGTTTATGATGAAAGATTTGCATAATTCAATTTAAACCCCATGCTTGATACATTTTTGAAATCAGTTAAACGAGAGGAATCCAAAAATGGATAAAAAAATTGGGGAAGCCATTTGAAACAATTGAAGGAATAAAAGGGCGACTTTTCAGCAAACTTAAATATGGCACAATGTCTTGATGTATTTTTTTTATTTTTTGTAATAGTCATTCGTTATTGTTATTTAGGGTAGATACTTTTATTTGAAAGGCACTGTATATGCCACCGTTATCGAAAAATAATAATAGCTTTATTGTGAATACTTTCTTGTTTTAATTAATTTTGACAGTACCCTTTTAAAGTCGTAACTTGTGTCTGCATGCGTTTATAAATTCAAGAAAAACAACAAAAATATGAAATTTCAACTACCTTTTTCTCGAAAACGGATGCTGTTACTACAATTTGTTTATCAATCAAGCTCCACTTATTTTTCAGTAGTCCATCTAACCTAGCGACGGGGTCATCTTTTTTTGAAACATCATGTTTAGAAAACAAAAATTAAACTTGAATAATTAAAACTTTAGTACACTTGCAGTAGTAGGTAGCTATTTTAGACTCAGTTTGCTGTCAATTTGTGGAAATATAGACATATTTGTATAGTAAACGTTCAGTAATGGTTCTAATAATTGTTTTAAAAATGCCACTCTAACGATCAAGTGATCACGTGTTACGTATTATTGTCAAAATATAAGGTTATGTTATTTAAAGTTCACTTTGTGACGTCACTGTTGTTTATCAGTTTAGTGTTTCTCATTACTATTGTGATTCATATTTATATAATACAAATATTTTTTTAAGATTACCAGAGTGGCATTTTTAATTTTGCATAAAGTAGTTACTTACATATTATTTAAAGCTTGTGACCCACTTGTAAATAACCATTGGACCAACTATACTTATATAGCTTAACATTTTGAATAGAATTTTACAAATCGTATCTAATTTCTAAAATAAAATCCAACAAACAACAAATACTTCATGTAAATAATGTACAATAAAACCTTCACATCATTTTAAACAATAAACAATCAACTAAACATTATTTAAAATTTTCAGTATCACAAGAATTGAATATTAGTTCACTTTTAAACATTGCATAACGGAATTCACGTGATGGTTTCTTCATAAATATATCGCTCTAATCGGCCATTCTGCTCTTCGAATTTGAAAACGGAAAAAATACCGACACGGAAGGGTCAACTGTTGATATGAAATGGTTGCGTTCAGTGACTGAGCAACGAGATTTGGTATATAGTGCAAAAAAATTTTGTTTCACTTATAAGTTTTCAATATTAACAGCAACAATAAAGAAACTAAGGTAATCAGAAAGGATTTAAGTCCAGTAGTAGACGCAACAGAGGTAGATGACTATGATTACGTGGATGACTAAGAGCTGAAGCATTATAAGAAACTCAAGAGACCTAATAATCAAAGGGGAAATATAGAAGCAGATACCGAAGAAAGGAATAGTAATGTCTCAGTAAAGCCTCATCAAGGTAGTCTTCAGATTAAATTAGATTAGTCAGAATAATACTAGAAGACCAATTAGTACTGAGGGAAGAAATAAAACAGATCTGCAATGCCATAAGGCAGCGTCCTTCATCAATCTTCTAATTATTTCACATATATGACTTGTTATGGATAAAAAAATGTAAGCATTGTCAGATATTCAGAAAAGAATAAGTAGAAATTCAAAGGGTATCTTTGGAATAGATCTAAGAGTTTAAAAACTGCGAGTTGTATCAAGAAAACAGTGAGATGATACCACGAAACTTAAAAGCTTTGGTAGCTAATAATTAAAGAATTAACTTTGAGGACCTATACCGATTGGCTCATACAGTGTCAGCAATAAACAAGGAAATATAGTACTATGTTTTTTTAAGATTGCTGTTGTGAAAGATATCTTTAAATAGTTATTAGTTAATTAATTTAATTTGATATAGACATAATTTTTTGCCCTCCAAATCTCCTAGCTCTATTTGCAGCCCAGAAAATAACCATTCTCTTTTATTTGGACATTGAACATAAAATTGCTACGCGAAAAAGCCACTGGTTGTGCCGTTTTTTGCTGTTATCGTTGAACGAATCATCATCATCATCATCAGTTTATATTTTTCAGAAAACACTAGGTTTAAATCACTAAGCACGCATTGTGAGTTTTTTTGGCAGTCGACATTTTTTGCACAAAAACTAAACTAAAAAAATGGTGTTCTATGTAGTTATTGATTAGCTACCAGATCAGTTCAATAATGTTTCGCTACGTTTAAAAAACTACAAGATCTTATAGTTAACAAACTTTTTCTGCATATTCTTTTCATTTTTTTTAACTTCTAAATAGGAATGCCAAATTTCTAAACAAAGAATGTTAGCAAAGAGTTTCTCCTATATGTCAACTGTTAACCATCAATGTTTCTAATTTTAAAGTCTTTAAAGTTTAACAAGATGATTTCTTCATGGTCCTTTAGAGCCGGATAAACAATTAAGAATCCATTTTCTTCACTAAAGTGGATTTGAAATTGATTTGAATGGTAAACAATTTTCAAAATGGAGAAAAACTTTGCTTTATTTTGTAGGAGTACAAATTGAATTAATTAATTCAGTTATAGATACTTTTTGAAGAAGATGCAATTTTCCAGTGTACAATTTAAATAATTTTAAAGGTTTAAAAACTCTTACACTATTCTGAGAGAAAAATAAAGGTAATAAATCAAGAATTGGACTAGAGCCAAATGTATACGATTAGATAGAAAGCCTTTCCGAAATGATCAATATTCCTTATTTTTTCTTACCAAATTGTTGTGAAAAATTGTCTACTACATTTTCTCTTCGCATTTTCAATTCGTACTCGCTTAAAATAATTAAATTCAACAAAGAGATGACTGCTTTGGCTGCTTGATAAGTATATTTCGTAAAAGTTTTGTAACAATTTTTAAATATTTCATTTGTTTAATACAGTAAAAATAATTTTATTGTACAATTGTGTAATTTTTAGTGCCTCAACAGGAATCCCGTCGAATTCCAGTTTTTTTTTTATTCATATTTGGACGGAGAGGCAAACTCAAAGCGTTCAAAATATTATAAGCGCAAAAATTTGAGGTTATCAGGAGGCTGCCTTTTGAACAATATAGAATTGGTGTTGTAAATGTTGCTCATAAAAATAAACTAGTTTTTTTTTTATTGAGACCAACCGAAAGCAAAAAGCAAGTCTACTCTGATTGATGTGTGTTTTGTTTACATGAGATACTCCAAGAGCTCTGCAGTTCTATTTCTTTACCACTACAATTTTAAAACGGTACTAAAATATCCCATAGATGTTCGAAAAATGTTATCTGGGTACCTATACAACTGTCTAATATAAATCATGAAAACTCCACAGTTTGTGGTCTTTGTTAAGAAGGTTATTATATAAGGAATTATCTCAAATTAAATCGTTTCTTGTTCTTTATAAAAATCACTTAAGGTTTTCTTACTGGATACCAGTTCAAAAAAATCATGGCTTCCACCATACAGGTAGTCATTTCTTCAGTAATGAATTGTTGATTCGATAGTTTTGGCGACTAATGGATAACACAGGCCCGCGAACATTTTGTGATCTAGCCATTTTATTTTTTTTTTCACCAATTTACAACTTCTATATAGCTAAAGTAACCCCCTTTTTATTCTATCACGTAAACTTTTTTTATAAACTAGTGTCAAGGGTATCATCCCTGAACATCACAAACAAATTAATTTGAATTCCTTATTTTTGTTTAAAACGTTGAGACGCGTTAAAACATCGTTTTAATTTGCGCATTTTTAGGGGGATTTACCGGTACTTACTAGTAGACTCGATTTATTCAGGAAAGAAGGCGATATATTTAGTATCCCCGTGGTATTGAGACAGGCGTTGTCTATCGAATTCTATCGGTGTTTCGTTGTGCACGTTCTATTAAAAAAATGTCTAGTAAGTGTTGTAAAAATAGGCCTGCTGACTTTTGTTATATTTGTGAATACTTTATAGTGAAGAAGTTTAAAAGAAACATTACTGATTTCGTAAAAAAATGCATATTTTGCATATTTTAAAGTCAGACTTGGAGATCAAGATAAACCTTGGGCGCCACATGTTATCTGGAAGATTTGTGAAGAAGCCTTGAGGCATTGGTTTAAAGGAACAAGAAAGCCCTACTGTTTGGAATACCAATGGTCTAGAGAGAACCTAAAAATCACATTGACGACTGCTATTTTTGTCTTTGTGATATTAAAGGTCATAACACAAAATCTCTAAAGTATAATAACTATTATAATCCTTCGTCTGCAATAAGACCAGTTCCACATGACGCTGATATACCGGTACCTGCTCTACCTAAAGTATTACAGTCTATCGAATCAGAATCTCCAACAGATTCAGAAATTGACATTTTTGAGCCATCTACCTCAAGAACCCATGAACCGCAGCTATTTTCTTAAGTAGAACTGAATAACTTAGTCAGGGATTTGGGACTTCCAAAAGACCTCTCCGAGATTTTAGGATCAAGGCTTAAAGAAAAAAAATTACTTGCTCCAGGTACTACATTTTATTGGTATAGAAATCGTGAGGCTGAATTTGTCAATTACTTTGCCGCAGCTGGTTCACTTGTATATTGTCAAAATGTATCTGACTTGGTTATTCACCTAGATGCTTCTGAATACAATCCTGCCGAGTGGAGACTTTTTATAGACTCTTCAAAGAGAAGCTGTTCTACTTAATAATGACTATATGCATCTGTTCCTGTTGGTCATTCTACTCAGCTAAAAGAAAATTACGAAAATCTTGAGGTACTGCTTTTAAGAATAAACTACATACAGCACAACTGGATTCTATGTGGTGACCTTAAAATTTTAGGGTTGCTTTTAGGTCAACAATCCGGATATACGAAATACCCATGTTTCCTATGTGAGTGAGGCAGTAGAGCAAGAGATGACCACTGGACCAAAAAAAAAACTGGCCACCAAGAAAAAATTTAACGCCTGGCTCCAAAAACGTAATTAGGGAAAGCCTAGTTGATCCCGAGAAAATTTTATTACCCCCTCTACATATAAAATTGGGGCTGATGAAACAATTTGTCAAAGCTCTAGACAAAAATGGTGGTTGCTTTAAGTACTTGTGTGAAACATTTCCAGGTCTCTCTGAAGCTAAATTAAAAGAAGGCATCTTTGTTGGGCCACAAATAAGAAGGTTGATGAAAACTAATGAAATTGAGACGGTTATGCAGGAAGACGAAAAAGAAGCATGGACAGCTTTTAAACAAGTTATAAATAAGTTTTTAGAAAACTACAAAGACCCTGAATTTGAAAGTATTGTTGAAAAGTTTAATTCACATTTTACAGAGTATTTAAACGCAGGCCTGTGATAATTCTTTAACGAGTGACATGGACTACAGTAGTAGACGAGCTTGAGCTTCAAGTTATTTATGGACTAACATCAAAAGGAACCTCCTTGTTAATATTATCAAATTTATTTGGAACGGCTAACTGAGGAACGAAGCTTTTTTTACAAAAATAGCTCTCCAGTTATTGCTCTGTTGTAAAATTGCGACTTAGTAATTTAGTTAATATTGTGGATTTTATATTTCGAGGACCGATTAAGATCTTTGGTTTGCATCAACCGGTTATAATGAATAATATTTCATAAGATCTTACAATCGCATAAATTATAAGTCTTTAGGGGAAATACAGAAGGAAATTTATCAGAATTTGATCTATATTTTGCAGTGAGAGAACAATGAACTAGCTTGTTCAAGATATATTAATTACGAAAAGAACCTAGTGAAATTTGGCAACGTTTTCTGATGATTTGGTGGACGTCTGTATTTCCCCTAACGTCTCGTCATAAAATACGGCAAACAAATTTACTGGTATCAAATAAAAACTCATAAAAAATTAGTAAATACATCTTTAACATCAACAACTATATAGTAAAATTTTTCATACTTTGCAACAGCCATTTTAAAAAATGAGAGCCAGTTAATACCACACTCTTTTCTAGATTTTCCAGTACATTTGGTATACGAAAACGTGTTTTCTGCCTATTAGTCATACAAAAATACCGAATAATTGACAAAATGTCGGTATTTCCCTGACCCCACATCAAATGCAGTCCTAGACAAATTCTATGTGCTTAAATATTATATTATTTTTTTTTCTCTAAAAAAGAATACCATGTAGCCAACTAGTTCTGTCTGTGCAGCATGAAATTTAAAACCTTCACGCTAAAAAAACAACTTTTAGATGATTTTCACTTGTTATCTATTTATAATATATATTAATTTAAAGATCCGAAAGTCAACAATTCGTTTTAAAACGTAGCAAAAAGTATCCAAATTCGAAACATCGATAAAGGAAATTTAAAACACTTCTATTTCATTAACAACATTTTCATTTCTATCAAAAGTTTCTTGTCACTATACAAACTGTATAAAACATTATATAATTTAGATTCTCGTTAAATTTGATAATAATATTAACATTATTAGAAGACCATCATAAAAAAATAATGTTGTCCCCACTTTGCAACACTTTGCTTGCAACAACCTCACTACAACTAATTGTTGGCGAAGTTGTTACATTATTTCTAGATAGATCTCCATCTCTGTACAATTCTTCTACTTAATGCACTGTACTTTCAATTCTAGAGAACATACGTAGAAACTGAAATATCTAAAAAGAATTTGAACATCGGAAGGGCATGTAAAATGTCAAATTAACAACCGATACTTTTAATTTAATTATTTTCTGTTTGGCTACATATGTAACAGAGGTAATCACTGCGGCTAATCCTACGGTTTCAGTTAGGCTCAATATAAGAGATAGAAAATAAGTTTTTTGGAAAGTTACAAAATTCAACAGTCTTTGTAGAGAGCAGCAATGTAACATAGAGTGACCTACAGTCAAAATTCCTGTTATAAAACTAACGGGAATACAGAGAACAATGGGCTTAAGGATTTGCAGCGTCTGTAGAGGCAGCAGGTGTATTATCAGGAGTTGCTCTTATCAAATTTTTGATAGAAGGTGCCAGGCAGTGACAGGATTCGTGGAACCAGAGTAAACGAGGTCTCGAAGGCTTATTCCTAGAATTGAAACTTGGGTCAATAGAACATATGGTTAGGTGGACTTCTGGATCATCCAGGTCTTGACAATTCATGGATATTGTAACAATCACTTCTTTGAACGAAACTGAGTAGAAACCGAAGGTATTATCGAGGAATAGATGACGCGGAAGATACCCCTTTCATATATTTTAAGTGGGAACATCAACAAAGACTCTTTGAGAAACAATGGGACATACCTTCAATCCACAAAACAGGACAATATGAAATAAAAATTTAAAAACTATATATTTAATCTATATAAACAATTTTGCTTAGCATATTCACATATTAATGATGACGTCAGTTGGTTCCACTGACAATGACAATGACTTTTAACTTACATTATTTTTCTATTCATTTAAGCTTTAAACAAATTTGGTAATATGACTTTAAATTACTTCTTAGGACCTACAAACAATACTTAAAAAAATTAAAACATATAATGTTAAATTCAATTACATTACAGTAATATATTCCGTTTTATGTTTTTGTGCAGTATTGCCATCCGTTGAAACATTTCTTTGAACTAGAATTACTGTTAATATAAATGGAAAATAGTTTGAAACATATAGAGTTAGGGTAGAAATGATTTTTCTGTAGTTAAATTTGCTTCAGAGGAAACACATTTTAATCAAACTTTGATAGATTTAAAAAAAATTTAATATATTAAATTTGTTCCTTGAATATGGTTGAAATACCCAAATAGAACATAACTAAGATACAGATGATACTCGTCAAAAATACTGAAGAATTGTTTATCTATCCAAGAATATTGATCCAATAATCGGATACTAAAACGAATGTGAAATATATTATATTACATTTCATAACAAAGGGGTTTCATAATAATCTATGAATATAAAACGATAAAAATCTTTATAAGATTCTTAATACAAAATTACATTGGGTCAAAGTAATAAATTCATTCATCAGTAAGACATAGTCTGATAAAATAACTCTAAAGAACGGACTCTCAAAAAAGCAGTAGTGGTTGTGTTTACACTTTCGCATTTTTCTATTTCTGTAACAATATTATTATACTTTTCACACAGTAGTTTGTGAATATCAATTTGAAAATTAAAAATAAAAATCAAGCTTAATAAGGGGACGAAGCCTATGGATTTTGAAAAAAATTTAATAAAAATGGGAGGGTTAAGGGGGTTTAAATATTAAAAAAATGCTAACTCAAAAAGGAAAAATGATATCCACTTGAAATTTTAAGCAAAAATCAAGCTCTATAGGGGGAAGAAGTCTTTTGATTAAAAAAAATCTGAAAAAAAATGGGGGTTTAGGGTTGGTTGAAATAAAAAAAATCATAAATCAAAAACGAAAAGCGATATCAACATGAAATTTTGAGTAAAAATCAAGCTTTGTGAGTAGTTGAAGCTTACTGATTCCGAAAAAAATTTTAAAAAAATGGGGGGGGGGGTTAAGGGAGGCTGAAATATTTAAAAAATCCCAACTCAAAAACGAAAAAAGATATTAACTTGAAATTTTTAGTAAAAATCAAGCTGTAGAAGGGGACAAAGCCTATGGATTTTAAAAAATCTGATTAAAAATGGGGGATAAGGGGCGTTGAAATTAAATAAATCATAAATAAAAAACATGAAATTTTTACTAAAAATCAGGCTCTATAAGAAGATTATTGCTTATTGATTCTGAAAAAATCTGATTAAATTGGGGGTTAAGGGGGGTTAAAAAATAAAAATTTCTAATTTTAAAACGAAAAATGATATCAACCTGAATTTTTTTTAGCAATAATCAAGCTCAATAAGGGGAAGATCTTCTATTTAAAAAAAATCTAATTAAAAATGGGGGGTTTAAGTGAGATTGAAATTAAAAAAAAAAAATCAAGCTCTATAAGGATATCAAGCCTATCGAGATTAAATAAAAATGGAGGGCTTAAGGGGGGGGGGGGGGGGTTGAAATATTAAATTGTGAAAAGTATAATATAGAATGCCAAGCAATATACATAAAATATTTTCATTCTAGTTTACTTAAATCCTGAAAACGATAAATAAGTTTCAATAGAGGAATTCTATACGTAATAGGCTTTTCGATACTTGACTTTGATACCTTATACGCATTTTTTCATATTAAGAAGTTTAAGTGCGAAATTAAGTAAACGTTACAGTGGCGGCTGGTGTCCAAAATGTTGAGGTTCGCAATGACAGAATAAAGGTCTTAGTACAGATATAGGAAAAAACTATTAGTATTTTAGAAAGGTATATTATATCTTATATTCATAAACACAGAAAGTTTTTTACCTACAACTATTATGAAACCAATATTCTGTGATTATAAACCCCGAATATTTTGGTGATGAGCTGCCAGTGGTTCTATATTCGTATTTAAAAATGTGCGAAAGTGAAAAAGAAGAAATTTATAGATTTATATTAAAAAATAAGTGTAAATAACGACTGATTTTATTTCATAGCATGAATCATGATTATAAAAGAATAAGGAGAAACATTTCAAGGTTACATTTACGGAAAAACAGTTAAGAATGAAAGTGAAATTAAAATTCCCTTGGACTGCTGGGTAAAATTGCTTTTATTTGGCAGAATTGCAGGAAAAACAGTCAGTCGTTGCACTTACTTTATATACAAAGCAGCGTTGCCATATGGTTTATTTTTCCCAACATCTGGAGAAAAACAGGAAAACTGTACGAACTCAGGAAAGTTTATTTAACATTGTCTTGTATTCTAATAAGATTATTTTCTCGCATAAATTACTCAAGGGACAAGGAATATTAAATAATGGGGAAGAATAAATAAGATGTTTTAGAATAAATCAACAAAATAGTAACAGAAACATATAATTATTAGTAACTTCAGTCTGGAGTAAAATTAATATCATATTTTCATAGTTGTATAGCTCCAAGAGATCCGTTTAGACTAGAAAATATTATAAGGTTGTAAGATTTATTAGTATCTTAATTGTTGAAATAAAAATATATTCGTAACGTTTTCGATTTATGTTTACTTTTTCGATATTTCAAACTGATACTTTTCAATTATCTAATCTTATATTATTTTAGCTATAATTATTTAGTTGTAATATTCTACTTAACCTAAGATCGTTGTATTTATAGTAATACACTTTTTTATCTCTTTATCAAACAAATAATGAAAATACTTTTATTACGGTAATAGATAAATTTAAAAATCCAGTGAAAACCATCAGTTGCGAGTGATTATTTTTGTATAAAAAGGTCGTAAAATCACATGTACAGTTAGTTACATTTAACAACAATTTATTTCTTTTTTAAATAGAAAGAACGTCTTATACAAAAATATAAAACGAGTTACACGCCGTAAAACCTTAGAAATTAATGAAAATGTATTGTGCGTATTTTATTTTATATTAATTTTTATTGAATGATACTATTATTTTTATTCTCAACACGATATATCGACAGGTCACAAGATATAATATAATTTGGTATACGGAAGCTTTTTACATGTATATATTTTACATTTCTGTACAAATATACAGGGTAGGCCTCTTAAAAATTTCACCTTCATTTATCTTCGTTATTAATTGAGATATGGAACTAGTTTTTCTTGTAAATTCTATTTTTCTTTGACGTCATGACTTACTTCCGGTTTTTCTGGAAATAACAGTAAAGAATTTTTAAATGAAAACCTTTTTTTATACACATTTGGATATTTGTGTATTGAACATTTTTTGTCAGCTATTAAAATTGTCGCCATATTATTTCTGAACATATTATTACTAATAAAATAAATAACAAAATAATACTTAAAAACTGTACAACAATAAATTTTTTTAATAAATTATAAAACGGTTACCGGTTTCGACCCAAGGATCTTCATCAGTCCTAAAAAGGAAGAATAACAATTAAAATATAAAACGTTGAGTACAAAGTCATTGGAAATTGAAAGGGGACTGGAAAAGTTAACAGCATTACACACTACAGCAGGTCTGTTGGTAAATTAGGCAAAATGCAAGCAATAATTAACTAAAAAAATTATTCAATGGAAGTCAAATGATAAAGTATTATATTTAAATGAAAATGTGAGTGGTTGTGAGTATCCTAGTAAAGATAAAACACACAAAATAGGATGATCAATAAACATTGGTGAAAATGTCTATGTCACCAATATTCTGAAACCCCTAATACTGATGTACTGGTTTTTTATGATCTTCCATCTAAGATATCAGCTCCAATATTAACTAGTGCACAAAGTGGAGAGATTATTGTATTAATATAAAATTCTGATCGGAGTTTTTGTACAGTACAGTATTCTTAACTTTACATTTATGTTAACTCTGCTTCTTCGCCTTCTTTTCCTTCTTCCTCTTCTTCTTTTCCTTTCAATAAAAGTCAATAAAAAGTAAATAAACGTTAAATAAAAAGTCAATAAAAAGTCAATAAAAAGTCAATAAAAAGTCAATAAAAAGTCAATAAAAAGTCAATAAAAAGTCAATAAAAAGTCAATAAAAAGTCAATAAAAAGTCAATAAAAAGTCAATAAAAAGTCAATAAAAAGTCAATAAAAAGTCAATAAAAAGTCAATAAAAAGTCAATAAAAAGTCAATAAAAATTCAATAAAAAGTCAATAAAAATTCAATAAAAATTCAATAAAAAGTCAATAAAAAAGTCGATATACAGTCGAAAAAGTCTATAAAAAGTCAATAAAAAGACTATAAAAAGTCCATAAAAAGTAGATAAAAGTCGATAAAAAGGTCAATAAAAAGTCAATACAAAGTCAATGAAAAGTCAATAAAAAGTCAATAAAAAGTCAATAAAAAGTCAATAAAAAGTCAATAAAAAGTCAATAAAAAGTCAATAAAAAGTCAACAAAAATCAATAAAAAGTCAATCAAGTCAATATAAAGTCAATAAAAAGTCAATAAAGAGTCGATAAAAAGCCAATAAAAAGTCAATAAAAAGTCAATAAAAAGTCAATAAAAAGTCAATAAAGTCAATAAAAAGTCAATAAAAAGTCAATAAAAAGTCAATAAAAAGTCAATAAAAAGTCAATAAAAAGTCAATAAAAAGTCAATAAAAAGTCAATAAAAAGTCAATAAAAAGTCAATAAAAAGTCAATAAAAAGTCAATAAAAAGTCAATAAAAAGTCAATAAAAAGTCAATAAAAAGTCAATAAAAAGTCAATAAAAAGTCAGTTAATAAAAAGTCAATAAAAAGTCAATAAAAAGTCAATAAAAAGTCAATAAAAAGTCAATAAAAAGTCAATAAAAAGTCAATAAAAAGTCAATAAAAAGTCAATAAAAATTCAATAAAAAGTCAATAAAAAGTCAATAAAAAAGTCGATATACAGTCGAAAAAGTCTATAAAAAGTCTATAAAAAGACTATAAAAAGCCCATAAAAAGTAGATAAAAGTCGATAAAAAGTTGATAAAAAGGTCAATAAAAAGTCAATACAAAGTCAATGAAAAGTCAATAAAAAGTCAATAAAAAGTCAACAAAAATCAATAAAAAGTCAATCAAGTCAATATAAAGTCAATAAAAAGTCAATAAAGAGTCGATAAAAAGCCAATAAAAAGTCAATAAAAAGTCAATAAAAAGTCAATGTCAATATAAAAAGTCAGTTAATAAAAAGTCAATACAAAGTCAATCAAAGTCAATACAAAGTCAATAAAAGTCAATAAAAAATACAATTTATGATCTATCCAATGAACAAACTAAAAATCTCTAAAATTAATTTTGCTTCTATAAACAAAATGAAGTATGACTGAATAAATTAGACCTTGACGTAAGACAAAACAGAAGGTACAGTTCTGTTACTTGTTGTTCACAAACAGTTGAGGATGCTTGTATCATATGGTATCTCCTACTTTAAATAGTATGTACATATTAGTATATCTTTTAGACAATTATCTATCAGATAAATCTAAATGAAAGTACTTGTTTGAGGTTATCATTTAGATAATAAGTTCTGGTTGACTTATTTGTAGGATAGTTATCTGGAAAATACAGATTATCTATTTATAGGAGAAAATACTGCTCCTTAAAAGAATTATTAATAATTTATTTAGAAATAATATTATAGAATATGGCGGCCATTTTCACAACTAACAACATTTTCAATAAAAAATATGGTTTTCATTTAAAAATAAAAAATATATTTTCGAAAAACCGGAAGTAAACCCTGACGTAACAGAATAATTGAATACATTGGAAGAAACTAAAATTATTACAGAACTTTTAAACAATATAATATCTCTATTAACAACTAAGATAAAGGGGATGTACTTTTTTATTGACTCACCCTGTACACAATCTGTTAAAAATATTTGGTAGCCGTTCCCAAAAATAAAGCAATCTTGTAAATTATACTTTCATCTCCGATTTTTTTACCAAATAATTAGTTTGATCTTAAAATATAGTTTGCAAAAAGTATTTTAAATTGGGAGCTACTACAAAGGATCGAACAAGATTAGAAGAGTGAGAAATAAATGGTATCTGAACTTATGATACTAAAACACATTTATACATTTTCACAGATCATATCATCTCAGGGAACATCAAACAATATCTGGTGACATTGTGTGGTTCATGGATGGATCCACAATTGCCCAAGGCACAAATTCAGGTTTATTTGGACATAATGTTAAATAATAAACAATCGTAGATTATAAGACAATAATTAAAAAAAAATCTATTTTAAGCAGCTTGTAAGGAAATCTTTTCACAGACAAAAAAGACAAGGAAGATATAATACAACAGTTACTTTTAGAAATGTATGAAATAGTAATAAATACTTTAGCTTGGGGAAACACTTCCACAACATGTTTAATGTGACAACAGGAAGAAACCTGGAACTCAATTTTGAAGATAATTAAATAGGCAGATCAGCATAAATCGATCCAATATAGAAAATGAATAGAAAAATATTGTGAGGAAGGTGAAACTATAAAAACAAAAAGACCAATGTATGAATTCGCAAAAAAACTATTGATTACAAAATTGCTCATTATTAATATTTTGGAAGGCCTATCAAATTTAGAGCAGTCATATTTTCTAAGGCATCTTAAATGGCAGATCTTTGATTCTAACCTCAAAGTCAGAACAGCGTATTTATTTGAAGTACAGTTCGGTCTAGAATCAAGGCTGCGTCTCATAAGCATGACATTTTTTTTATTTTAAAAATATGGCATACCTTTTTCAATAAAATTATCCTGTCGTCGATATAATAAGTTTGTTATTAGTTATTATACAGAGCGTGGAAATTGTAATTATTATATGATTGATTGAAAAATATATGAAATTGTAAGAATACTACTTATTGTTCATATAATTATAAAATTCTCCAGATAAAAGGATAATAATTTGATTTATAGCGTAAAATTATTCCACTCCCTGTATAACAACTTTTATAAAGATGGGATCAATGTACAGATACATAGGTACGTTTATTAAAAGGTAGATAGTTAAAACTGTACGTTATATTTATTTTGAACACTTTTTACGATAAAAATTAAATTTAGTTTTAATTATTCTATTAAGATTATTGCAATTTTTTATATTTTTGTAATATCTCTAGATTTAGTGCATTCTCAATTATAGAAAACATTAATTTTTCCTTTATTAACCACATTTTGTTTTATTGGTCGCAGTTAGGTAGGTACATTTATTTAAATTTGAGAAAATGTAACAACAAATTGATAAAAATGATATAATTAAAATTGTTGATACTGTATTATTTTTGGTACTTTTAAATTCATTAAAAATATAGGTAGATTTTTTAAATTTTAATAAAATTTACTACATAATATTCTCAGTCATAAGTTGTAAGTATACTTGTATTTAAGTATCCCATTACATTTTCACAATTTTTATATTTTTTTTATTAAAATTTTAAATAAATAATTTTTAATCATATTGTCAATGCTTCCATCTAACAACAAACCACAGAAAACCACCACGCACATTCCGTGGTGGTTCTCTTAAGTACGACGAAGGTAGTGTTTTGGTTCTTTTTATTAAAGGTATTTTGGTTGGGGTAAATGCAGTAGATCTAGGATATTAGATGATTAGATCTGCCACCAGTACGTGAGGTGCCACTTAAAAATTGAGCAACATGCTTTGACCACAGACAGAGCTGTTTGAGCCATCTGGCACCAGAACACATATCGCCTAAAAATTTCTACAAATTCTATGAGCGCGAGTGTCTCCAATCGTTCGAACACCGGACCATCGTCCGAATACCGTATTCGCACATAACCAACAAGTAAATAAGTCTTTCTGTTTGTAATAATATAATCCATGCGGTCCATAAGAGTAACACTTTATTAAATGTCCGTAGTGTGGCACCCCCTGTGGAGGGCCTTAGCGTCGTCGAATTGGGAGGCCGCCCTGGACAGTGTTCGCATACGCTTAAGATGCTACTACGTCGTCCGTCTCCTCTTTCTTCTTCGTATCCTGCGCCCCTGCCCGTCGACGAGGCGCAATACTCGTAACAACAGTCTTCGTCTCCTCGAGAAGATTTCACCCTCTGCTCGCCTGTCTCAGGAATATTCGGATCTGAAACACATAATATATATTAATAACTTTCCTAAAAAACGTTTGAAAGTGAAATTTAATCCGGGTTTGAAGGACCATGAAGAGCCCTATATTATTGGTACAATAAGTTCTTTGAAATGAATTTATACCTCAAACAACTTTATCTAAAACTGTTTACTGTTTTTATGAAGTGAAGATCAGGAAAACTTGTTCCAAAATCTAGTAAAAGTCATTTTGTTTGATCATTATACTGGTAGGGAACATTGAAGATATTGTTGAAGTATCTGTAGAACCAAAATAATTCACCAATTGCAGAATACCTGTCTATTGTTAAGACATTGTATAACTTTGTGTCTATCATCTCTAAGAATGTGTATTTTACTATAAGGGTACTCTGGGTTGCAATAAAACATTTCTTAGTTTTGCTTATTTACTATATTAACTAGATTTACCAGTATAGTTAAATCTGGAAATAATAGATTTGACATCCTCCCGCTACCTTTGTCGCTATTGTTTCTTCCATAAGGGTTGTGTGTATAGTTATTTTCCTTAACATAGAGTCGATCCAGGACATGCACGTGTCCTCGTTTCCTGTGTTTGAGAGATCTAATGATCGATTCAACGGAGGTATTGTCAAATGCACCCTCGATATCCATGCGTCGCCATTAGTAATATCTACGACACAGATGGAAAGCCATGGAGACTATGCTGGATTTAACTCATCTTCACTTTTGTTGGAAAGGGAGACCGGGATGGTCTTCTACAGACTCCTGACGGTGGGTAGACAATTCAAGAAAGAACTGCCATGAGACAACATGGGAGATAGTGTTGAGTAAAATTAATCATC
Organism: Psylliodes chrysocephalus; assembly: GCA_927349885.1. Taxonomy (NCBI): domain Eukaryota; kingdom Metazoa; phylum Arthropoda; class Insecta; order Coleoptera; family Chrysomelidae; genus Psylliodes; species Psylliodes chrysocephalus. The sequence goes on from OV651825.1 coordinate 7,322,085, forward strand.
ACCATATTCTCTAATCTCATGATCTCAAAAAGCACATAGAAAAATCATACGAAGATCTCAATCCATTTTTGCCATGATCTTCTAATTAGAGATAGGAGTTATAGATCTTGTAACGAGAGAGTTAATCAATATAAAGATCTATTTATATAGCCAGGCAGCCCTTAGGGTTTGAAACTGGTTTGAAACTGTATAAAAGGATTAACCTCTTCTTGAACGATCTTGCAATGTGATTATTATATTTTACATCACATACTATAAACATTATCCTTATAATATTGATCTACTTCACATTTGGTATCTCAAAGTAGAGTAGAGTCAACACTTTTAAAATTCCACAGAAGGTTTAGGTTGATACCTATGTCTGGTTTATAATGATTTCGTTTGTAGTACATAAATTCTTGATTAGTTAAAACTTCATGGACGATATAACTAACAATATTTAGATGTATATACGAAATCATAAGGGTAAAATACCTATATTTTCTTTTATAAAACTGTCCAAATTTTGTCCACATTTTAAATTCTTTTCCCCACAGTACTAGTTGGAAAATCTAATGGATCGATTTACGTATAACCTATTAGGTCGTTTTACCGGTGAGATTTCATAGTTGATAGAGTAATAATGATAGATGAACGTGTGGTAAAAGGGTTAGACAACAGTTCAACGATTATCGTGTGAATTTTAGGGCTCAGAAGATCAAAGGTTTCCAAATGTTGGGATTAAAGTTTGCTGTTTAACGTCTCACTTAACGGATATCAAAGGAATACATTTATTATCTAGAACTTTTGGTAGGTCAGAGAAAATTATAAATTATATATTTTTTATACATTATTTTGTTAATAATTTTATATTTCACTTGTTTTGAATAATTTGCATGGACCCAATGTTGACTTCTATATAAACCTCATGGTTTGAACCATTATATGATTAAGTACCTATTTGTTTCACACAGGGCCGACGAGAGGGGGGCTGGCGGTACAAATTCATGGGGCCGGGGCACAAGGGGGTGCCCTGCAGGTTTAGGGATGAACGTTTTAGTTTTTTAGTAGTTAGCTGGTAAATACAAGATGAGGATCTTTTTTTTATAGAGATCTTACTAAAAAGGATCTATTTTTTTGTAGAAATGTGATATCGAAAGGGCTTAATTTGTTATAAAATCGTCCTGGGGCCCCACTTGGCTCTCGGTGACCCTAGTTCCACGTTAAGCTTTTAAAGGTATTGGTAAAAATTAAGCAATTCGCTTTTATATTGTATAAAATAAAGTTTAAAAATTATTTATTTATTTGTTCATATGTTTCTGTTTTATGTATTTGAAATAAACATGTATATTTTTAAATGTAGTTTTTTTAGTCTAATAACAATACAGTGTACAGTGTAATATTACATTTAAAAGCTATTTTGATATTCGAAAAATATTTTAGAAACGTTTCAACAACGTTTATGAATATTTATGAAACAAAACTAAAATACTTTTCTGAAATATTGCGATGTAATATCACTGGAAGGTTTAAAATTATTATTTTTGAAATATTACTACAAAATATTACATTTTTACATTTCAGAAACATTCCAGAAATATTTTGTAATACTTATACATTTCAAATATTCCAATGTTAAATTTTTGAAATATTTCCGAAATGTTTTGTGATATGGGTTGTTATAATAGTTAATAGATTTTTAAATTTGGAAATTTGGCGCCAAATTCGAATAATTTTATTGGATATTTTTAATATAATGTTGCCAGATTTAAAATCTGTTCCGAAAGTAGGTACCTATTTTAGTTGGTTCATTTGATTGTGAAGTGTTAAGTGGTGTTTTTGAAGTTGGAGGTTATGTTATCTTATGTACCTATGGGGTGTTAATATATTGCGACTTGAAAGATTTAATGTTCTCCCTTCTATCTATAATTTAACAAGGGAATATCTCGATGCCTACAACGACCCTTGAAATTATACCTTCCTAGGGATATGTAGGATTTGGATCGCTCTCTTCCATTCGGTTTCTGGAGTACTACGCATTCAGTCAAAATATGAATGGAGATTTCATCCTCCTCCTCATAGAATCTGCACTATCTTCTACTAGTCCCAGTTTTCTAAGGTCTCCTAGGAGTTAGAATACTTATACTATACAGAGCTGAGCTCTGTGAAAATGGACAAATAAAAATAAAGTCCCGCGATGTCGTTTCCAAACTTAATCCCAACTTTCGCATCATCTCCTTTCAAGTTCAATGTATAAATGATGACTGAAAATCTGCTTGGAAGGGAATTATCCAATCCAATTAATCTCTCGTTTTATAGCGGTCCCATCGGACGGTCTATTGCCCCATAACAATGTAATTATCTAATCCCGAAGTGAAATGTCTCTCTTTGGCTGATGCCCAGATTACATGGGATATACGTAGCCCATACCTGCGGTGATCTACATCAAAGTTCTAGTTTTGGGCCCTTCGATCATGTTTAAGGGATTTCGGGATATGCTTAATACCTTATATGCCCAGGTTAATTCGATTTTAATCTCGAAATTCTAGAGAAGGCAATAGCGTTTAATTTAAGAGCACTTTCTATTATATGTAGTCTCGGAAATAATAGTAGTTTGTGCAACAAGAGTGGATATGATGACCATATTGCACAAAGACGAAGTTTGAGCACGATTCAATCATCTGAGTGCGATACGGACAATCCACTTGAGTTGTAAAGTATATTTTTTCTTCGACTCACTAACGAAAATCGACAAATTTTTTAAATTTATTTTTGACCTGATTTAATTGTGGTAACTCGAAGAAATTTGCAAAATTCATAAATTCATAAATAATGTTTTACTTTTACTAATTTATAAAATAAAATACCATTAAAAAGATCCTAGTTTTGAACCCAGGACCTCTCATATGACAGCTCAATATGCTACGCCCAGTTCCATCGACACACCGAACATTTTAGTTTTAATAGTCATAATTAAATTAATATCATATAATGTATTATCGATTCCACATAAGAATAACTCTTTTTAATGTATATTTAATCTCAACACAGAAGAAAGAACAATACAGAAAAGAAACATAGTATTAGTTTCACCACAGAGATACTATTTATTTTATTTTTTAAAAACAACACATTATTCATACAAATTTTAGTGGTATTTCTTTAAAAAACGTTAGTTTATTCCGTCTGACATTTGATTTTTTTAAAGTTCTGCTTTTTATTTTTTCCTTGTCACAGAAATTAGTCGTACTACGGCTTCATGTATTTTATGAAAAACAACTCCCATAGTTAACGCAAATAATATAAAATGTTCAGTAACGACGTGAAATTGGGCTTGAAAATAACTAATATACTTTCAAATGATATATATTAAACTTTTATAACGTTGTCAATACTAGGGTTTGGTAATATCGATCCAACATCGAAAATGGGCTTGTGTATATAAATTATATACATAAATCGACGACCGCGCCGCCTGGCATCCGGTGTGTTGCATTAAAATCGAATAAAAACCGGTGTTTGGTTGAATTTTTAGAACCAGCTGAAATTTCGTCAGTGCATTCCTATCACATAGGTCTTCCTCAAAAGCATTGATAGCCTTCTCAAGCCTACAAGTTGGACTGGTAAGGTCGTTTTGGATCTGGTTAGTTTGAGAGAACGTTGGTTTTGGTCTTGCATAAACGGTGATACAATTATATATATATATAGCCCTTGTCTTACGTTGTTATGTATAACATACAGATGACATGGAGAAGTGTCTGTATGCATTAGTATATTTTTCAGATGTTGCTGATTAGTAGTTTGTTGAAAAACTGACAATTTTCTCCCACCTATGGTGGATTCGACATCTTATATTAATATTAAACAATGTCTATGGCGGTGACTTATGTCCTGATAGACCATTTGGTTAATGCGGTGTGCGTAGAACAAAGTGAACAGAATTTTTCTTTAATTTGTTTTTACTTTGGAGATTCAAGAATAATTTTCATTATTTCGTAGAGATAATTTGGGGATTTGTTTCGGGACTTCGAAGGATAATAATAAGACCCTGTTTAAGTCTTGTTCTATTATCTGGTGCTCTTGTTCCTTGCTGCTTCTTCTTAATTTTCTTTTTTCAGCTAAACTAACAATGTAAATAAACAAATCTCCTATTTATTTTATTTATTAACCATGCAAGCTAATTTAGCTTAATTATATTAACTACAGATTCAGATGACAACTGACAGATTGCGAACATTAAAACTAACTACTTGTGCTCGACATTCCTGAAAAATTGGTTAAATTAAGGACGCAGTTACCTGAAAATGGTAATCCAAATGTCATTTCGCGAACAGGTAAATTTTTACGTTTATTATTAGGTCGAATGTCAATTTGTCACAAAAGTAACGCAACTCTCGGTCGTGGTACAATTGTAACCAATAAATTAGTTTTTTCAGAAATCGCTGTCAAAAAATCCTGGTTCGTTACAGTTAGTAGTCGGTTATTATCGGACCATACCCTAATTTAAATCCCAAACATACCTTTTTTTCATAATCTTCTAATCCAATGTCTTTTTGTGACTGTTAAACGAAGTCCTGAAGGCGTTTAAAAAATATATAAGAAAGCCGATCACGTTTGTCTACAAGATTGTCCTCGCTAATTAAATACCGGACTTCGGGGCGAAAATTAGGGGTCGAAATGTCTGGAAGTTCCCGCCCCGTCGCTCTAATGAGATAAGAGGCGAAATTGAGCGGATGTGTTTTATTGTTACGTGACTTTAAATCTGCTCAAATTAATTCCACGCTGAATATTATTAGCCGTTAAAAATGTTAATTAATTGCTTTTTTGTTTGAAGGGCAAACATTGAGCGCTCGCATGGAGTTAGAAGCGCGGCAATTAGGCCGGTTATTAAGACATTGCGTTAAGCGATGAATGCAAGAAGTTGACTCGATTTTTTTTACGAATGCTTTTTAATTGGTTATTAGAATAAGTAACAGCTTTTTATAATTTTAAATTTTTGAAAAAGTATTTGTCGTTTTTAATAAGCAATTAAAAGCATCGGTAAGTAAAACATTGACTAACTAAAAAATAGCATTTAATATAAATTCGGTAATATCCTTTTATAATTTAATATAATTAATAGAAACTAAAGCTAAAAAAATATTTGTCAGGTACAATTCTGCAACTACTAAAGTAAGTGTTAAATTGGTTTCTAAAAGGTTATTTAATTGCACATCTAAAGTATCTTGTTTACTGTATTCTCACTGCAGGATAAAAATAATGTTCTATACTTCTAATCTTTGTAAAGTTATGTTATGTTGACTATGGCGTATTAATACACTGTCTTAAAGATCTATTGCGACCCCTTCTGTCGCTTATGCAGCAAGGAAATAGTCTCGATCTCTGTAACGATCCTGTTAATCCTATCTTCTCAAGAAAGTATAAGATTTGGAGTGGTTTCAAGTAGGTCGCATACTTCTATGTGGATGCTCCTAAGTATAATGCCCTCGAATTCTAGAGTACTACACATTCAGTCAGAGTCAGAGAGGTTTAAATTTATCCTGTCTTATCCTCAAGAGATTATTTCAATTATCGATTCATGTACTGCCCAATTCTTCTTTAAACTCTCCTAATGTTGTGTTACTGCTGATACCGCAGAATGGTTTAGCTCCCCCAAAGTGTGTTTGAGCCCCTTTCCTTGCGACAATATCTGTAATCTCCTTACCCTTTACTCCGTTATGTCCCAGGACCCAAGTGAGGGTAACTGAATTTTCTTCGCCTGGTGCATTCAGACATCTCCAGACCAACATTGAGCCGATTATTGGATATAATACAATATGTTGTCTGTATTTTTTCCTGGGGTGTATCCCAAGTATCTTTGGTCCTGAAGTTAGTTGACTTTTGTATGATTACTCAGTTCCTGGTCATTTTATATCTTCTCCTCTCTGCCACATCCTCTATTATTAAATGTAGAAAGGTAAGGTGTTAGATCACTACCAAACACAGGCTAATCTTTTTACTTTTAAGGCATAAGCTCTCGTAGTAGTTAGACTAGTGCTGTTACTTTAGGGTACAGTCCCGTAAGTGATGATTGGTATACATCCATCGCAAAATGTTCGGGTTATACCCCATCTTTAACCCATAATGTTCCTGTATAATATTAGAGCTTTTGTGGCCTTAGCTACTACTTCCTTCACATGTACGTTCCAGAGAAGTTCGTTATCCAAGCTTACGCTTTGATATTTGACTTCTTTTTTGAATTGAATTTTACTTTAACTTAAAAAGGCTACTGTAGTATTTGTATCATGAAAGTATGACTAGAACCATACTTAGGGTTGGTAACAGTGTGCTCTTGGCTGTCTATGAAGACAGGCTATCAATAAAGACAGTCTTCATCTTGACATCAAAGAACGAGTTTGTTTTATGACTATGAAGCACATACTTTGATTTTCTTTTACTATACGGAGAATGGTCGCACTGCGCAGCTTTCTGAGTGCCTTTTAAAAGGAGATAGAAAACTCCGCCATTTTAAACCCTTATTACGTGTTGCCTACATCTTGGCGCAATATTTTTAATAGGTGCGTTTTAATCATCCGTTTCTGCTTCGGAATTATCGGTTTTCTTGTTTTAATCTGACAGGTTAAAACGACTAAACCGACAATTCCGGAAGCATAAAAAGATTTTTATCTCTTTGTGATTTCTTTATTTGTATATCGGATTTATATCCCGTTTTGCAACCCGGAGCGAAGCAAATTCTGCTTTGTCGTTTTTTGTTACTCATTGTTACTTGTAGTCAGGTTCTTTATTTCAACTTATATTTATTCTTTTCACTAAATTTTACAAAAATCACTTTAATTCCCATTGTCTTGCATAGAAAAAAGACGTCGTTATTTTGCCACCCGCCAACTACAGTAGTTTTTTGGAACTCCATAAAAATAGGGACGGAAATTTGAAATTTGACCAAGGCCGATTCACCTCCTTGTCATTAGTCTTCATATTTATGACCTAACATATCACATGGTGCCGAAATCAGTTGTAAAACTACAGTTTTTACAAAAAATATTATTAGAAAACCAAAAACCAACATTGGCAACCTATTAAAATCAAAAAATCAAACCAAAAAGTCATCAAGGAAACAAACAAGCATGGCCGATCCCACCTTTGCAAATGTCTGAGAAAGTTTATGAGAAATGTAGACTTTTTATCCAGGAAATTATCAGCTGGCAACTAAACTAAACTAAAGAAAAAAGCAGAACCTACACAATGTCCCCAACTACTTCATGTAAAAGGAGAAGAAGGATTTAAAATATCACATTCTATTTCACAGAGGAAGAAAAAGACAAAACTGATCATCTAATACAAAAATTTGATGAATACTTCAAACTCAAAAGTAACCTTCTAAATGTAAGATACAACTTATTCAGAAGAAAACAGTAAAAATGAATCAATAGCCAATTTCATAACAGACATAATAAATATCGCAAAACAATGTGAATTATCCACCTTAGAGGAGAGCCTAACAAAAACTTGCATAACTAATGGCGTATCAGACAGCAAAAGCATGTAAACTTCCCAACAACAATTGGAAAAAATTGAAAGGAACAAAACAGAAGCAATAGAAGTAAGCTATATAAATAAAGCAAAATGTTTAACACCTTGGCTTTCATGTATATCACATGTGATACATAATTTAAATTTAAATGTCTTCATAAAGAAAGTTTCGTGAACAACAATCTTTAAATACTTAATTTATCAATTCCAGTCGGAATTGCCAATGTTGAATGTTTCACGAAAAGCGTTAAAAACATTTTTAAAATATCTGCCGAGAAAAAGCGTGAAACCATTACTCCACAAAGAATTCATAAAACGTAAAGTATTCCTGGCACGTGACACGTTTCAGAATTAAAACAATAAAATTACGAAAAAAACTTCTAACACCAAAATATCTACCTACGCGTTGCGGTATTATTAAATTAATACCTTTCGCTGACGGAAATAACATTATTCATATAATATACAGGGTAAGTCTCAACTATTTGGATATATAGTAAGGATCAAAATGTAAGAATTATTAGACCAAACATGCTTTAAAATGTTGGTCTTAAAGTTACGTTTTTTTGGTAATAATTTCACAACGTATTCATAAATCACGAATATAATTATTATTGTTTAATTGCCAAAGCATTATCAGGAGAAACGGCTGATTAAATGCCATTAAACCGAATTCCTGCTGGAAATGGAATAACGGAACACCTTGTAGAGAATGAATCCCAGACCTCAGGAATTATCAACCTCATATCCGCCCGCGACACCGTCTCTGGAGATTAATCGTGAGGCTTTCGCAATCAATTAGAACAGAACGTCTTTTTAACTATTTAGAGCGATTTGGGTCGAAATTAATCACTCTCTAGGCCACTTAGTAGTTTATTAAAATGGCAATCCACTGGAGGATAGAGAATAAACCGCCTCAAGGCTGTTTCTGAATTGGGCAAGATTAGTGTGGAGAGAAAATGCATATATCTACAATTTCATCGTAGTAGAAGAGTATATTTATAGTTCCACCACTTAATACATAAAAAAAAAAGAAATATGACTGCTGTTAAGCGATTGAGATAGGTGTTTTTATCAGATAAATATTTATAGCAACAACCAGAAAACTACTGAAGAAAAAAACGTTAAAAATAAGATTTGAAGCTATGAATGGTGTAGAGTTGTTGACGTTGTCTACAAAGATACAAAAACTTTAAAAATTAGAGGAAGTAAAGTATTAACACCTTACTAGGACCAATACAGTATTTAAACAATAAAAATCAAAATAAGAAAACTATACCAAAAGTAGAAATAGTAGAAGAACAAAGAATGAAATAGCGTAGGTATGTATGAGGGCAGAAGAAATTTAACTAATGATAATATTGTTGAATTAAAACCTAAACCAGTATAATATTTCTTACAATATAAAGGCTCATATCAAAAGAAATCGTAAAATCCAGCTCAGTAAAAGACATTGTTCTTAAACGGACGGTTTGTTGTTGATTGGGAAAATTTGTCAGAAGAAAAAGGATTTTGAAAGGTCAGGTGAGAAATTTTAATATATTAGATAAGTTATTTTGAAAGAGAAAGTATTATATTGCTAAATAATAAATTGTTACATTGAAAAGATTTAACAATGGAAAGTTTACAAAAAAAAAGGTAAATAAATTGTATTTAGAAATTGAGAATGATATAAAATGAAAGGCAAAGTATCAGAGAGCAAAAAAAAGCAGGGCGAGCAAAGTGAGAATAGTGAGCAGAGTGAGATTAATGAGCAGAGTGAGCAGATTGAACAGAGTAAAAAATAAGTAAAGCAGTAAGGCGAGCAAAGTGAGCACATACTAGAGAGTAGAAGCAGAAGAGAAATAAAAAAATTAAATTGGTATATAAATTTTAAATAAATTTATTGATCTGAACACACCACGAATTGGAATTATTTTTATTAAGAGGGCACCAGTAGGGCTTTTTTCCATATCAATAAATATGTTAGGAGGTAAACATTTAAAAAGAAACTATAATCATTAATCTACTTAATTTTAAAAGGATACAACTAGGTTTTGATTTGCAATAAATATATTTCGAACAACTGCCTCCGGACTAAACCCTAAACCGAGAACAGAGAGGAAGAATATTTGGGCGGGAACGCTGGGGCTTGGGGCACAGAGTAACCGATTTGAACAGTCGTTATTGGAGAATTTCGGGATGGCTTAATGTTATGTTATTCGAGGCAACTACTTAGATTTCGAGTGACATTCCACAAAGACATATAAAAGAAAGGAGAAAGGTAAAATGTTTTTTTTTTTAATGAAAAGCAAGGGGAATTTACCGGCGAAAGCAGATGTAATTTCTCTTTTTACGCGGCGCTCCTTTTTTCGTTCAATTTTTTTATATTAACTTTGGTTATATGATTTGCAAGTAATCTTACAAAAAAAATATACTGTTGAATAAAGGTTTTATCATTCAAATGTGAGTATGTGGAATAATTTAATGGAAAGAGGTCGTTCCAATAAGAAACTTTAACTAATTTTTCGATGTTTCGGCTTTTATTTTACGTCTTTATCAATGCCTATTAAATTAGTTAAAACCAGGTACATATTAGTATATCCATATTTTTGTGAAATTTGTGAAACAGTTAAAATTAAAATGTAGTACTACATAATGTTAAAATTCAATTGAATTATCAGGTTTTAATTAGGGTGATAGTGTGACACGTTTTCTAGTTTCTAGGGATGAAGTGGAAGTCGTGGGTGGCACCAGGCTGTTAATTAGGCCCAGTAGCCAGTTTTGATATCGCAGTTTGCTCTGCGACCCTCAGATACACCTAGAGTAAACAGAGACGGGGCAAGACCTAAATTTGATGTCGGCAAGATACATTTTGCGAGGCCCTCTGGTGATGCAAGACGTATTTTATTTAGATATAGAAAACAAATTTAACTGTCAAATTTTTATATATAATGGAAATATCTTCACTTTGTCTTACATTATTAAGTAGTAACAGACAGTAAAGCAAACATAAATGGTTCTTTTCTTTCGTTTGACCCAATGTTAAACGCTGAACAAGAATACATTGATGAACTTTGGAGAGTTGAAGATTTTTTTACCTCCCAAAGATAAATACAAAAACTTTGTTAGATCTCATCGATAAATACAATGAATATAAAAGTAGAAAAGTCATGTATTATGTTTTGGTCTCATTTGTTATGTTCTAGAAAATTATGTATGATATTGCTGGACAATAATGTTTGCTGGACAAATTCGGCGATTTGCTGTACGTTTGCTGCACAAGATCAAATGCTGAACAGACTTTGAAAATGCTGTACAATACAGCGAAATGCTGTACGTATGGTCACTCTATTTTACTGATCTTAATAACTGTATCTGCTTTATTTGATAAAACTCCAAAGGCTGAAAGTCTTTGCTGACATATATACTTTTTAAATCATTTTTATTATTTTAATTTTGAATTCAAGAGACGCTAAAATAATGGTATCCACCTTATCGAGACTGAGGCCCACCAGGGCAAACTTGTAGCTTAAAAAAAACTAGAAATGATTTAACTTAAAACGAAAAACCAAAAGCCGATATATATACAGTGCGTCCATAAAGTAACGCATAAATTCATTATTGGCTAAATGAACAATAAAATTAGGAATTCCCAAAACAGGTCGATTTTTGATTTCAATTTACTATTGTTTCAAATCATAATCTAATATACAGGGTGAACCACTTTCGTGTAATGACGTCATCACCATTTTTTTCAAATGGAACCCCCCTTTTTTTTTCAATTTCCAAATTGCCTTTGCTGAGCTGATTCCAAAAATGTATAATATGTTGATTCAAATTGGTACAGGGTGGGCAAAAATGCAAAAAAAAATATGAAAATTGTTTATGGAAAGTAATACGTTACTGAATGTAATAAACAAATTAAATGGAATTATGTAGTTATGCAATTAATGTGATACACTTCCAAAAACAAACAAACGAACAAAAATTTACAATAAATGTTCAAATTGTTCTCCATTGACCGTTAGACAATGACTGAACCGGGCATTACTTTCGTCTCTAACATTCTGTAGCATAGCGGGTGTTATGCTCTGTATTTCTTGTCTGATTCGGTCTTGTAGTTGAGGGATATTTCCAGGTCTGTTGAAGTAGACTTTAGATTTTAAATAACCCCATAAAAAGAAGTCTAATGGGTTCAGATCAGGTGATCTAGCAGGCCATTCCACTGGTCCCCTTCTTCCTATCCACCTTTGTGGAAAAGTTGTGTTTAAAAAATTGCGCACAGCTACTGCGTAATGTGGCGGTGCGCCATCCTGTTGAAACCAGATTCTGCGGTCTACATTAGTGGGTATTTGAATATCAGGAAAAAGCTGGATCAGATCAGGAATTAATGTATTTTGTAGGAAATCCAGATATAATGCTCCTGTTAAGTTTTCATCGAAAAAATATGGACCAATAATTGTATTTCTCACAATACCAGCCCATACGTTAGTTTTTTGTGGTCTTTGCGTATGGTACTCTTGCATCCAGTGTGGATTTTCATCAGACCAATAACGGGTGTTTTGCCGGTTAACATGACCGTTCAAATAAAACGTTGTCTCGTCCGAAAATAAAACGTTATCAATGAAATTGTTATTTTGGTTCATCATATACTCGCAGAATTCAGTTCTTCGGTCAAAGTCGTCTTCAGCCAATTCATGGATGAGACGTACTTTATAAGGATGGTATTTTACCTTTTTGAAAATGTTTGATACTGAAGACTTTCCAATACCAAAATCCCTAGATAATCCTCGCACTGTACAGTGTGGATTTTCTACAGCCGACAAAATTATGTCTTGTTGAATATTTTCATCAATTTTTGGTCTACCTTGCCTTGCTGCATCCCTCACATGTCCTAATTCTCTGTATTTTCGCTCTATTCTACTTACCGTAGATTGTGAAATAGGTTCACGATCTGGGTGCATTTCATGGAATAATCGGCATACCTCTTGTTGAGTCCGCATCTTATCGCCAATACCAATCATCATTAATATTTCAATCCTGTCACTTTCGGTTAAAGGCATTTTGTAAAAAAAGTTCACGAACGTACCTTCTCTACAGCGTTAACAATACGAAACTGTGCTTCAATGTTTTTGACAGTGTTGTCAAATAAAAAAACTGGTATGTCAAATAAAAAAAACTGGTAAAAGATAATGCCAAACAAAAAGATTTTTATAGTCCAGGGGCTTGGATCACTAATAAAAGCTGTAAGATACAATTATTAAGAATAATGCTGTATGTTCTTGATAGTTTATCAAAGTAGTTGTAATAACAATACGTAATTTCATTTAATGTGTTTATTACGTTTATTCGTTATTTTCATTACTTTGTAAGTAAATTTTTGCATTTTTGCCCACCCTGTACCAATTTGAAGCAACATATTATACATTTTTGGAATCAGCTCAGCAAAGGCAATTTGGAAATTGAAAAAAAAGGGGGGTTCCATTTGAAAAAAATGGTGATGACGTCATTACACGAAAGTGGTTCACCCTGTATATTAGATTATGATTTGAAACAATAGTAAATTGAAATCAAAAATCGACCTGTTTTGGGAATTCCTAATTTTATTGTTCATTTAGCCAATAATGAATTTATGCGTTACTTTATGGACGCACTGTATATATATTATGGCGTTGAATTTTTTGGTTTGTGAAGCATTGACATTACTTAGGTTAAACCATGTGATGATTTTCACAAGCTTTGATTTCTAAAACCATTCTATATCGCCTTTTGATTAGGGTTTACAAACTTGTTTAAGCAATTTATCCAATAATAATTGGCCCCTTTACTTCTTAAGCCTGCTCATGTAAAATATTTGAGTTCCTTACCTCGCCTATTTATATAATATTAATAAAGGACAAAAGGATGAGTATTGCAACTATGTTAAAAAAAATAAATTTGCTTTCAGTTCAGAATTATGTTCAGTACATGACTGATATTTATTTATAAAATAAAAATGACATAGTACCATCACATCAGATCTATTAGAAAATATTCAATATAATTCGCAATATCACAACTATAATACAAGAAGCCAATCTGACTTTCATGTACGGCCAGCCATCACTAAAAGTTCCCAAAATTAAATTTTTATTAAAGGTTTGCAAAAATTTAATAGACTGCCTACAGAAATTAAAAAAAAAAACAACAATAAGGTATTTAAAAGTAACCTCAAACAATACCTGATAAATAAACAGAGCGGATATACTTTCTTGAGATAATACTCTTTAAACCTGCCCTTTTTAAGTATTTCCCTTAATTTTAATTTTACCCCTCGTTTTACCCGCATTTATTATAAATTATTTCTGTTATTCCGAATTCGTACAGTGTCGTACAAGATCTTTTAAAATCTGCAAAAATATACAGGGTGTCCCCTTTAAATTAAAAAAGTTGAGGGTATTTCCGGTGAAACATTGCAGTAGTAACAAAAAATATGGCATCAAATGCGTTATGCGTGATTGTACTATAATAAGAGTTTATTCATACATATAAATTATACAACAAAATAAAATAAAAGCTGATCAATAAACTACAAAATCCTGCAAAGTCGCAACTTGTTGCAGGTACTTGCTTGCAAAGTTTCATAAATATGGTCCTTTTCTTTTTAAAGATATTTACTTGGTTCCATACTTTATTCCAACCCTGTATAATAAAAAAGTGCTTTGTATTAGAACATTATATTATCTGTCTTGCTGTACCTTTTATTTATGGAAAGCCTGAATTGAGATACACTACAAATTATTTGCAATACATATCAAAACAAGCATATAAACATTTTTAAATAATTTGACATTTAAGAACCATTCACACATCACAGTTAACATCTTTATACTTGACAGGCACAGCCAAGCATTATTCTGATTTTTGCCAAATACAATGGCCGGTTTATTATTCTATGGGGTTGCGACAGAGAGCCAGTAAATTTGATGAAGGTGTTTTTGTGGTTAGGGGCGAAATAGTAGTAAGCTTAAGTTAGCACCACCATAAAAAAGTCATTTTTAAGAAACTGCTTATATATTTTTCATAAATTGGCAGACTTGGCGACTCATTTCGAATAAAAATAGCCTCTAAAATGGCTATGGTTGCAAGTATGAAGGTCCCAACCCACCTTAGAAATCTCATCTTTACAATCAACAGCTGTTGTTTGACAGGTCGTTGGAGAATGTTTGCAATGTATGGAATGTCAAGAATGTTTGGAAAGTTAGACGTTAGAAATAATTGGAATTTGTAAAATTAGTAATATAAGAAATGCATAGGCGGATTAATTAAATTAAAAAAATAAACATATGTAATATTGTCGTCAATCTCACAAACTGAAGTATCTCAAAAATGCAGCTCTTATGATACGACTGTAAAACACTTTATTTTATAATCATGTATAAGACCAAAATTATAGAGAATTACATTATAAGCAACTTTCCTTATCTGTACACAAAAATAAAAGTAAAAAATAGCTGTGACCGTATTTTCTTAGGCAACCCATTTGAGGTATATTTATAAACATAATATATTTCTTAAAAAACACTTTTATCCGTCAAATATATGAAGGTCGCCCTTACTTCCGATCCTGCACTTTCAGTTAAAGAATTTGTTTCAGTTAAACTTTCCACTCCTTATTTATATTTAGATGTTTCTATTTGACCTCACCTATAACCCCAAATAAAAAAAAAGACATTCTATAATTTTACTTCAGTCAACATTACAGCATTACCGTGTTTTCCTTTATTTGAAAAATTTCCCTTTTTTTCTTTTTACGTGTGCAACCGAACGAGGTTGACACTGGAAAACAAGATTCCATATCAGATATCAAATTTAAGAACAGACGTACGTTTTTGCTGTTGCCGACTTTCTCGAGAAGTTAAATCCAGGACAGGCTAGAGTAAAATCAGGATTAAATATTTAATTTTTTTACATTTTTATAATCTCAGGGAAACGCTAAAAGAAGAAGAATTACATAAAATTGGGAAAAATAAAACAATTATTTAAAATGAAATGTATATGACAACTAGACACTGATTTACGGGTAAATCCTAAACGAAAAACTTTGTTGGTATTACCATTCTTGTCAATTCTCTGGAAACAGTGCCATTATTTCCTAAATCGCCCAATAAATTCTTAAGTGACTCGGTGTAGCTAGATAAATTTACGACGGTGATGTACTAGTACCACAAAAAATTATTTTATTTTAAAAAAGTCAAAATTTTGAGAAATTAAATTCAAAATTTTGAAAATAAAAGCAATAATTTTGAGAAAAAAGTTAAAATTTTTTGAAAAGAAAGTTAATTTTTTTAGAAAAGTCAAAATTTTAAGAAAAATGTCATAATTTTAAAAAAGAAGTCAAAATTTTGAGAAAAAGTCGAAATTGTAAAAAGAGTATTCTTACACCTAAAAATGGGATTGTATGGGATAATGTCAGTGTTGCCAGTCTAGTAAATTTGTACTAGATCTAGTACATTCTCTAAGAATCTGGTACTTTAGTACACTCGAAGCAAAATCTAGTAGGTACTTTGCTTTTTTCAGTGCATGTTTTCATTTGACGTGTAAAATATATCACAATTCGAAAAATCTGGGTACATTTTATAGAATCTGGTACATTTTTTAGACAAATCTAGTACATAACAAATATATATTCTGGCAACACTGGATGGTGTGTCTCGCATTTTAAAAAATTGTTTCAAACGGCCTTCTATTTCGTTTGAATCATGAAGGAAAGTTTGAATTGTTTGAATCGTTGAATCGGTTTGGGTTTGAGGTTATGGTCATTTATTTAAATGTGACAGATGACCACAAAACACTCACTAAGGTGACAGGACAGATCCTCAAAATTTTTACTTCAATTTCTGAAAATTTTACCTTCTGTTCTAAAAATTTTGACTTTTTTAAATATTTTTTAAATGTGGCACGACTACGCCATCTAATAGAAACCAAAAATGAGGTTTAATCTCAAAAAACATGAAAAAATTGGACCCAGATAATGCTAAGTAGGAAAGAATGGAAAGACTTGGAGATTTGTATGGCACCTACATCTTCTAATTGATCAAAACAGGCCGACAATTAAAATAAAAAGATGTCACCTAATGAATCGCAGGTTGTAATTCTTTTTTTGGCCACAACTCGATCATTTACGATTATAGATCGGGCAAATACTTAACCTAGTTGTCTAGTAAAAAGGTATATAAAGCTAGTCTCTTTTTTTGCCATCAGTGTTTATGTAGTGTCAACTCTGTCGATGTTGATGCCTTGTTTTTAGTTTAGTAACAACAGTATTTACAAATTATTTTTAATTACAGTTTTAGTTATCTTAGTATTGGGTGAGGTTTTCGCAAAGGGTATACCGCTGACCAAAATTTTGAACACTATTTCCCAAAAATTGACAACTTCAGATTCATACTCCAGTTAAGATTAAGATAAGATTTAATTAGGACTGTTGGCCATGTGGCCTCCCCCACCTCCACCTTTTCAGATCTATTGTGGATATCCTTGAATCGTTGTTTAGACTACCTTGTCTAATTCGGTCTTTTGTACTAGACTCCATAGACTGGGCAGTAGTTCTCCGCTAGAGCTAGTTGCCCTTCTCCAAGTGTAAGGAATCTCAGTCTTGCTAGACTTTCGCAGTAGCACAATACGTGTACTGCCGTTTCCTCTTCTTCCTGATAGAATCGGTACAAGGTCTCTTATGTCAGACCGATATTATACATATCTTTGTTAAGCCTAACTCCAGTTAGTATAGAAATTCTCATTTCAACTCAGCTCTCCAAATTCTTCTTAAGGTATCATTTGGGAAGGCGAGACCAAGTAAAGCGACAGGCTTAAAGCGACAGCAAAGGAGACCGAAAACGATCTCTTCACGTCTGAACACATGTAATTATATGACAGCATTTTTAACACGGCCGTATTTGCTGCTTGATGCCTGTCATTTGTCGTCTTATCGGTCTCGCCTTGCCAAATATTACCTTTAAAGCAATCCTTTTGTTATGGTGTAGATTTTTTCTTCCTTTTCAGTTTCTTCAATTTTTGTTTGGTTTGTTTTTACTTTTGGGATATGAGGGTATAATTTTCATAATTTTGTAAGGGGAATTAGGGATTTTTCATTTTCAAAAATTCCAAAAATCTAGAACAATTATGTTGATACCAAAAGGAATCAATATAGAATCAATGAATTTAGTAATTTGAAGTATTAACCTAAATGGTAACTTTTTAAAAATAGCATGTGTTTTATTTCTGTAATTTTAAGTTACTAGTACACGACTGACATTAATCAATACGAATTAAATTAAAAAATACTACCATTGGATAATTAACTAATTAAATCTCTTCAAAAACCGTTTTCATAGATGCCGAAAAATCAAAAATCGAGATATTTGATCAGACATAAAGAGTCCGCACACGTCTCCACTCCTCAAGCCTACTCTGCACCGGGACCGTGGAGATTTCACATAGCTCCTGAATTATTGATTGATCCTTAAGCCGTTTCCAGCATCTACGATATGATAAAATGACAGACGTGTGCCGCAGTTATCGGCGGTGCCAATCTCAATTACCAGCCAATCATATGGACATGTTGGGATTGCAGGACGCTTTTTTCATCAGACGTGTACATGACCTGAGTTCCGGAGAGATCTCTTCAAAATTTGATGAGTGCACGGATTTCTCTATTTAGATAGTGCTTGAGGTTTTTACAGGACGGTCAATCCGGCTTGATAAGTGGGAAAATTTAAAAGGAAACCTAGTGAAAATGGTGTATGTTTAATATTTAAGGTAAAACATGCTTTTTAGATGTATCCACTTAATTAGAGCTATTTGAATTGCCAAATTTTTATTACAAGGCTCCAGTTTCACTGCATTTTACTTATAAGAAGATAAATAAGAAACCAAATTATGTTAAATGTAATAAAATACCAGCTTAAAGTACAAAGTTTAAGAAATAAAATCTCCTATTTTTTATACGACCTGTTCTATTATTAAATTTAAAAAGAAAATTATAGAAAGTTATGGTAAATATTGTGAAATACATTTTTTTTACAAAACTTACATTTTAGGCTTTAGGGAGGAGAGTATTTTTCAAATATACCACCGGAAATCCCATAAAGTTTTTGAGCACAGAACGCTTGTCCCACCTACTTCTTAACCGCGTGAATTTCAAAACGTGTCGGCCGGGCTCGCTCGCTTCGCTCGCTCTCTTCTGTATTGATTAGGGCGAGTGTTTAGTGCTCTTATGGTATAGGTTTAAAAGGGGCTGATATTTCTAAATTAGCGCGAATTTCAAAATGTCGGCAGGGCGCACTCGCTTCGCTCGCTCTCTTCTGTAGTTATTAGGAGGTAGGTCGGACGAGTGTAATGTGTTCTTATGCTGTAGTTGAAAAGGGGAACACCCGACCGACGTTTCAAAATTCGCGTGAACTTCGGCAGGGCGCGCTCGCTTCGCTTGCTCTCTTCTGTAGTGGATAGGAAGTGAGTGGGACGAGCGTGCCGTGCTCTTATGGTGTAGGTATAAAAAGGGCGCACCCGGCTGATGTTTCGAACCTGGGAAATATTCCCAGAATCAAGGTCACAGTAGACGTCGATCAGGCTCTTGAAAAAATTGTTAAACGTCGTAATTTAAAAAAAATGTATTGATGTACGTTTTAAATTGGGATGACGTTAAAAGTATCCACCGAGTGACGTCACTCTTAACCTAGCACTGAACTAATCTAGCTATCCTCTTTAGTTTATATTATTCTTTAAATTTGGCTGACTGGCGTCATTTGTAAAACAAATAAATTCACTTATTTCAAAAAAAATTTAAAAAGTTTTGGATAATACAAAGTATTTATTTTTTAAAGTTTTAGAAAAGTACATTGTTTATTACTTTATAGAAGATGTAATATTAGTATTTAATTATTATGTACTACAACAATTCAATCAAAATGGATAAACAAATAGTCGGATGTGGAAATAAATTAATCGAAGTAGTGCTTTTTAAAGTGTATGGAAATGTTATGTCAAAAATAAGGTACTTTTTTATATTTTTTTTTTGTTGATTTTAATTGGACACTTTGTAACACCATGCATTTGTAATGACAGTACATGATATATATAATTCTAATGAATAAATTTACATAAATGATCCCTTAATGATATTCATAAATCATAAATATATAAATTTAAAAAAAAAATGTGGTCGACAGTTGACACTTGACACTTTTGAGAATTGATTGCAAAATGGCGGACTAATTTTATCGTCAGTATTTCCCATGTACTTTCGCAACTATAACGCTAGAAAGACACGGACTGAAAGGGTCGGTGTTAATTAGAGCAGATTAATTAAGGTGAATCGGGCACATACCAAGGCAGAGAAAGGTCGGTTCTCCGGCGTATTGAGGTGTCGGATGGGCCGCCTCTCCAGGGGACACAGTCTGATCGGGCAGCAGGTACGGACATTGTTGTTCGACGTCTTGACACACTCGGAGACACGGTCGAATTCGCTTGCGCTCACCTGAGCGCGTGTAGTGAGGTACCAGGGAGCTGCATACCCATCGCCGGTATGCTTCCTGAAAATTAAAACAAATCTTAATTAATATACAATTATAAATGAGTGGTGTGTTTAATGTATTATGTAATAGAAAGCTGTAAAATCTCTCCTATTTAATTTTTATGTTTATTTATGTCTTCAACAATACCAGTATCTCACGTGATTTGGACAGGGATTCTTATGTACGAACTCAACACGTAACGAATCAAATAGAAAAAGACATTACATAAGATAGGTGTCTCAACACGTAGCGGATGAAAAGATGGGAATCCCAATACTGGTAACTGTTATACAACAACTGAAATTGTCAGTTGTCAGATGTCACTGGCATTCATTTGTGGATTGGATGTATTTATATATTTGTTTGCATTTTATCAACACACTTCTTATTAATCTTTTCATTCAATATTAATAAACCAATTACTTATTTTTAAAGACTATTAGTGCCTTAATTATTTTCTGTTGGTAGGTGCGCATTTATTTACTTTAACTCGTAAAAGTCAATGACTACGTATATTTCTTTTCAAAAATTTAAGGAACGTTTCTTACAGTTGTTGAAATTCATAAATGGTCATAAACTAAAACAGCAATATTTCTATAGAATGTGGTTAAAACGTGTTTCTATATTTTCAATCAAGTAAAAGATTAATTAGGTATATTTATAAATGCCCAAAATTTACTTGGATTACTAGATATCTCTTGTTCAGTCTTTTTAATATATGCTCTGTAAGAAATGTTTATTTCTAATTCTAAAGCAGCTCTTATGTGTTTGAAGTCTTCAAAGGCTTCTAAATCATTTTCTTGTTGGTATTTTTTCCACATATTAGTTTTGACGCGTGACTGTTTAATTATTTCTCTATTAAACCATACTGGATATTGGTTTTGATGCTTGCAGGAATATTTGGGACTAAATTTATCAAGAATATTATATAATTTTCCATAAAAGTATGTAAAAGCGTCTTCTGCATTATTAAAGGCTTCTAAAAATGTCCAGTTAATACTGAAAATTAAATTGTAGTGGAAAAATGGCGTTTTTGAAATTATAACAGTTTTCAAAGGATGATTTCAGGTTGTTTTTACGATTAGTTTTTACTTCCAAGTAACAAGTGATGTACAAAGCAGGATGATGTTTTTCTACTAGACATTTATCATTAAAGAAGACTAAATCTAATAGCCTACTATTATCATTAAAGATAAAGTTAGACTGAGATAAATTAAAAAGTTGAGAGAAGTCATTAATTATTAAAATTTGTTTGTTACTTTGCTATTATTAAAAGATATTCCTCATATTTGCTTATATTAAAATCACCGATAACTAACAAAAAACTGTTATATAATATTATAGGCTACGAAGCGTTAGAATTTTTTCCAAAAAGAGCGGTGGTTCAAGAAAGGTTGGAAACCTCTGATATAGCTTTTTATAGTAAATAACTATATATGATTCCATCCATACGATACGAAATAGATCTTTGTTGAGTTTGTTGTAACTTACCTCTCTGCCGCTCGAGATATTCTTCGAGTAAGCTATATCTATCCTAGTATATAATCGAAGGAACATTCAGTTCTATTCCAATATGTTCTATTTAATTAAAAATCTATACATTTGCAAATCGTATCAATCGTCAAAAAAACAAGTAGAGTAATCCTGTATTGCCCAACTTCACAAAGGCAATTTCCATTCTGCTCTAAAACCAATAATTCCCAAATCGCATTTCCTAACCGAAACACGAAACTTTCTTGAAGTCGACGAGCCTCAGTATATTTACAATAATTACCCTTCGAAATACTTCATCATTCTGCATTCACCAAATAAATTAAATAACTTTGCCAAGATACATTTTCAAATAAACGTAACAAACGGGAACAACATGAAGAGGATGAAGACAAGCCAGTCAGGGGTGGATTTAACGTAATATATGAAAATGAGCCGCAAATAAATAGAATCTGTATTGTATATTTTGTAAATCATGCGTATTGGCTATAACAACGTTAAATAAAGGTCCTTAGTTTCTAAGAAAACTTTAATTATTAGGTATTTAAGGTTGACGTTATTCTAAAAAGACGAATACTTAGTAAATATTGTTACGCAGCACCCTGCAGCGTGCCGCGGTCGTGATAAGTAAAGTTACGAGTAAATGAAGAAGATGGAATAGTCCAGAAATGTCTCCAAATACCATTCCTTGTCAAAGAAAAATTCGGATGGTTCGAGAAGGTTCTAGAAGGTGGAGTCATGCTATATAAGTCGACGACCTGACATCAGTTGGCAATTTGATGATAGACGTTACATGTTAATGTTATCAGTTGTATAACTGTTGTTAAACTTGAGTTGAAATACCAAAAAACTGTGTAACAATATAAATGAGCTTCTTTATTGAAAAGGTTACTGACATTCAATATAAAAATAATGACAACCAACGGGTCGTAGGTTTTTTAAAACGCTACGGATTTTAAGAAGTGAAGAAGATCCTGCTTTTTTATAAAATATATATCAAAATTTTATATCAATGAAACTTGTTTATCTTGACAGTGGTCTTATTGCTACGACTTACCCTGAAGCTTCTTAAATGCTCTTAAAACCGACTATTGCGTACTTGATTCAATGTTATAAAAGGATTTAAATTTCAGAACAAGAATTAAACAATTCGAATCAAAAACCTATGTACTTCACAAAAGATTAGCTAGTACAAATTCACTGCACGGTATTGCCAGCTGAAACTTATTTTAAAATGCAACCACTGCACTGATACGGTAGATATATGACTGGCACATGTTGAGATGTGATACTTATTATTCGAAAGTCAGAGACACAACGCATTTATAGAGAATCTGGCAAATTGGCATTAGCACATGTTAATCCTATTGTCCATTTTCTAATATGTTTGCATCGTATCGTTAGGATTGTGTTTTACTTTTTGTGCTATTAATCTTCTTTGAGATAAGTAAGACTCTAGGAGTACAAGTAATTCGTAGAATCTCATGTACAGTCTATCAAATGCTTTTGAAAAATCAATATAAATTATATCTACCTGAGATGAATAAACTAGTGAGTTGGTAATGAACTAAGTTACAAAAGTCAAATTACTAAACGTGGATCTACGACTTTATATGTCTACAAATTTATATTTTAAATGAGTTATTTATATACATTTATTTACATTAACTATTATAAAAAAATATACGATGTGTCTAACACATAACTTTTCTGTAAAGTTATCAAACACAGGGTATTATTAAGAATGGGACAGAGAACAACTAAAGATCTTCTGATTAAAAATAAGACGATTAAACGAAACATGCTTAAATAAAATATGACTGGTTTTCGAAATACAAGGTGTTAAAGTTGAAAATTCAAAAAATTATTGTTAGGAACTTATGAAGTGATTAGTTTTTCAGATATTTACACTTATAAGTGGATTTTCTTCATTTAATTTTTTTTTAATATTATAATTTTGGATTTTTTATAAATATGGTGTTACTTACTGACAAAGTTAATTTAACAATTTTTTTTTAATATGTGTTTCTTATGACACCAAAAATGTTTACCGAATATAGTAAAATTATACTAACTAATAAAAAATTGTAGTCAATTATAATTTTTGAATTTTCAACTTTATTATCCTGTAATTCGGAAACCAGTAATATTTTTATTTAATCGTCTTAGTTTTAATCAGAGAATCTTCAGTTACTCCCTGTAACAATTTTTATGAATCACTTTGTATATTAATTTATTCAAAAGTGTTTAATATAAATTAAAGATAAATCATTTTCATATATCGATGGGATAATTCTAATACCCCTAACTGCTTGAATTGACATTATAGTGAACCTATCATTATTAACAAACGTTCGACACTGAAGAAAAGCACATTTAAAAATAATTTTTTTGAAATTATTGACACAGTAGGACCATTTCCTGAAACGAAAATAATTTTCCAGACAATCGGATACAAAAGGGCAATTGATGAATCTACATATTTTTCAAATTTTCCCTTTGTCCTTGCGCGTCCTTTATTTTCTACCTGAAATAGCCAATCAGGGATTCACTACAAATAAACTCGCCATGTCTAAATTTGGCTTTGATCAGTCGTTAGCGGTGCACCTTTCCATTTCAATGGCAGCTTGTTAAACATTATACAGCACGAGCTTGGCCACAATATATCCCCTATAGTAGTGCATCTCACTTGTTAAAGAGTTGGCACTAAGTTTGCAGCGCAAGAATGCGTCTGTGTCTGGCCGCTCAACTAACTCGATATGGCGGTAAATTCAAATATAATTTTAAGGCGAAATTTAAATTTCCCGCCAAAATTGTAAATTTTCAGCCGCGGAATGGCGGGAATTTTTAAATATATTCATTCGGCAATAATTATTGAGAAGTATATTACATGTTCGATTAAACGAGCTGTAAATCCAGGCGCTATTTTTATTTTGATAGCTAAAAATAATACTAATTCTTTTATTATTAGCTATTACAATAAGAGCAGCATTTGGATTAACAACACATTTAAAAGAACATGTAATATACTTTTCAATTTTACCTAAATCACTTATTTTTTACCTATAGAGGTTAGATCTGAAAAAAAATTGGCTCTGGTAAAAAAACAAAAAATTGTATAAAGTATTTTATTTGAAAAATTATAAAACTTATTTAATATATTTTAAAGACGAAGATAACTCTAGCCATATCCATTTTACTGAAAAAAAAAGGAAACTATTAAATGAAATCATTTAGTTATTAAGAGATGTTTGTGATAATACAGTGGCAGCTTTCGAATGTTGTACAATACGTTTTGCTAATGTCCAAGTAAAAACTACAAAGAGTTAGCATTAGTGGGAGAAGGAATAGAATACTATGAACGTAGCCAGCCGGCTACGTGGGGATGCATCACACCGTGTGCCTGTTCATATTACACAGCACACAAGGCAACATTCATATTATTCGTTTCCTGATCGAACTAATGCGCTAACTCTTTAGTTTTATTTTCGATTCTAGCCAAGCGTATTGGAAAGTGTTCATTAGCCGATACTGTATATAAATGCTAAAATCAATAAGTGAAATAAAAAAATTTAGTTTAAATGGACATCTACTTCGAAAAAAGTAAATTATTATACTTGAATTTTAAAGGCTGTTGCCACTGGAAAACTATTATCTAGGGCTTGGATGACAGCCATAGGACTCCCTCCTTGAATCGTGTCCATAGGAAAGCATAAGATCATAGTTAAATTATAATATTAAGAGGGTAGGTATTAACTGAAAAATTATTACAAACTTACCTCAAAATTGGCACCTACATTAAAAGAAGGGAAACCGGAAACATAAAATTGTTATACTTGAATTTTAAAGGCTTTTCCCACTGGAAAAGAATTATCTAGGGCGCAGACCCTTGAATGGCAGCCATAGATAGCAATCCCTCCTCGATTCCTCTTTTTCTGAGTTTGTTGTACGTTTTGTTTCCCAAATTAAATAAGAAAGCACTTAATACAACAACACAAATCACAATAAATATCGCTGAAACAAAATTAATATTAAATTTCGTAGAAGAAAAAATCAAAAAATTATCACTTGTCAACACTGACACTTCACGCTTCACTTATAAAAACTCAACGCTAAAGAATGAAAGATGATTCGAAATAGAAATTATTAACTGGTATCTCTTTCTTTTATAAGTATCTAAACAAAGAGAAGGAGTGGGAGTGAGTAACGCTCCGATCAGATTGTTTTGAATTCGTCGTCAACCAATGAACGTGCCGAAGTCAAAAATCAATAACGATACTAGCGCCATGAGACCTGTGTCTGGCCGCAGCGTAACTCAAAGCCATTTCTTGAATCCCAGTTACATTACTATAGGGGATATATTGTGAGCTTGGCGAAAGCTTATCATCATACTTGCTACTTAATGAACTGTTGTGTAAGGCGGTCGATGCCTCTTAACCACGTAGAACACCTTCTTTTGTGTATTTCGAAGACGTTTTTAACCTAGATTTGAACCCGTCTTACTTTACAGGGTCGGTTGCAGCCCATTTCACTTAAGTTTTGTTTAACAAAAAAAAAAAAATACGAACAGTTAATTAATTAATTAAAGCTCTAGTATAATAGATTTTAGAATACAATTCGAAATTACCAATCACACAAATATGGATTACATTATGGGTTTAAAATCACTGAAGTTGTCTATCATTTTGTGACAAATTTAGAATGTGTTTTATTAATAAGTTCTTATATGATCTTGTTGATATCAACACTTGTCGATAATCTAACATTATTAAACATTCAAACATCTGCAAATAAGCAAATAAAGTTGTATATATATTATGTCAAGAGGAGCCAAAGAAATAATAATTAAAATTTTAAATTGTATGTATTGTGTGTCTCTATGTATCGTAATGTGTACAAAGAAAAAATAAACAATAGGTTCTTTATTTTAACAATTCTAGACAACGTAGTAACTAAATAAGATTGGTAGCGTTGATTAAAATTTACTAATAATGTAATATTTTTTTTTACACCCACATGAATATTATCTATTCTACGCCCAGACTACAAAACGAAAAAGTATGCCATTGCGTTCAAGTGAAGAAAATGACATACTTTTCCGTTTTGTTGTAGAATAGCTAATATCCATGTGGTTGTATAAAAATAATTCTTGTTAATTTACTAATACATACATAAAATTTCAGTTTGAATAAATAAATATATTTTTTTAATATTTTATGATTTGCGCACAAACTTCACTTAAACCAATTTCTTATGAACGACTATTTTCCTCTGTAGTACGTTTCATACATAGCAAGATTACACCGACGAAGAGGGAAATCGAATTTCGTGTAATTTTTTTGAACTTCAGAAGTTTCTTTTTGCGGTTTTCCCTTTTTCTTTAATCGTCAAAGCTATTGAACTTGGAAACGAGACTATCTCTTTGATTTTTTTTTATAAGTCACTAGGCTTTCATTGCTATATATGGGTTTTGAAGATGAAGTTTTTATTGCATTCCTTTTTCTGATGTACAGAACCAGTGGCAGCAGGCGCAATTTTTAGCTGATCGAATTAGAAACGATTAAATTCAATTCAACTCAAGAAATGTCAGTTTTCGTGTCACTGTTAGATATCAAATGCTAACTTTTATAATATAGTAACCAAAGATCTTCTGCCTCTACACATTTCATAAAAGGGGTTTTCTTCTCTTACTTTCTATTTAGATTAAAAGTAGTATATTATGTTATTTCTCAATTTTTCATTCTATTATATGAATACTAAATACAAAACGAATAAGGACAGTTGAAATGGAATTTTCTCGGTTGATAATATTTTAGAAGTATCTAAATAAATCCGTAAATAAATATATATTTCTATTTTAATGTTCTGATTTAATACGCGGTAATCAACTGGAATAACACGAATATCTTTCAGAGTTGTTCTTGTTAAAAGTTAACAAAATGTTTATTATTCATTTTGTACTAAATTTCACAAATATGTATAAATTGCGATACAACGAGTCGAATATTAACGTAAACAAACTTTTTGTGTCAATACCGGCCATTAAATGTGATTAAAAGCTCCGCCTTCGCACCACATTACGTCACCGTTACTTAGTACAAATATTTGCAATATCATACTAAAACGACCCAAGGTTATACAAAACAACTTTATTTTAAAATGTATATAATTAATTCTTTTTATAATTCCAAACATCAACTTGACTGATCCCAACTTATTTGCCAGATCCTCATTAAGCCGGGTTCATGGTCACTTTCCCCCTTCTTGGGAATTTATTTCGTCTCGAATGAATTAATTTCCGTCTTCTTAAGCCACTTGGGAGGATCTTTACCATCATATTTGTTTAGACGCCCTATATAGACAACTTTTGGTTTGTTCCTTGGTGATAATTGGATACGATAGACCAAGTCATTGATACTCTTTGTTATAATGTAGGGACCCCAGTTCCACTGAAGTTTTGGACTGCTACCTTTCTTTCTTCTCGCCACACTGCATTAACTCTTTCGAATTTTGACTCATTTGTTTTGCAGTCTAACCTTGTTCTCATTCTGTCACTTGTGATTTTAAGATGTTTTCTTGCAAATTCGTGAATCTGATTGAGTCGATCCTGTAATTCTTGGACAAATTTAGGAATTTTAACTTTGTCTAAATTTGGAGGATCCAAACCGATTAAAATGTCGAAGGGTAATCTTATTTCTCTGCCAGTGGTCAACATTGCTGGAGTATATCCTGTTGATTTATGCACCGAACTGCGATATGCTAGCAGCAATATAGGTATTAGTTTATCCCAGTTATTTTGATTGTCACACACAAATATTGATAGATTCTGGCAGATTGTTCTATTATATCGTTCTACCATACCATAGGATTGGGGATGAAGAGGAGTTGTTCTTGTCTTTTTGTACCCAGTCTATTCATTATGGCTGACCATAATTTGGACCTAAAATTACTACCTTGGTCAGAGTGAACTTCTAGTGGGACCCCATGTCTTGAAATAACGTTTTCAATAAAGGCTTCGGCGACTGTTTCAGCTTTTTGATTGGGTAAGGCAGCTACTTCGGACCATTTTGAAAAGTAATCCATCGCGACCATTAAAAATGTATTCCCAGAATCCGTTGTTGGCAACGGTCCAATAATATCAACCGCTGGCCTTTGGAAAGGCGTTCCATAGAGACACTGGGTCATTTTGCCTCTATTTCTTGTCGTTGGTCCTTTCTTCGATGTATATAAATCACAGCTTCTGCACCAATCTTCCACATACCTTCTATAGTTTATCCAATACAATCGGTCTTTTATTCTGGCTAAAGTTTTTCTTACTCCAAAATGACCCCTATATAGACTATCATGAAGTTGCTCCAAAACTTTCTTTTTCGCTATACGAGGCATGATCAATTGGTAGACGACCGATATTACATCAGGGCTCTCCCACTTGCTATGCAGTAGGTCATCGGGAAGACACAAAGAATTCTAATGAGTCCAATAGCTTTGTACATCTTAACCGAATTTAGACACTTCTTGTTGCTCTCTGACTTCTGGCTTTTTAGCAGCTCTTCTTGAGATAAAACTTCTGTTTCATATCTTACTGTAGATTTTTGGAGTAATTCGACAGTAAAATTCCCATGACTGGATATTTCTTCTTCTTCTTCTTCTTCTTCTTCTTCTTCTTCTTCTTCTTCTTCTTCTTCTTCTTCTTCTTCTTCTTCTTCTTCTTCTTCTTCTTCTTCTTCTTCTTCTTCTTCTTCTTCTTCTTCTTCTTCTTCTTCTTCTTCTTCTTCTTCCAATCGAAGACAGTACCGACATTTTTGTTCCAAACAGAGTCTTCTGGATAGCTCGTCCGCATTTCCATGGTTACAGCCTTTTTGGTGTAATATATGGAAATTGTATTCATGCAATTTTTTGATCCACCTAGCCATTTGTCCTTCAGGTTTCTTAAATTTCATTATTCATTGTAGACTACCGTGATCACTCCGGATAATAAAATTGCTGCCGAGGAGGTACGTATGAAAATGTTCTAAAGCTTTGATAACTGCAAGAAGTTCCTTACGAGTGACGGAATAATTTCTCTCTGATTTTTCCAAGGTTTTACTGAAATATTCAATTACTCTCTCTTCGCCATCTTGTTCCTAATATAGGACGGCTCCCATTCCATGTTGCGAGGCATCGCAATCTAATATGAATTTACCATTCTCTCGAGGATACGCCAAAATGGGTGCGGTAATTAACCTCTTCTTCAGCTCCGTAAAAGCTTGATGGCAATCTTATGTCCAGTCAAACGGAATAATATTTTCTGTTAGGCGATGGAGGGGTTTGGTAATTTTTCCGAAATCTTTTACAAATTTTTTATACTAAGTACATAATCCAAGGAAGCTTTGCAGTTGGTGTTTATCTTTGGGTCGAGGCTAGTTTCTTATTGCTTGCGTTTTAGATGAATCCGTTTTTATTCCGTTTGCAGATACGTGACCAAGGTACAACACCTTTTTTTGGAAAAAGAAAGATTTATTAGGATTTAACTGGAGATAGAATCTCGAGAAACGTTCGTTTAGGTTTGTAAGGTAGTTGTTGAAATCAGTTCCTAGAACCATAACGTCGTCCAGATACAAGAGACACGTAGACCTGATTAAATCTCGGAGAATTAATTCCATTAGTGTTTCGAAGATAGCTGGTGCATTGCAGAGGCCATATGAAAGAACTTTGAACTGATAAAGTCCATTTCCAGTTGAAAATGCGATTTTCTCTTTATCTTCTGAATGAACCTTTACTTGCCAATACCCACTCTTTAGGTCTAGCGTAGAAAGCCATTTCGAACTAGAAAGGGTTCTGGGCAACGGAAAACTATCTTTCTTTGTCACTTCATTAAGTCGGCGGTAATCAACGCAAAATCTAATAGACCCATCTTTTTTGGTAACTAATACTATTGGTGATGACCAGGGACTAGATGTCTCTTTTCAATGACGTCTTCTTCTATTATTTTTGTTACCATACTTACAACTTCTTTTTGTTTTGCAAATGGTATTCTTCTAGAAGCTTGTCGGATGGAATGAGCATCGCCTGTGTATATTCGATGTTGGACTAATTTTGTTCACCCTGTATTTTTTTCATTGGCAAAAATATCTTGGTTTTCGATAAAAAAATGTTGTACTATCTTCCGTTGCTCTGGTAATAAATGATCCATCCTTTTTATTACGATATCTTCTAGGATCGATTTTTTCTCTCCTGACCTCGAACTTTTGTCCAAAGCTGGTTCTTCAAAATTAGTTACTTTTTGAACGGGTTTACAGCAGCCTAATACTTGATCCGTTTTCAGAAGGACCTTACTATTATTGACATTAGCAACTTTTACAGGAATCAGTCTTTGCATTTGAACAAAGACTCCATCTTCAGGACATTCTTCCGTCTCAATAATTCCGGTTTTCAAATCTTTTGGTTCCATTTCTAACCAGGCCATTATGTTAGTCTCTGAATTTTTAGGAATGCAAATATCTTTTTCGATAAAGATTTTAACCGGATTTCTAGATTGGGAACGGGATTCTTGATTGAGTATTATTTCCTTGTTGCCAATCATAAGAATTCGCTTGGGGATGTCCAGGGTAAAATTATTTTGTTCCATAAAATCAAGCCCAAGGATACATTCATCATTTATGTTAGCGACCAGCATGGGATGTTGTACAGCTACGTTTCCAAATTCTATCCACACGAGAACTTCGCCAATGACTGACAAGGTTTTATCCGTTGCAGTCTCTAACAATAGGGATCTTGTTGTAGGTTTTACCATAATATTCTTTACCATGTCTGAACGTACGAACGACTTTGATGCACCAGTATCTATAACAAAGATGTAACGTTGGTTCTCAACATATCCTTGCACCAGCAAAGTACTGTCGTTCTTTTTAATGTTTGATATCGGTCCATTGAGACTTTGGCTAGTATAAGTCAACGCTCGTCCCTTAGTGTCGACTAATTTGCGTTTCCCTGAGCATCTGAGACAGAGTAGCTTCCCGGTGGCGGATTTCTTCTTGTTCTAGATCTAGAAATTGAACAAGGGTTGCTTCCTTCATTCATACTTCTGGCTCTGCTTCTGGGCATATTATTTCTATTTGTACTCTGCTCTGGAAGTCGTTCTAGAATCGTTTGCTATTTCTCGGTTCCAACAATTCCTTTGCAAATGCCCACTTTTTTCGCAGCTAAAACATCGTTTTAGAGCTTCTCTGCTAATTCTGTTTCCTAGAGCCTTTAGTTCTCCTAAAATTTCATCCAACCTGGAAGGAAATTCTTTATGGACACTGGCGTAACAATACCTTTATTCTGATGGTAGAGAATAACAAATAATGTTGAGTTGAAACACATATTAGTGTCTCTTCGGGTCAGTAAACCCGCTTTTAATGCTAACAGAGTTATCAAAACGTTTGTAATCTATAAAGTAAACCAATCCGAAAAGTGGCGTTTTTACTACTTGTTAACCAATTAGTTTTAAATTGGACTTTCTAATTAGCAAATGAATTTCACGTTTGATAGCAAATTCACGTCAACCCGCTGTCGCGCTATATCAATTAGTATTTTATAGTGTTTTGTCATGAAATTCAATTGGGTTAGCCTACTTTGTTGTATTTAAACTTCGATCATGAGGATAGTATAAGTAAAAATAAGTATACGCTTCCTGGGAAATGTTGATTTTCTCAACATAAGAATGCACTTAGACGAAACGTTGTATTTTCTCCGCTCCTTCGCTAATTGATTAGGAGTTAATTATCCAATAATACAATTTAGTTCGATGAAAGAGAGAGAAGAGAGAAAGACAGGTGGATAGAAATATTATTTAACAATGGAGTAAATTTTTATTGAGTCAAAGGACAGAAAAAGGATATATAATTTTATTTTAATTTATGTTTTTAGATGGACAAATCAAATTTGACAATCCAACGTATTGGAAGAAAAAAAAAAATAATTTTTTACCTTCTTTTTTATTTTCTTGCTGATTCACTAATCAAGAAGGCAACCAACCAAATACTTTTTGGATCTCGTTCTTCCAATGGACTGCTAACATCGGTAGTGACAAACCTAATTAAAAATATTCTCCTGCAGTGGCGGCTCGTGGGGTGGTTCACAGTGACAGAATATAGGTATCAGTACAGATCTATGAAAAAACTTTCAGTATTTTAGAAAGTCTATAATATACCTTTCTAAAACACTGACAGTTTTTTACCTATATCTGTACCGGAATCTATATTCTGCTACTGTGAACCCCCAAAATTTTGGTTACGAGCCGCCCCTGTCTCCTGTAAAATTCAAGGAAAGGTGGGATAAAACAAGAAGTTGAAGAGTTGTCAGGGAGCTTTTAGGTTACCCTGACAATACCATAGCCAAGAAATACTTGACTACAAATTACTAAAATTAATTTTACTAATTATTTTTCCTAGACAATCGAAATAAATGTAACAAACAGAATAATACTTTAATGTTATAAACGAGTTTGTTCAAAAATGTTCCATTTAAAATGTTTTATATAATCTAATGGTTGTTTGGGAAATAATAAAATTTATTTGGTCTATCAAAAATGGAACATCAATATAGCATTATGTACTATTTTATAAAGAAATTCCACACTAGATACTGTCCTTCAATTT
This sequence comes from Psylliodes chrysocephalus, assembly GCA_927349885.1. Lineage (NCBI taxonomy): Eukaryota > Metazoa > Arthropoda > Insecta > Coleoptera > Chrysomelidae > Psylliodes > Psylliodes chrysocephalus. Next base: position 7,355,239 of record OV651825.1, read on the forward strand.
TCCAATGATGGCATACTAAACCTCGAAAGCAGCAGTGACTGTTCAATACTTCGAATGGGATACTGCCCATCATTTTTAAAGAGAAGGTAATTGAGAAATCGTCGCTGAACATTTTCCAAAGAACTTTTATGAATATTGTAAATAGGATTCCAGATAAGAGATGCATATTACAGCTCTCTAAGCTTTTCAAAGCAGATGCAACGTTATTATCAATGTGATGCTAAAAAATACATTTTTATTCTAATAATATAACTACCTAAATCTTTAGGTTGTGCACAAGTTGACAAAAAAATAATAAAAATCATCCTTGATAATACTTCTATTATATGAATAGAATAGCTTGTTTTTATTACACCAATTTTTACTGGTCTGTAATTGGGGTAAATATTTTTAAGTCATCAACGAACAGCAGATGATCATTTATAATTATACTAAATAATAGTGGTCCCAAATTGGAGCTATGTGGAAGTTTAGATGTTGCTGTGAATGGTGAGGATGTAAAACTGTTGTAAAATGAAAACGATGATTTAGGTAAGATGAATATAAGTTCAGCAGCGACTGATAAAACCCCTTGTTTTCCAACTTTATTATAATAATATTCATTTATTCGATCTTGAAAAGTATTTAGTTCATCAACTTGACTCTGAGTAGATATTAGTAAGTAATAAATTAAAACAGCGATATTAATAAACACATTTCAAATACAAATGCTTTTTTTGTTATCATTCCTACATGAAGGGATGTACTAATTGAAATAAAATGTTATATTTTCATTATTTATATTGTTGATGTTGTAACAATCAAAATTAAATATTTATGTTGGTACAGTAGCGTTTTTAGTTCTTTTCTACTTTTGACAGTTGGTAACACTGTAAGTTTGTAGTTGCTAATTTTAAATAGTTAATAGTATTATCACAGCTTATACAATACAGCTAAAACACTCTCTTGGCGGGAACGGTTTGCGTCGATTTCGTCGCGCATCGCTTAAGCTCCGCCTTCGAAGGGAAAAGACGGTTTTGGCGTTCAGAAGTGTACTTAGGTAAGGTGTTGAGTGGTGCGTATAATTTGGTTGATTGTATAATTTCGTGGAGCCTATAATTTCGTAAATTTTGTTTGAGTTAAAGGTACTGTTATTATTTTGGTGACTCTTTAGCTGTGAGTAGAATGAATGAAAAAAAAGACATCATTCTGTTTGTGCAGTCAAAAGCTGTTTTAATAAGGGTTATACCTGCAAGAAAACATTCTTTAGTTTTCCCAAGGACCCAAACCGATAAGTACCACATTATAAGACATTTTCATTGTTAAAAATATAATTTATACAGGGTGTCCCATTAGTGCGTTATTGTTCATTATTTTGTTGTAAAAACGCAAGAAAGTTTTAAATAAAAGTTATATGGATTTGAAAAATACCTAAATATTTTAAAAATATCTTTGGATATACAAGGTGTCACGTTTTTGCCTGGCAAATTAAAATGTATGTTTTTTAAATGGAACACATTGTATTTTATTTTTTGATGAAATTATTAACACCCTAAATTATTGTAAAGACGAATTGCTACAGAAAATTTTTATCAGGTATGTGTGTGGTTACCTTTTAATAAAAGCCTTGCGGATCCACTCCTGCGATACCTGTCTTAAATATAACAAAGATCACGTTGAAATAGATGATTTTTCTTTTTATTGCTTTTTAAAGGCATATGATAACGCCAATTCAGATACATATGGAAATATGCAACTGTCAAATGATGAATTTGTAGATATGTGTGATATGGCTATCATATCCACCCTTGTTGAACAAACTACAATTTATTTGTTTTCTTGGTTTAAGTTTTACATCAGAAATAGGAATTAAATTAATTTACTTTTCAAGTTTTCTTGTAAAAATCGATATTACTTTCTCCAAGTACAAATTTAGTACCTACCTAAAATAAGTACTAATTATGTTATATCTTGTAATATTGTAATTCAAATTTCACATTACTATAAAGTTTTAAAATTTCCTACTTCGGTATGGTCAAATAAAAATTGAAAATATTATATTAATAAAAACTGTCAAAGTATAACTTCTACAAATCTGTATTTCAAATAATAAGAATACATCTAAATATAACCAATATTGTTAAAACAAAAGCACACATTCTTTATAATTCCAAAATACCATAGAGTTCCCAGACCTCAGTCGAAGCATTCGTTTATCTAGGTATAAACCCTTTGCGCGAAGAGTAACACTTGCCAGAGACACGGGGGTACCACTTGATTTGCATCCACGAGCGTGACACAATTCTTTAACAATTGAAGCCCTTGGTGTAAAATGGATCCAAGCCACAATTTGTCGTGAAGTGACTGTTTTAGCTCAAAACATTTGTTAACGAGGATTTTACTAGCCATATATAAATTATTTTACCTCTAATCCGAAAGATGTGCTATTTTTCGTAATATTTATATTTAAATAATTTTTTTAATTATATTTGAAAGATTTAAAACAAATTAAAAATGTAATTTCCCAAAACTTACTTAATATGGCATGTGACCAACCTTATTACGCCAAGGTTTTCAATTTTTTCAATAATAAAAAAATTGTTTAATCCGGGCCCGACTTTTCCCTTGAATCTAACAGAGATAGCACCATTCCGTCTTGCTTGGTTCTCGACCGCCAGATCAAAGACGCCGACACGGAGTTGTGGAGCTGTATTGTATAAGCTGTGGTATTATTATAATCTTACTTTACACTATTAGTGTTTTATTACTACCACCAGCTTTCATCACAGTTAAAAGTACTGTTTGCAAAGAATAATATCATAAAATATTAATTTTAAACTAAAAATTTTAGCAGAATTCCCTCTAGGCAAATATAAAATCCTGCTACATCCGCGAAAGCACATTTCCATTGTCCGAAACCCTCTTTTCTTTACCTACCGACCCTATTCAGAGTTACACCTCAGCATGAGACAGATCACATGTGCTTCGGTATGGATTCGTTACGTCATCAACAATGTGAAAGTGGTGGTAACGCGGAGGCTATGGCGAGCCACCGCCGCCGTTTATTCCAAGCCGCCTCCGATTTGAATGATACGAAAAACAAACGGCGGTCAATGGGTGGGTGTCGTGATTTTTGCTGTTTGTATTTAAAGATTTCGTCAATAGGGATTTGGTTAAGCTACAGTTTGTTAGAACAGTGCGCGACGTAAAATTTACAATCTGCTGAGGGTTGCGCACGTCAGCTGAAATCTAACAATATTAGCTTTTACATTGCTTTGAATTTCTTAATATTTATAATACTAATAATTCAATTAATGCTGACTTGCAATTAATTTCTGAGTATTCTAAAGAAATATTTTTCACAATTTACTATGTGGTTTGAACATCCACTATCTAGTAACCGTTCAATATAATCTTCCTCATTCACTTCTACGTTAAATGCATTGACGACTCCTTCTAAAGTTGAATTTGATACCCTGAAGTGCTTCCATATCTATTTATTTTAACATTTCCTCTCCAGTTTAAATTAGTTATCAAGTACTTTTGTGTATGTCCTAACCTCGACACCTATACAAATGTTTTGGCCCATACTTATTTCCATCATATCTATTATTAGCAGCTTTATTCAGGTTTTGTTTGTTGCTTTGTATATTTTTGTTTGAGTTGAAGTTTCTGTAACAGTTTTCTCTTTTACTGGCAGTGCATCTAAAATATCCACAATAAGCGATAAGATTTTCAGGTTACATGAGTAAATAGTAATAAAGCTTATTTTTATCATTAACCTTTTCACATGCATTTTTTAGTTTGTTCAAACTTTTTTTAAATTTATTAAAAAACTTCATAGGATTTTCATCTTCCTTCATTTTTAAGTCCAACAACTAATTAAAAACTTGATTGAACTATTTTTCACCAGGTAAGTTTCATCTAGCTTTTTTATCATTTGTCTTGCTGACTCTTAAGCTATTATTAATTCGAGTTGTGTATTGTTATATTTTTAACTATGTAATTTTTAGCCCTGACTTCCATCTTACTTCAAGCATCTTTTTTTATTGTAGCGGGTCTTATATCATATTTAATAACTTCATTGCAGTTTTTTATTTCCAAGATTAAGTTCAATCTTGTGGTGTCATAAGAAAATGCCTCAGGGCAATTCTGAAGTTGTCACTGATCATCTGTCACGGGGGGTGTTCTGTCAATTGTCACGGTCATAAATGAGGGAATGGATGATGTTCTGAATTAAATATTTAAATAAATCCAACGTTGTTTCAAACATAGGATGAACGTATATAACGTTCTAAATAAATCACAATAAATCTGAACTTCCACTCATCATATTGTACAAACACATGTACATAATATTTGTCTGTCACTAATTTGTACAATTTTTAAGAGTTATTAATAATATTTTTATAAAATCGTTCATTTTATAAAACCCTCAATGAGACCTTGTTTACTAGTACAGTCACGTGTCACGTTCTGTCTGTGTGTATTTACTTTTCTGTAACTTGGATCTAGTATAACCGTATTTTGCGGGAATATATTCTCCCAAAACCCAGCTATTTTCGACCCAACAAACATTAATTTAAGTATAACGAGTAAGGAAATCTCATTTTAAATTATCCGGTTTATTAAAATGCGAATCACTTAATTTCCTACAAACCACAAAGTACGTACTTCTCTCTTAAATTTGATTGGTTGCATAACTTTCCATAAAACTCGTTGTTTCCTTCGTCGGCTCGATTCATAGGCGCTCCATTATATATGTCTGAAAATCTTTGAAGTTTCCTCTCAGTGATGTTTTAATAATTCAGGTAATCGATAGCATGACAAGAGTCGAGCAGTTCGAATTAGTTTTCAGTTTTCTCGTTAATATTCAATTGCGAAGTTCGTTAAAGTTGGGAAATGCAATTGTCAAGTGTTTATATAATGCTTTTAGAGCAGTGGTGTAGCTTACGCAACAGTTCACAGTTATCAACACGGTAGAAGTTAAACTGCTATTTGGAAGTCTCGTAGATTACGGGAAAAGCATATCCAGAATTGGGAATATCAAAGTCCCGTCAAAAAATCCAATATAAATACAAACTTTTATTAACTCATAATCATTTTTTATTATCTTTATTCACTAAGAATGCTTCTGATACTGTATCTATCAACATTTTGATTTCTTTATCGTTATCTAAATTATACCACTATCCCTTCGAAATTTTCCACATTTTATAAATAACTTTAAATCTTCGTAACTACTACTTACTAGATGAAGTACATAATAATGGAGGTCTTCGTAACGAAATTAAGTCACTAAAGCAATCAGTTTCTGAAGAAATTGGTGAGTTAAAAAACACAATTCGAAAACAGTTCTCAAAACTTAAATCATCCCAAAAACTTCAAAAGCTATGCTCAAGCTACAGGAGTAGTTATTATTAAGCTTGTAGCAAAAAAACATTCGAAGCTGTCCAAAAGTATTTAAATCCAACTTCGTTATAAATAGGGATTAATGAAACAAGAAATGTAAAAAATGGTGGTGTAGTTATTAAATGTAATTCTAAAAATGAAATTGCAAAGATTAAATCTACTGTCGAAAAGAAATTATCTAATATTGTGTGACCAGATTTAAAAAATCCCTCCATAAAAGTTGTGGATATAGAAAATGAAATGTCTCCTGAAGATTTAATAAATTGTATTAAAAAATAAAATGGTTTCTTAAATGATGGTGATTCTAATATATCTATTAGTCTAAATTCATGGCTATAATTGTTTGTGATCCACGGTCATATGAAAATATACCAAAAGAAGGTTTTCTGTATGTTAATTTGAAAGAAATTTTCAAATTCAAATACCAGCCCGAGAATCCTGGAAACAGGGACCTCCCGTACAGGCTGAACTCGTCTGGTACACAGACGGTTCAAAAACCAAGGAAGGAGCCGGTGCTGGAATCTATGGACCTAAGTCGAAATCAACGATTTCACTAAGCTTAGGAAAATATGCAACAGTGTTCCAGGCTGAGCTAATAGCCATACAACACTGTGCAAGAGAAATATTAAATCAGCAAGTATCAGGCAAAACTATTGCCATATACTCTGATAGCCAAGCAGCTCTAAAGGCAATTCTCTCACCAGAAATCAAATCACGACTGGTGAAAGACTGTCTAGAAGACCTGACAGAGGTAAGTAGTCAAAATAAGGTGACCTTAGCCTGGGTTCCAGGCCATGAGGGATATCAGGGCAACGAAAAGGCCGACGAATTAGCCCGAGAAGGCTCAGATAAGGCCATGACAGGCCCTGAACCCTTTTGTGGAGTCGCTAAGGCACTGTGCAAGGCATCCATTAAACAATGGATGCAAAAAGAGTCTCAGGAATGGTGGAACAACTATCCAAGACTGAGACAGGCCAAACAGTTCATCAAGGAACCATCGGCCAAGTTTACGAAAGACCTACTGGATCAAAAACGTCAAATCGTTAGGATAACAGTAGGCCTTCTTACTGGACACTGTCGCCTCAAAAGGCACATGAGTGTCATAAATCCAGCAGAAGAAGCAACTTTGTGCAGGTTCTGTGAAGAAGAAGAGGAAACATCATTCCACGTCCTGTGCCAATGTGAAGGCTTGGCTGGAATGAGGTTTCTAACATTGGGCGAAGAAAAGCCAATTGCATGCAACTACATGCGGGAGCCACTGTCAAAGCTACTAAGTCTAATAAAAAAGACCAGGCTAGACGACATACTCTAAAACAAACGGAGTCCCACAATAGATCTGAAAAGGTCGCGGTGGACAAGGACAAATAACGTCCAACTCCTAATCTAATCTAATCTAATCTAATCTAATGTTAATTGGGCAAAATGTCATGTCTTTGATTATGTAGCTGTCTATAGATGTTTTAATTGTGGTGGCTTTGGACATAATAGAGATAAATGTGATAGAAGAAAATCAAAGTATGTGGATAGTGTACAAAAGTGCCTAAAGTGTGATCCAGATCATCTTACAGATGAATGTACAAGTTCCGTGTCTAAATGTAACAATTGTATAGAAGCAAATTTAAATATGAAAAGTAACTTTAATGTTTATCATAGTATTTTCGACCATATTTGTCCTATCCTTCAGATGAAAATTGATATTCAAAAACAAAAAATTAATTATTCAATTACAAAGTAACAAAGAAACACAGTATATCAAATATTTCTCAGCTTAGGGTTTTTCATCAAAATGCTCAATGTTTAAGGAATAAATTGAATTTATTTGAAATTGAGTTGAAGAAGCATAAAACACTAGTTGAAAGATTCCGAAGTTTAGGTGGTAAAAATTAGAAATTATGATATTTGTACATCATTCTGTAGAACCAATATAAAAAATGGAGTGTACTAATTATGTATAAATCCAGTTTAAGCATATGTATTAAAGAAATTTCTATTATAAAGGAAACGCCAGTTTCGTTACAGTGTGAGGTTGTTGGTACAGAGGTGAACTTTTCTCATTATAATAAAATCATTAGAATTATACGTATGTATCGTTTAACAGATGGCAATATTAATACTTTTTTTAGAGTCCTACATCGCGTTTTAGATTATGTATTTAATTCCGATTTTTTTTTCTTGTAGAACAATTTTGACTTTGTAAAAATAATAATGTACAAATATTAAAAAAAACTACTGAAGTGGCGAAAGCTTTACCCACATACACGAGTTTAATTCCTTAACCAACACCTAAAAACCCAAGAACTACAAGGAAAAAATATGAAAACATCAGTGAAACGTATATTTAATAATGAAAATTACAATATATTTTTAGAATACATTATGAATGAATCCTGGAATGGTATATATTAAACCGTAAATACTGAAGATGCTTTTAGAGAGTTTTCGGAAACTATCCTTTATTATATGGATATATGTTTTTTACTAGTCATTGTTAAACATAAAGCAAAATGCAAATCTAATTGGTTTACAAATGGTATAAGTATTTCTTCAGAAAAACTAAAATTTCTATATTGCCTTAAAGTAGCCTCAAATTCACCTGATCATGAACATTATTACCGTGTAGATATAAAAAGATTTATAGAAAAGTCTCTGCAGCTGCCAAAAGATTAGAAAATGACTGAGTATACTTCTTTGCCTCCAACAAATCAAAAGCGGTTTGGTCAATTATTAATGATGACTTAAATAATAAGTCGCGAAATTCTGCTGAAATCTCAGACATTTTTATTAATAACGAGAAAATTCATTGGCTGGATTACCGAAACAGAAGTGTTCAATACTATAATAGAGTTGAAAAAATCTAATTCTTGTGAAATTGATCAAATTAGTTCTAATATTCTTTTAAATATGTTGCATGGATCACTAACGTTCTTAATTAACAGATCTTACCAAGAAGGTGTTTTTCCGAAGATATTTAAGACAGCCAAAGTTATACCACTATTTAAAAAAGATGATGTATCACTTATGGATATTTATAGACCTATATCTGTATCATCCAGTATTTCAAAAATAATATAAAAAATTATGTTTAAGAATATGGTAGACTTCGCCGTAAAATATAATGTATTTCATGATAGTTAGCATGGGTTCAGGGAAGGTCGATCTACTCAAAAATTACCTCTATGATAATTTAAATAAAAACAAAAGAAGTGTAGGTAATTTTATGGATTTAAGCAAATCCTTTGATCTAGTAGATCATGGTATACTTAATGTTAAACTTGGTAAGTATGGTTTTAGAGGAAGAGTTGGTTAAGTTCCTATTTATCTGAGAGAAATCAGCCAACAGTTGTTAATTCTCGTCTAACAGAAACACGTTCAATTAATTGTGGAATTCCTCAGGGCTCTGTTCTTGGGCCACTTTTATTTTTATTTTTTATTAACGACTTATCATTGTTACATAATATGTGATCTAGATAATATGGCTGCTAATAACCCTCCGAGGTTGATGCAGTATTGTAAATAAAAAAAAAAGTTTTGATTGTATAATTTTATTTATATTTTTATTTTTATACATATTTCTGTATTTTTAATAGTTATGCAATATTTTTTTTTTGACCTGTCCCATATCATGTATTTTGATCTTATGGACAATAAAGTTTTTATTATTATTATTACTAATTTTGGTAGGTACTTTCGAAAAAAACGCGTTTCCCTATCTTTTCACTACTTCCGACTCCATTACCATTAGCATCCCTATGTCTCCTGTCATAATTATTTAATTAGGTATTAAAATTATCATACCTCAATCTAAGTCTTGAGATTTTAATAAAAATCTTTGGACGTAATTTCAAGATATGCAGATTAAATCTGAGTTTTAATTTCTCGACTTGGATAACATTTACATTTCTTACTACCCTGGTACTCTTGATTTCTTTCATACACATAACTGACATCTTCTAAACTTCTTTTATCACACCTTTTACTCTCCGTAACTCGAATTTTATCTCTTTTTCAAACACACGTTTAATCTTATCATCCTAAACCTTGTCTATTTTCTTGATTCTACAGATAACCTCTTACCTCATATGCTTTTTTATCTGTTCCAAATTTCTATTTGTGTCCTCTTCAGTATCTCTACCTCATGCCTCAATTCTAGATTTGTTCTTTCTAATGTTTGACTCATGCTCTATATCTTGCAACCTATTTCATCTCTTACTTTCCCTATTTATTTACTTTCCTTTATAGTAAATCTTTTCTTTTCTTTTTTTATATGTTATTTACTCCTCTGTTTTTTGGATATGTGATTTTGGTATTAATCCTCAGTACAAAAAAAAGATCTGTTTTCTGTTTATAGATTGTTCATACACTTCATTTCTGTATGTATATTTGAGTGAATACATTTAATATTATTAACATTTCCATCATTTTTATTATTATATTATGAACTTCTTTTCATTCTTTACCATTTGTTCCTCTACATTATCGTTTTTGTTTTCATTGTCCGCTTTTACGATATAACTTTAAACTTGTCGCTACATCTAAAATTGGTTTTAATCGAAACCAAATATCCCTAGAATATAGAATTGTACTACCAACGACTGAAAATCTATTTATTTATTCTAAATTTCTTATTTTAACTCGAAAAGTTCTTTTGTTAGGGCCTGCGCCTCTGCCGAGAATGGCTCCCTCTCGGTTCAATTTGAATAAAACCTTTAATGAATATGCACGAGTATTCCGGTGGAGAATATAACCGGAAATTGGATTAACCCACTTATTTTTGTGTAGCGTAATTACAGCCCCAAAGAATCTCAAGAATTTCGCTCTAAACTTAAGGAGTTATTGTTTTTTGAATAAATCTTTTCGCGCAAGCAATGCGGCGACTTTCTAATTTTTGCAGTCTGTTTAAGATTCGGGTAAAAATTATTATCCGCATTTTGCTTTTATATTTTTAATTCTCACGATAAATTTTAAATAACTGCTACTTACATTCAAAACTCTAACGTATCGTTAAAATTTAGTCTCCTTCGCCTCGACGTTTTAAGAACTATTGTGAATATTCTTTGACCACTGGTTAACTTGGTCTAGAGTGGTGTTTTCTAGTAGACTACGTAGACTAACTATTTCTAAGTATTGTTTTATCTGAATAACTAAAAAATATATTCCCCATCCGACCATTCACTGTTGGGTTCTAATTAACAGTGCTGTTTCTAAAGTAGCGCTGGAAAACAGCAACAAAGCCAACACAGAATATGAGGCTAATAACCTTAGCAGTCGATGCCAATGACACCAAATAAAATATATATATATATATGATAATCAGTTTGACAGAATTCTCTATTATATAACATTTAAAAAATCGGTCACCACTATGATTGGTGGAAATTATATGTATACAGAGTGTCCTTACTATAGTTTGGGACACACTGAGGATGCAATACGGCCAGGGACCTATTTCATTAAGCATAAAACTACTTTGCAATTTTTCACTTTGCATTTTGCATATTTTACTAAATTTATGTTTTATAAACGAAATTTAAAAAGCAATTTGAATATTAAAAATGAAAAAATTAATAATCTGTAAAGTTAACGATATTATTTTATGAAACACAAATACTTTGTACTCGTAAATTTGTAAAGTGCAAAGTAAAAGTTGCAAACTAGTTTTATGTAATAGGCCCTAGGTATAGGCAATGTATTTCCAATGGGAGACCGATACACTGTGTTGCCGACTTTCCTATAGCAGTGACAGGGTCGGCCCAGTAGTTATTAGATCGTGTATTCTTGGTTGCATATATGAGGACCGATTGTCCTTATTGATGTCTAATTGGACGGCTTTTGGTAGAAAGGAAGAACACAAAAATTTGTATTTTTTAGACTTGCATTGCACATAACGCAGAAACTTCTAGTGATGTTTGGGGTTTTTTAGTGGATTAATCATTTTGTTTTAAAAAAGTTAGATAGGTTTCTTTTATCTGTAAATATGCCAATTAATGCATCTATAGAAAATTAGATGAGGAGATCATTAACCCTTATATTTCCAATTACAATATACAGAGTGATCCATTAGTGTAAAAAAGTCCAATCTCTCCGCCATTATTAGAGATATAAAAAAAATATTTTCACAGAACGGTAGACAGCGTTAAATTACATATTTTAAAATTATTTTTGAATATATAGGGTGTTTAATAACTTCTCTCAGGGACCAACTTATGTTCTTCTTAATGGATCACCCTGTATTTTATTTAATATTTGAATTACCCTCGCTTTTCCCATTCTAAAATTATAAATTATTATTGGTTTGTACAGGGTATTTTGCAGGATATAATCAGTTTTGTATGAAAATCGTGTTGAATTCAATGACCTATATCATGCAAAAGAAACAATTGACAACCAATTTTTTGTCTACCACAATTTTTCGATCATGGTCAAATTTTATCCGGAAACACTACTTTTTTCAATTCGCATCAAATCTGTACAGGGTGAGTCAAAACACAAATATATAATTTTCTCAATTTTTTTAAATGGTTCACCCTGTATAAATGTATTAATAATAAGAAACTGTCAGTATTGGGGGTTTCCAAAGCCAACTTAAAAAAAATTAATAAACAAAAAATTTAGTAGGTTTCACTTGTAGTTTGTGATTGCAATGTTTATTTCTTTTTCTAATAAATGTATAAGTGACATTACATATTGTCAGAGACTTAGTTGATCATAAATAATTATGATCAAATTCAGGTTAAATTCAATTAATTACTAATGATAAATAAAATGTATTTCCAATCAATTATTTTCTGAATTATCGTTCTTTCCACTAAATTTTAAAAATTTCTAAAACTATTGATTTTTGGTATAGGGAATGCTTGAGTCAAATTAAAGTATAATTAGGATATTTTTGAACGATGATATAAAATACAGGGTGAACCATTTAAAAAAAATAAGAAAATTATGTATTTGTGTTTTGACTTACCCTGTATAGATTTGATGCGAATTGAAAAAAGTAGTGTCTCTGGATAAAATTTGACCATGATTGAAAAATTGTGGTAGAAAAAAAATTGGTTTCTTTTGCATGATATAAGTCATTGAATTCAATACGATTTTCATACAAAACTGATTATATCCTGCAAAATATCCTGTATAAACCAATAATAATTTATATTTTTAGAATGGGACAAGCGAGGGCAATTCAAATATAAAATGAAATACAGGGTGATCCATTAAAAAGAATATAAGTTGGTTCCAGAGGGAAGTTGTTAAACACCCTGTATATTCAAAAATAAATTTAAAATATGTAGTTTAACGCTGTCCACAGTTCTATAAAAAAAATTTTTATATCTCTAATAATGGCGTAGATATTTGACACACTAATGTATCATCCTGTAGTTGTAATTATTTTCAAATTAATATTTTAAAGCCTACACAATATCGAACACTCTCTTACCGAAAAAAAAGGGAACATTGTGTGTCATTATTACAAAAAAACGTCATTATTTTAAATTATAAAACAAATACGTTTTGATTAAACGTAACTACGACATCTAAACATAATCGTCCATTTAGTCGCGTCCATTCCGTCCCAATCCCATCCAAGTGATTAAGTATAATCTAACGAAAGAATGCTTTTATTGGACAACATTCAATTTTTCAGCGGCACTAAAACGTAAGAGATTAATGAGGAGCGGCAGGAATGACGATCCCGAAAAGTGCCGAGTGATTAATTGTTAATTGCAGAGAAAATACCCAGCAACAAACCACTGAGTGTTTTCTGGCATTTGGCATTACCCCATGCAACTTGTTGACTACCGAAATGCAGTAGAAAAGAGCCGTACCAATTAGTTAAAAACACAAATTGGTGAAATGAAAATGTACGATTAAATATTTATACGTATACGTTCGTCGAGATGACCGTACACGTAATGAAATTAAATGAAATCATACGTAGATAGGTGGTTATGCTCTTTGGTTGCATCATATTTTACGTAAAACAGTAGATTTGGAGCAAACAGGACAGTATAAAATATAGCGAACCACTGCATACAAGGTGGGGAATATTTAAAGCGTTGAGTGTCCATGTCTTCGTAATAATCCCCCGTTTTTTTTTTAGATAATAAAACTAAGGCAATGTCGTTTAAAAAACCACTTCCACTACCTATATGGGCGACAATTAGTCGTCCTTTTCCAGTTGCTCCTCGTAATCCTGTTGAAAGACCTTCCACAAATGCTTGTCGATAACTTGTTACCGTAGTGTCTTGCCAATTCTTAAATACAGTGTGACCAGCATCCATCCATGCTTCATCCAATTATTATTAAAAACAATTAAAGGCTGAGAACTAGGTTTTATATAGCCTAACAATTTACTTGTAAACAATAATAAATTAATATGGTTTGAAAATAATTAATTGTCATAAAAAAGTCTAATCTATTTTTAAACATATTTATCGATGTGGAGTCTATAACATCTTTGGGCAAGCTGTTCCAAACTTTAAAGATTCTGTTTGTTAAAAAAATGTCCTATAGTGTTTTTTTTAATTAAAATTGGTGACCTCTTAGCCTGTTATCATGATTTAAAGAATATAAATAAAACAGGCCAGCATAATTAAATTTTAACACGCGAAAACTTAAAATTAGATCACCTCGCATGCGGCGCTGTTGAAATGTCTGTAAATGCTCCATAATGAAGTTTATTTTTGATAAAAACATTATAAAATATAATTTCTTGTCTATTTTTTTTTTGTACACCGCCTTTCGTTTTGAGTTGTCTTTTTAGTTGCTTCAGAGACGTGCAAAAGTTTAGATCTTATTTGTTTTCTCGAAAACGAAAAGAGTTTCGCAAAAATATAAGGAGACAATAAAGTTGTAGTTTTAGTTGTTTTATTCAGCACAAGTTAAATAATTGTAAATATCTACTGAACGCTATAACTTTTATCGCTGATTCAAAGTATTTACCTAACTTTTTTAGATATGTGTACAAGGAGTAAATATTTTGGAATAATCTCATTTTTAAATTTCCGCCTTGACGAAGCCTAAAAAATAAAATGATCCTGGTAATAGAATTACATTGTTGCCAGGTTGACCACAGTGCAATCCGCAAGATGAGTAATCATCATTTAAAAATTTTTCGAGTATAGATAAATGATTTTATAAAGATTGAATTTAAAGAGTTTTAATTTCAACGATTTGTGTATTGTTTTGAACGAAAACATGTCACTAAACTTTTTTTTTAAATTACTATTTGGACTTTGGCTGCCTAGTTTTTAAATGAAATCCCAGTTGTACCCAAACACATAATTTTATCATATTTGTTTATAAATTTTAATTCAATTTAAGTAATCTGCTTACCTACACTTCAATTTTTTATAAACATTAATGCGTCTGCTTAATGAAATGAAACTTTTAAATAAGCTTTTATAAAACTGAATGCGTCGCATATAACTTCATTAAATCGTCATTATACATCTCATTTGATGCCGTTAATGCAATTTTACGGTATGTAAATTTTATAATTCGCATTAATATTTTTAGAAAAATGTTTTAATGCACCTGAAATTCGCCATATTACCGGGTAATAAAATGTTATTCCAGTAGCTTGGTTGTAAAATCGTTACGATGTTTTGCATTAGGTGCTGTATATTAAATTATTGTTGAAATAGTATACCTAAAGCAAATGACTGCTATTAATTTCTTAAAAATAAAAATAATTCTAAAATTAAATGTGACAAAGAAATAAAATTAAAAAAAAATCAAAGCCATGTAAAAAGAACTAAGTTTTTTAGAAGTTTGCAATGAATTTGTGCCTAAAATTGAAAACATTTGGAAAGAGGCATCAATTCCAACTATTTCAAAAGATAGAATTGTTCAATTAATCCGGAAGTTTTAAAAATATAAGAATTTAATAAGATATCCCAGAAGTAAGCGAAACAACAGCTATGACGAAAAGGTAAATATATTTAAAAGAGAGTGTCATAAAAAATTACTCGACATAGCTGCTTGCAAATGTGATTTTTCTGCATGCATGTGTGAAAAGACCCGGAAAGTACCTCCTAAGGAACAAAATTTTCTTTCAACCATCGGTCAGAAAAATGAGCATAGAAAATGTAGATCGTGAAGAAACAAAGAAGATATTGTCGAATAAACAAAGGCAATCCAGAGAAATCGAAAGACTAAAAAATATGAATCAGAATCTTGCAATTTATTAAGACTCAGCTGTTCTTCTCAAACTAATATATTATGGTTAGGGTCAGAATCTGACCCATCAATCCTCTTCAGATGGCGACTTTATCAATCCAAACTTACACCCTCTACCTCAAAAAACACTCAAATGAGAACAAAGTTATCTATGTTAGGTCTTGTATGCGATAAATATTGTATATATGATCGATCAGGTGTTGCGATTGCTAGTGCAGTATTAAAAGATGTAGGAATAATTACCACAGAAGATCCGCTGAAAATAGTTGACAAAAATAAAGTGAGAAGAGAGCGAAAGAAATCTAAAAATACCGCAAGAAAGGAGTTTGAAGAGATAACAGAAGAATACGATGTCTGTATTTTGATGGAAATAATGTACAAAACTTAACTGCAAGAAAATAAAACTGTTGTCGAAGAACACATATCGCTTACCGAGGAATCTGAATCTATCTATATTGGCCACGTAACTCCAACTACAGAGACGGCAAAGTCAATTGGAAAAGCAATACTGGATTTTTTGACTAAAATCAATTTGGAACTAGATGATTTGGCGGCTGTGGGTTTCGATGGTATTGATACTGAATTAAAACGTCTTTTACAATGATATATTTACCAACTACGCGCTAACGAATTGGCATTAAGACATTTATTCCAACATTTTGATGGCAGCACAGTGCGAATTCATCAATATTTTGGTGATATCAGAAAGCCTTTAGAAAAATGTGAGCGTCTTAAAATTGTAAATTTTACCCCAATAAAATGTAAGTTGCCAAATATAACTGTAATGTTTAGAGATTTAAGTTCTGATCAATCGTATTTATGACATTTGTAATGCAGTATCAAGCAGCAATTTTCAATAAATTTAGCACACCGTAATCTTAGGAAATTAGCGCACTCTAGATGGCTCAGGAAAAGGAAAAGTCAACATCAAGCCTTACGGATATGGCCGAATTCATAATTAAAGTGTATGCCCCAATGTGGTTATATATTAAACTAAATTTCAGTTCCACTAGTGGTAGTTTACATGTATTTAAAACGATTGAACTGTCACGGTATTTAAGAGATGATTTAAAAAGTATTGTGGAAACGCCAATTTTTTACACCCCGAAAAAAATATATTTTGTATGCTAACAGACACTCGTGAATGGGTTCGGGAACTATCCCTACAAAGAATCTTAATAGCTAGAGAAAACAGCCGAGAAACCGTTAAAGTCTTCTTCTTTAGTAATTGGTCCAGATTCAAGAGAGGGCTTTATTCGCTCAAGAATAAATTCAAAAGAAATTATACCAACATTTGAAAGTAAACGAGAGTTTTTTATTACTAGGTTTTTTTTGTACTACTTGATGTGTTAGCTTTTATATTTAATTTGTAATCTTTTATGTTTGATTACTTTAGGCCTAGCGTACACACTGGTTACTATGGAATAAAAAAAAGTTAAAAATGTGTAGAAATGATGGAAAAATATATTATTTTCTAGATGTGTTCCTAAAATAATTGGAGAGTACTCCAACTCAATAATAGAAGGATCAAGATTGGATGTAACTAGAACAAGAAGATACGATCGTTAAACCTACCTCTTCAAAAGAAGTTTATATGGAATCCAAACGAATATAAATCAGAAACAGATCCTGTATTTAACCTCATTACCTGGAAAATGATGAAAATATTTCTAGAAAAAGCTATTGTCAAAAGAACCAGTCATCAACGCATCCTTTAGAATAAAGTATGTACCAAAGAAGTGGAGAGTGGCAATGGCTACAATGATACTTGAGCCAGATTAACTTTGCCCATAAAGTTACATAGTAACCTATTACCTCGAGAGTCTATGAAACATTGATATTTAGGAGAAACTTATAGGAAAAAAAGTACGTAATATCCTGCCATTAGTTTGGATTCAGAGAAAAATACTCGACTATCGTTTATCGGGACGGTGGTGTAGCGGTCTATCGCGCTTATATTCATTTATAGGCAAATTTATGAGTCTGAGACTGCTGGGTTTCGAATCCCAGACCGGACCATGTGGATTTTTAATTAAATTGCATGGTTCGGTTTACGATTTGATGTGTGGCGTATTAATAGAAACGTCGCGTTGCGCTGATTCAGCTTTTCTTGCTCTGTTACCAGATTGAAGCTCTGCTGGCCTAATTTAATATTTTTATATTTAGGTATTTTATGAGGCCCTAGGCTAGCGTCTAGCGCGCCTAGTGGTAAAACCGGCCAATGGGCACAATAGATCTTTTAGGTCGCAGTGTATTAACACCCCATTTCCAACATAACATAACCTACTAACAAACTCATTATTACACTATTACCAGCTGGCTTGTTTGTTTTAGTCAATAATTTGTATTAACTAATTAGTTATTTATTAATATTAATATACTATTTTCCATACATTGCATCGTTATCAATAACCATTATAAAATTATTGTATTTCTATATTTGTTTTGTAAAAATAAAGTTCATTACATATTAGAAATATTATTATAATATTACATCTCAACTTTATCGAACCGTAGAAGACCTAGAGCCAGATTTGAGTGAATGTGATTGTGAATATAGCCCGCCAACACCATTCCTGCGTAATCGCGGGGTATAGCGGGGACGAGAGACCACCGCCCCAGCACCAGCTGTGCATGCCGGGATCGATGCCGTCTCTCGCCGCCCGTTCCTCTTTACTCACTTCTACTGAAGAGACTAATCGCAACGACAATAGAATCGAGCAAAAACCGCCAAATTTAAATGATCGTCTGTTTCAGTTCGTGCGGTAGGTACAACTGGGTCATTCTAGATTAGATCTACCAAGAAAAGGTTGTTTTTGGATTTAAATTCAGATTCGGCGAGTTCTTTTTTAAAATTATATGAGAATCTATATGCTAACTACTAAAAAACTAATAAATCCTCGTTATTTTTGAATATGTGAAATTGTGAACTCACTTTCAATAAACCTCCAAATATTCACTTGTAGTATGTTAATCAAATCTTTTCTGCACTCAATCTAAATTCATATCTTTATAGAACTGACAAAGTTAATCTTAATTAGTACATTTCCAGGTTTTTAAATTGGTAGGGCTAGTCAACTATGTTCCTTAATACTTTATTCTAGTAGCGATGTTTTATTTCTATGTTACTCTTGCTGAAACATCACCACTAATTTGACTACCTGTTTATACAGGAGAAATTTATTGTAAATTTCGATCAGCCAATACATTTTTTTATACTTTACTCCGAGACCTTTTTAATTTTCTACGTGGACTTTCCAACGCAACCTTGCATCCAAAGTAATACCCAAAAAGTCTTTATACCTAAACCTGGAAAGATGGATTACACTATCCCAATAACAGGCCTACCAATTAGACTGACATCGTTTTCAATGAAGACATTGGAAAGGCTATGCAAAAGGTTCATAAGAGATGTAATGATTACAACAACACAACTACACTCAAATCAACATGCATATACCCCAGGCAGATCTACTAAATCAGCCCTTCACCTAGCTGCTGGCCAAATAGAGATCACTGAATAATAAAGAGTCCGTCTTAGGTATTTTTAAAGACATAGAAGGTGCTTTTGATAAGACGACCTTTTCCAAGATAATACACTTACTATATAACAGGAATGATCCTCAGCTGGTTAGTGGGTGGATACATAACATTCTCTCATAGCAAACAGTAAACGCATTGATAAGGGAACGTAAGGATACGTCCTATGTATTATTTTTGATATACAAAACTGGGACCGGTAGGCGTGGCTTTTGCACTCACTAAAATGGCGGAAGAGCAGAACCGGATTTACGAGTTTTTATTGTACTATTTCTGGTTAAGTATCATTATTTGAACTATAAAAAAATAAATTTCCTTTTTTATTAACATTGACTTAAAAGGTGGTGGAAGGCCGAGGTTATAAAAGAAGGGGGTTTAAAAGCTTAAATATGCCCGGTTTTCATTCGAGAGGTGCTGAATAAAGTAACTGAAAGAAATAAAATATAACTGATTTAATTATCACTCAAGTGGCTACTTAATAGCCACTTGAGCGCTTAACGCTGGAGAATATATTATTTGCAAAATTGCAACTAATCAATGACCATGATATAACTATTTTGGGACCGATTCCACCATTGGGTTTAACGAAGTTTAAAATGACATTTTTACATAAAATGTAATTTTAATCTTCAACTTTAACACAATGGTGGAATTAACCCTAAAGCGTTGAAATCATTCACAGAAAAAATAAATAGTACATTTTTGGTTCACATAAGCGACAAAAGTAAACAGAGTTCGATTTATTGGATCAGTCGTCACAAGTTTGCACTAGGGCACATAAATAACCCAATCTTTAGTTTTTCTATGAGCCCAATGCTTTCTGTCTTTAAATCGGAAAGTACAAGGGCGCAAATGTCAAGTAATCTAACCTTACTTTAATTAACAGCTTCCTCGAAATTAAAAACAAATATCTTCATACACTAAAAGCTCGATAATCAGATTCGAAACTTAATGCATGGCTCGCGGAAAATGGCTAATAAGCAATCTCTGTGTAGGTAGATGCACTATTCAGGAAACCAAAATGTGGATTAATCTTACTTGATCTTGGTACTTTTGTAGATTCAGACTGAAAGGTGTATATCTTTATGCACGACATTTAGTAAATTAGCGAAGTCACAATCAGCGGTGTGCAGGTGCACTTCTAACAAATGTAAAATATGAAGTGACCTTACTTGAGACTTATAGATCTAATGACGATATTATGGTGGTTGGTTTGAGCTGGGCTTCTCACATCTGAAGAGAATATGACTACTTATGTAAAGGCCTACCGTAGTAACACAACATGCACCACAAGCGTGCCGGTCCAATTTAATTGATCTATGCACAATAATCATGCACGTATGATTTAAAGTCAGACAAAGAATGTGAAAATAAAGTTTCAATGATAGTTAAAGTCACAGATGAAGTTAAAGTTAACAGTAAAAGAGTTGAAATTGTAGGCTGGTGATAAAGGGAGGCCAACATCTAGGTAATAAATGTTTGTCAAGTTAGGAAAAGTATCCACTATAAGTGCTTTTCTTAACCACTGAGGTAAAAACCAGAATACTTCCTAATACACAATTTTTTCACTAGGCAAAATAAGAAATAAATTTGTGTGAGTACTTCCCAAGTGTTTTTTCAAAAGCTCTAAGAATAAAATTGACGAAAATGGCCTAATCCAAGTTCAAATTCTAAAATTTGAACATTAAAGATAAGTATCTGACTGTAAAACAAGTAAAACCCCGTTGTTAACTAAATGGTTGAATAATTCATTACCTAGGTGGAGGTAGAATAGGGACCAAAGTTTAGCAGAAAAAGCTACTAGAAAAGGTGAACAAAACAGACTGGGGCATATGAACGTCAAGCAAATATTGTAAATGCAAATAATGTGTGCTGTGATTGAATAAAAGTGTACAAGGAATACAGTTTTAATATTTTCTTATCCATATCTATGAGTGATATTTATTTTTAATACTAAACAAACGGTTATGATTTTGTTGTTAGTCTCATTAAAAAAAGAATAAGAGAGTATTGATGTTAAATATTTATTATTATAAGAACTTATATACAGTATGTTCATAATATGCACTGTACAAACTTAAATATCATATTCCTGAATTCATTTCAAGCATAAAATGATCTATGAACAAACATACAATTCTATATGGTTACCAAGCTACAAGAGTTTAATATCAAAAGATAGAATAACATAGTATGACATATTTTCGAATATGTCGAAACACAGCACTGAATGTTTAGTGCTTTAGAACTTGTCGGTATGGAAATCGTCACTGATACTCCATACAAGCAGGTCGCAAATATTCATGACAAAATCATTAAAGGTACACTATGTCAGCATATTATTAATTCAAAAACAGCAAAGGCATCTTGCAAATTTAAATTTTTCATAAAAAGGAAACGTAGTTGACAAGTGTAGTACTGAGTAGCTCACTGACGTTTATAATTATTGTTGATAAACAACCAAAAGTTTCTGAAATGTACCTGAAACGTAAAAAGTCCTGTAAATATAATATTTCACAATAATATCTGTGAAATAACAATTTGAAATCTTTTAGAGATATTAAATAGTAATATTTCAGAAATGTATTCTAGCTTTTTTTTCTAAAATATTATTAGACTAATAAAAGACATTTATAAAATGTCTATTTAAAATACACAAAACTCAAACATTGATTCTTAAAACAAATAATTTTTAAACATTATTTCATAAAATATAAAGGCGAATCACTTCATTTCCACAAAGTCCTTTATGCACTAATCTGAAACAAATAGTTTTTTTTTTAATAAATGCCCCAAGTAAAAAAACATTTACGATTATTACAATCTAATCATTAAGATCAATTAGAAATTTTATTCTAACTTAGCAAGGGACGAAGAACTTCACAAACTGATATTCTGCTTTCTAGTATACCTTAGAGTTTAAATCACTTTACTGCACTATACTTTGCTTAAACATCACTGAACTAACTCAAAAGGCTTGGTTCTCTTGAGTCCTTTTATTAGATTGGCATTGTTGACGAGTTGGATAATCTCGAGGTTTACATGTTGGAGCAGTCGTTGTTGGTGACTACTGGCAAATGTTTGTATTGTATTTTCAACAGTCTCCACTTTAAGGTCCCTAAGAAGATCAGTATTGTGGCAGTACCAGGGTGCATCGACGATGTTCCTTAATACTTTATTCTGGAAACGTTGAATAACTTTGATGTCACTTTTACTGACATATCCCCAAAGCTGGCAAATCGCTTTATTTTCACCAATTCCTTTTAACGCACTAATCTGAAACAAACTATAGGTAATTAAAAAGGTCTATTAATATTGTTTTAAATTAACCCTAATAAAACAAACAATACTCATGCATACACAAAACATGAAGCTCTACTTTTCAATCAGCTGTAAAAATAATAAATAAAACTGATGGAAGGACAGCCAATGTAGGTTATATTTTAATAGAAATAAGAATATAAAATGCCTATAAATTTGATAAACGAAATGGCGTACGATTAATGTACTTCTCAAGAAAATTCTTGGAACATAAACAGCTGAATTTAGAAGGTTCCCAATTATGCTTTTTGTCAAACGGTATCCAGGATTTTTTGGAAATCTATAAATATTATTTCGTATGAAAAATTATTCCAATATAGGTAGGCTCAAAAGTGAATAGATTATTTTTTTGCATTTTTAAAAGGATACTTTTACACATTTTATACAAACCTGTAATAATACTGTCCTGTATAATATTTATAATTTTTATACTAACCTATGAAACTTTATTCCAGTCGATTTTTCACAAAAACTTCTATCGCTAGAGCAGGAACGTATAACACAGCAAGGCATTATATACTTTATAAGTGTGTAACACTCAAAATTTGCTCAAACACAAATTAAATTCAAATTTAATTACACAAATGACACTAAAAATATAACCTATAAAATTGACAAGTTGCACTCACAGTAATGGCGGACCCGGTCCCACTTTTTGATTATGCATGTCGTATCCCTAGATTGCCAGATCAATGAGTAAACGTAAGCATAGAAGATGTGAATATAAGAGACTTGGTTGCTAGGCGATGTCTACAGAAAGCGGTGCTATTACCTTGACTGTGGAACAGGGTCCTCGACATCCTCATCAGCTGTTTCAATAATGACAGTCACAACACGATAGCGTATGTCAAATTGCTAATTTTATTATGAGAATTCTGCAATTTTGTAGCTTTATCTTTATGCTCTTTTCCTACCAGTATGGCAGTGTCATTTGCATTATTTTCTAGTCCCGGAATGTCACTGGTCTATTAGATACAGGAAAGATCCCATTACCCTTAACGAATTAACTTACTCTGTAAAACTACTAAATGATTAAAAACAATTAAGTAGTAACAAACAGTAAACATATTTGCGAAACATTTGAAGAATACTTTACAACATAGTAAAATGAAGCTTTTCAATATTAGATGTAACTAGAATAAGAAGACACAGCCATTAAATATAAATGTGAAAAAGCTCCTGGATTTGATTTCATTACCGGGAAAATTTTAAAATTTTCAAGGAAAGCTATTCAAAGCTATATCAAAATGAACAACAAGATCAAGGCGTCTGTTAGACGAAGAACGTACTAAAGATATGAAAGGTAGCAGAGAATATGATACATAAGCCAGATAAACTTCACCATGAAGTTACATCATACATGCTTTTCTCTGAGATTATAAGTTTTAGTAGAAGGAAAGGTCCTAAATTTGCTCCAATGACTCTTTAGATGTGGCAGAGGCTTTCGAGAAAGTATGGCATAAGGTCTGATTTATCAGCTGAACATATTACAATACTAAGAACTTTTGAAATTCCATTTATCAAAGGGGTATTTCAAAAGAAAACAGGAAAACCTAATTTGACCTTAGAGAACCTCAATATAGTGTACTAGGTCTTGTGCTTTATTTGCTACTTACTCTTAACACAGTATTATCACAATATTTGCTGGTGATACTAAAATCCTGGCTTTTGGAGAGCATCACAAAGGAGCTACCAAAAATTAAAACATCTATGACCCGGAAAAACTACTGGATGAAAATATGACAAATGGAGTTAAGGCAAATCTGTTTAGATCAATTCCAGCAATAAACAAACTCAATACATTCCCATTTGAATAAATTACATTCAGATGCCAATTCAGCAAAATATCTGGTTATGACACTTGATTCTAGACTTTATTGGAAAGCCCATATCAAAATTAACTTGAAGAGCTTGGTATAAAATAGAACGAAATGTATTGGTTGCTAGGAAAAATCTTCAAATTATCACCATATAAAAAAGCTGCTCCTTTAGGGCAAATATTAAAACTTGTCTATAAAGTAAAAATAACATTCTAGTTATTTAACGTTTTCAAAATAAAGTATCGAGTAGCATCATTGATGCACCCTGGTACTGCTTCAACACTCATCTCCATAGTAATCTTAAATTGGAGACCGTTGAAAACACTGCTTCAATATGGGAATGTTAAAGTTATCCAGGTCTTTTACAACTTTAATCTAGTAATACTTTTAAGTTGATTCAGTGATGAGTATTGTGTGATTTGGTAATGATAACTAAATAAACTCTGGGATACACTAGTGAGTAAGACCCTAGTTTCTAAAGTTTTTTAACTCTAGACAAGTTAGGTAAATTAAATTGCTTATTCATCTTAATGAATTAATAATAAAAAAAATACTTTAGTGAAAACTTCCAAGGCTAACTAGTTATCAATACCTCCTTGCAGAGTCACTTTCATATTCCCCTATGTAGAACACTTTCCATTACTAGAACAGATTTAACTTTTTAAAGTTCTTTAGACCTCGATAACAAATTTGACTCTTGAAAACACAGTGACAAAGAAGTATGGAAATCGAGAGCACGTAGTTGGTTTTTTACATTCTAATGAGAATCTTAAAAATAATTCGGTAGTGATTTGGGTACGTATAAGATATAGTGCCATTTTAGATAAACGGTTATTAAAAATAAACTAAATATAAAATAGAATTTTATGAAATGTAAAATTGATAAAAATAGTTTCGATCGACACATAGGTATTATCATCAGGATAAAACTAAAATTAAAATATTGATAGCTATCTGAGGACGTTTTGAAAACTAAATTATTAAGGCCGGTTTTTGATATTTAATAAAATAAAAATTAGTTCCTTTTCTTTATTCCACTCTTCAAGGTTTTTTCTGTAAAATCAATATTTTTTTATCCCATATTTCGTAAATTCAGGACCACCATCAACTTCTTTATTTAAACACGGACCAGTGTTGTTCTGACCCGGCAGATTATTTTAATGCATGTTCAATGCTAAATACAATAATCTCTGTCGAGAAAGTACAGTCTGTTACTATATTTGAATGAAAATACAATACATAATAAATTTTCAATTTAACCTTGTTACCGAATATATTATTACGCAAGATCGAGCGATAAAGTAAATTTTATAAATCAATGTAGCGTTTATAAAATTATTATTGTAAAATCATTATTGTTAGTCACCTGTACAAATTAAGAAATTTTGAAACTAGCGCTGCTTAACTTTTAAAGCATATTGCGCATGTGCACCAACAATTTTAATGTGAGAGAATAACATTATAATTGAAATTACACCGCAAGTTTTATATGCTCTAATACTCAAACAGAGATGAAATAAAAAAATCATATCCGGAGCTTACATATATTCGTATAATTCAACAAAAGACGCTGCAAAAAATCCATTGCACTTCAATTTTTTATAAACATTAATGCGTCTGCTTAATGAAATGAAACTTTTAAATAAGCTTTTATAAAACTGAATGCGTCGCATATAACTTCATTAAATCGTCATTATACATCTCATTTGATGCCGTTAATGCAATTTTACGGTATGTAAATTTTATAATTCGCATTAATATTTTTAGAAAAATGTTTTAATGCACCTGAAATTCGCCATATTACCGGGTAATAAAATGTTATTCCAGTAGCTTGGTTGTAAAATCGTTACGATGTTTTACATTAGGTGCTGTATATTAAATTATTGTTGAAATAGTATACCTAAAGCAAATGACTGCTATTAATTTCTTAAAAATAAAAATAATTCTAAAATTAAATGTGACAAAGAGATAAAATAAAAAAAAATCAAAGCCATGTAAAAAGAACCAAGTTTTTTAGAAGTTTGCAATGAACTTGTGCCTAAAATTGAAAACATTTGGAAAGAGGCATCAATTCCAACTATTTCAAAAGATAGAATTGTTCAATTAATCCGGAAGTTTTAAAAATATAAGAATTTAATAAGATATCCCAGAAGTAAGCGAAACAACAGCTATGAAGAAAAGGTAAATACATTTAAAAGAGAGTGTCATAAAAAATTTCTCGACATAGCTGCTTGCACTTTCCATTACTAGAACAGATTTAACTTTTTAAAGTTCTTTAGACCTCGATAACAAATTTGACTCTTGAAAACACAGTGACTGGAAATTTATAGCATATTACTGGAATTCTCGGTAATAAATTAAAAAGAAGTATGGAAATCGAGAGCACGCAGTTGGTTTCTTACATTCTAATGAGAATCTTAAAAATAATTCGGTAGTGATTGGAGTACGTATAACATATAGGGCGATTTTAGATAAATGGTTATTAAAAATAAACTAAATATAAAATAGAATTTTATGAAATGTAAAATTGATAAAAATAGTTTAGATCGATTTTAGATAAACGGTTATTAAAAATAAACTAAATATAAAATAGAATTTTATGAAATGTAAAATTGATAAAAATAGTTTCGATCGACACATAGGTATTATCATCAGGATAAAACTAAAATTAAAATATTGATAGCTATCTGAGGACGTTTTGAAAACTAAATTATTAAGGCCGGTTTTTGAGATATTTAATAAAATAAAAATTAGTTCCTCTTCTTTATTCCACTCTTCAAGGTTTTTTCTGTAAAATCAAGCTATACATTTTTTATCCCATATTTCGTAAATTCAGGACCACCATCAACTTCTTTATTTAAGCACGGACCAGTGTTGTTCTGACCCGGCAGATTATTTTAATGCATGTTCAATGCTAAATACAATAATCTCTGTCGAGAAAGTACAGTCTGTTACTATATTGGAATGAAAATACAATACATAATAAATTTTCAATTTAACCTTGTTACAGAATATATTATTACGCAAGATCGAGCGATAAAGTAAATTTTATAAATCAATGTAGCGTTTGTAAAATTATTATTGTAAAATCATTATTGTTAGTCACCTGTACAAATTAAGAAATTTTGAAACTAGCGCTGCTTAGTTTTTAAAGCGTATTGCGCATGTGTACCAACAAATTTCAAGCTACCTACCAATTTTAATGTGAGAGAATAACATTATAATTGAAATTACACCGCAAGTTTTATATGCTCTAATACTCTAACAGAGATGAAATAAAAAAATCATATCCGGAGCTTACATATATTCGTATAATTCAACAAAAGACGCTGCAAAAAATCCATTGCAAAACGAGCATTTTTTTTGTAAACACAGGAAATAATTACCTAGACACAAATACTGAAAAGATTCGCATTTCTAAAATAAAACAAAACACCGGCGCTGTTGAAACTAAAAGCCAGAGATTTGGCAATTATTCTCCATTAATTAAAACGGTGAGTCGAAATTCAGAAAGTTCTTGGAGGCTTAATATTTTTAACTAAGCACCGGGCGTTTACAAATGGAATTACCTAGCTAACAAGCTCCGCAGTTAATTAACTATGTGAAAGAACTCTTGCGCAAACAAAGTTCGGTGCATGTCTCTTAGGAGAAATCATCTTGCTACGAGAACTGTGTAAACAATATTTTAAATTCACTTGGCAAACCTTCCAGAATGCCAAGTCGCTAAATGGCAATCGACCGCCAAATTTCATTACGTTTATTGTTCGAATTAAAAACGATAGTTATTCAGATAATAGGACAGTAAAATAGAAGCCAAGAAGCCACTTTATCTGAACAAGATGACAATCAGGATTCATCTAAGAGCATATAAAACTAGAGCTGTAACTCGAATGGGTTTGTTATTTATTGAGGGTGGTTTTAGGTCCATGCTGCTTTATGACTGGTAAATTTAAAAAACGCGCGTATTCATGACAAAATACATTTCTTTAGATGCCTTGTTTTCTTGCTTTAAAAGATCTTTTTTGTGGAAATTTAAGACGAATTGGACGTGGTGGGCCTTTCATTAACTTTTTGTGTATATTTACCTTAACACTGACAGATGACAAAAAAACGAGTTAGTAGTAAACGTATTTCTGTAAATATTTTTGTGAATGTTTTTGTATATGTTTTTATTAATGTTTCTGTAAATGGTTTTGTATATGTTTTTATTAATGTTTCTGTAAATGTTTTGTTAACGTTTTTATAAAAGTTTTGTAAATGTATTTGGAAATGTTTTTGTAAATGTTTTTATAAATGTTTCTGTAAATGTTTTTGTAAATGTTTTTGTAAATGTTTTTGTAAATGTTTTTGTAAATGTTTTTGTAAATGTTTTTGTAAATGTTTTTGTAAATGTTTTTGTAAATGTTTTTGTAAATGTTTTTGTAAATGTTTTTGTAAATGTTTTTGTAAATGTTTTTGTAAATGTTTTTGTAAATGTTTTTGTAAATGTTTTTGTAAATGTTTTTGTAAATGTTTTTGTAAATGTTTTTGTAAATGTTTTTGTAAATGTTTTTGTAAATGTATTTGTAAATGTTTTTGTAAATGTTTTTGTAAATGTTTTTGTAAATGTTTTTGTAAATGTTTTTGTAAATGTTTTTGTAAATGTTTTTGTAAATGTTTTTGTAAATGTTTTTGTAAATGTTTTTGTAAATGTTTTTGTAAATGTTTTTGTAAATGTTTTTGTAAATGTTTTTGTAAATGTTTTTGTAAATGTTTTTGTAAATGTTTTTGTAAATGTTTTTGTAAATGTTTTTGTAAATGTTTTTGTAAATGTTTTTGTAAATGTTTTTGTAAATGTTTTTGTAAATGTTTTTGTAAATGTTTTTGTAAATGTTTTTGTAAATGTTTTTGTAAATGTTTTTGTAAATGTTTTTGTAAATGTTTTTGTAAATGTTTTTGTAAATGTTTTTGTAAATGTTTTTGTAAATGTTTTTGTAAATGTTTTTGTAAATGTTTTTGTAAATGTTTTTGTAAATGTTTTTATTAATGTATCTGTAAATGTTTTGTTAACGTTTTTATAAAAGGTTTGTAAATGTTTTTGTAAATGTTTTTGTAAATGTTTTTATAAATGTTTCTGTAAATGTTTTTGTAAATGTTTTTGTTAATGTTTTTTAAATGTTTTTGTAAATGTTTTTGTAAATGTTTTTGTAAATGTTTTTGTAAATGTTTTT
The DNA here is from genome assembly GCA_927349885.1 of Psylliodes chrysocephalus. NCBI lineage: Eukaryota > Metazoa > Arthropoda > Insecta > Coleoptera > Chrysomelidae > Psylliodes > Psylliodes chrysocephalus. The sequence continues at coordinate 7,384,697 of OV651825.1, forward strand.
GTAAATGTTTTTGTAAACGTTTTTGTAAATGTTTTTGTAAATGTTTTTGTAAATGTTTTTGTAAATGTTTTTGTAAATGTTTTTGTAAATGTTTTTGTAAATGTTTTTGTAAATGTTTTTGTAAATGTTTTTGTAAATGTTTTTGTAAATGTTTTTATAAATGTTTTTATAAATGTTTTTATAAATGTTTTTATAAATGTTTTTATAAATGTTTTTATAAATGTTTTTATAAATGTTTTTATAAATGTTTTTATAAATGTTTTTATAAATGAAGAGCCAGGGGAAAAGATGATAGTCCACGAAACATGATTTCCAGAAAACACAAGTTTTACGTTTAAGACCCAATAGCTTTTTATTATAAAGACATACCAATAAAAATACATTCTTAGGCAAATTATTTATAATATTTAAATAGACATTATATTTTATTGAAAGAAAATATGTAAAAACGAAAAATATTATAAGAAAAAAATCAGAGCAGGGTCAATAAATACTAGGAAAAAAGATCAGAATTCTGTGACATTAATCAATATTTCTCCTTATTTTGTAGTTTAAAGTCATTTATTAGAAAAAGTAATTTTAAAATAACATACTATTAAATATATGGCAAGCTTCCTAGGTAGTTTTGGGATTCATGTCCACAAAATATAAATAACTTTCCTATGTTTTTATAAATGTAGTAAATGTAATGTAAAAAAGCTTGTTTTCGTAGATGTGTTTATCAATATCAGGTTAAGCCCTTAAATACATTTTATTACAGCCACGGCGCTGTGGAAAGGGGAAAGGGTGCACTCGCACTGGGTGCAAAAGTAAGAGGGCGAAAAATGTATGCTTAATTTAAGAGCTACCGTTTTTCAGTACATTGTATTTATGCATTTCTTAAGATTTGGCCAACGTTAGCCTTGTAAGCGTACAAAAAGAGTTTTTGTCATAGTTTAGCCATTTTGTACAAAATATTTACAAAGAGGTAGACAGCGACTTTATTTTACACTTTCTTGAGATTTACAAAACTAATTTAAAATAAAATAAAATATTATAACTGGAAAATGTTAAGAATGCTTTTTAAATAGTAGCCATAATCAGCAGAACTGAGCCTTAAATTGGACCTACCTCCTAGGATTTTCACTTTTCTTTTTTTTACATTTATTTTAATTCTATCTTTAATAACAATTATAAAAAATATAAAATTTTCTATCCCTCACGTTAGCTGCGACAAACTCTTTATTTAGCAGTATAATAAATAATAAAACAGATTGACTTCACTTTTTTACTCCAACATTTAAAACGTTATAATTAAAAGACTTTTAATTTTTTACAAGTAACACAATTTCGCGGATAGGTGAAACCTAACCGAGTAAAACTCCCCATAATTAATGAACGTTCATTTATAACATAACCCAACTTTATCCAATTTAATTTAGAGAAAACCCTTTCTAAGGGAATACATGAAATATTTTATCCCGGAAGATTATTTTACCCTTTGAAACTAATTACCCCTTACAAAAATAATGTGTGTTAATACGCGGCTAGTGGAAATCTCGGGCTTTGAACGTCGGTAAGAGATTTTTGGTTTATAATCATGGAACTTTATATTACGTCAGTGATTTTCGATCAGCGAGACGCTCCCGAGGGGATCGCTTGGAAACCAATATAAAATACTTGCTGAACATGAAATAATCCGATCACTAAAAACTTTATATTTTTCTCTATTTTTATATACAGGGTTATTCAGTGTGAAATAAATTGATATAGAAACCTTGTTTGGGCTTTCCAATCAATGACTGTTATAAAGGATTTACTATTAAAATATCATTAATCAGTGGTTTAAAACATTTTATAACGCTTACACCCTTATAAGTCACCTAATTAAAAATAAAGAATATTTATAAATCTAATAATACTGTACAAACTTGTATCGTCTAATGACAATTGACATCCTTTCTGTATTTAACTCGGATCTACATTTTAATTCAGTTACTGTAGAAAACTTAATTTCATAAGGAGGGGGAAAAGTGTAGGAAAAGCTCTCCACCCCCAGTACAGAAATATTAGTTTGTGCCCCAAGGCAAAATTTGAGTGCTCAATCGTCTGAGTACGATGTGGACAATTCACCAAAGTTGTACAGTATATTTTTTCTAAGACCCACTAATGAAAATTTACAAATTAAAAAATTATTTTAGGTTATTAAGGCAAAATAACTCATTTTAAAATAATTTATGACTTTTATTAATTTTTAAAGGAATAAAAAAAGATTTAATTTAAAAGGACCTACCCAGCTGAGGCTCGAACTTGGGTTTCTCGTATAAAAATAAGTGGTTAAGGGGGACAGGAATAAAAAGTCCAACCTCAAAAACGATATCAACATAAAAATCTGAATCAAAATTGGGGGATAAAGAGGGTTGAAATATTGAAAAGAAATAAAAAAACGATATCAAATTAAAATCTTCAGAAAAAGGGGATAAAGCTTATTGATTTTGATTTTTTTTTAATTAAAATGGGGTTAAAGGGGGGCTGGTAAACTGTGAAGAGTTTAATATAGAATGCCAAGCATTTTATACCTTCAATCTAATTTATTTTATGAATTCCAAATTAAAAAAGATGTTTAATCTAGTTTATAGACACGGACGAAATGTGTAATGAAGGGTCTAGTACATTTCTTGGAAATGGTAGATGAATTTATTGATTACTTAATTCGTGGTACTAATCATTTATTAAAATCGACATTAATGACTGATGACATTTCAACATTATTAAAATATAAACAAAAATAATTTAACAATGTAGATACTTTTTCGAAATATTTTAAAATGTAACAAAATAGTAAAGATATTTATTCTTAAAATATTTTTTTTCTTTCTAGGTAGAATCTACATGGATTCTCGAGTTTGAAAAGGTAAGGAAATTTTATAATAACTATATAAAATATTAATGTTATAAAATAATTTAAGAGATATACTGTAGGTAGCATTTATTTTAGGTTTAAGGTCTGTTTTAATTAGAAAGATATTGCAAGTTCACTTAAGGTCAGTCACTATTAGCTTCGGCTCCTATTTTGACATCTAGACATGCGCAGATCGTTTAAGTTTTAAAACTTACTTTATTAAAGTACTTGTCCTTAATTGTGCATCTTTAACAGCAGCGAATATTGGCGACTTAATAGCTTTCGGGTGCGCTCGTTAACATTCGTATCAGTTCGAGGTTTTCTAATATTATTAATATTATCATCATCATCATCATCATCATCTAAATAGCCTAAAATGGCCATTTAAATTGCCTCTACGATATTATGTACTATTAAAGACAACAACAAAGATGAAGAGGTTAGAAATATGTATAAGGATTCTAATGGCAAACCTTCAGGTTTTCAATAAGTTTGATTTTAGCTTGGACATTATTTGCCTCTAATTTCGTTGTCACTATTAGTGACTGGCATTATAGAAATTCACAATATCTCCCTAACGTTAAACTGTTCTTAAATAAATCTCCTAAAATTAATTTTATCTAATTTTTGGTTACCTACTTCACTGACTTTAATACTGAATTCTTATTAAATTATAATGAATACACAAAAGATGCTAAAAGATTTTAAGATTCATTGATTTTATGTGGTTACGTTTGGCTTGCCTTATTCTTCTTCTTTTCGGTGATATTGTCTTATAGCCCAAACAGATACTTATTTTTGATTAAGTAAAATTATATTAAAAATATTTTATCCAATAAACATTTTTTTTAAAATGTGTTGCAGAAATTTGGTTATGAACAAAAGTCTGCATGTATTTAGATAATTTATATATCAATATTTATAGATTCTAATCTAGTAAGCACGTGTCAAATTTTTAATAGTTCGTGTATTTGACAAGATCTTCATATTTGAAAAAAATATTTAAATATCTTTTTGATTTACAGCAAATTTTGAATTTTGATTTAAATTTTTTAACACCCTGTATCTCGGTAACTAAACTCATCATATTTGAAAAAAATATTTAAATATCTTTTTGATTTACAGCAAATTTTGAATTTTGATTTAAATTTTTTAACACCCTGTATCTCGGTAACTAAACTCTTTAAAGGTTCATATATCTGTATCAAAATTCATCAATTAACGAGAGCTCTTTGTTGGTGGAATATACTAACACTAATTTAAGTTAAACTAAGTTGGTGAGTCTGTGTTTCATGTAATATGTCATGTTTGGAATAATAATAATTATAATAAATTGCGTATTTTGCATAAAAGGCACGTCGATTATTTTTAAAACGTCTAATAAACTCAAAAGTTTTTAATGTTTAATATGTCTTGTAGGATTTTCTTTTAATTTGTAATGCAAATCAATTCTTACAGCTGCTATAAACATTTAAACTTAATTCCAGCAAAAACACAATTTTTTAAAATTTAATAAAGAAACAAATTTATGAGATTCAACAATCCTGTATAGTCATTTTGAATTTCTTATTCGAAGATATTCAAACACTGATTAAGACTGATACGTCTTTCTTATGGCTAAAAATACGTAAATTAAACATATGTTGCAGACTAATGAATGGTATTCATTAAATAAAAAATAATTTCTACCATGTTTTCATAATATATGTAGGTAGATCTTAAGCCAAATTAAATGTTAGCACTAAAAAAGTGTGAAGATCAGAAGGTAGGCAATACATTTTTCGCAGTAGTTCAAATACAGTAGGGGAGGTCTGCCAACAGTGCCTTTTTTAAAAATTGGTATAAGTTCTAAACTGAGCATATTTACCACCTCCAAATTAGCTTGTAGAGAGTGTCATTGATATAGAAATGCAAGTATTATTACTTTTACCCAAAAAGTTTTGTACATTTCAAGAAAAAAATTATTGAAAAAAAAAATGTTTTTTGACCACTGTACCAACTCGTATGGTACAGTGGAAAAATTTTAAGGGCACAGTGGACAGACAACAACTTCTCCTAAAAATATTTTTTATTCGGTCAAACAAAACAGAAACATAGAATTCATGAAGCAGATCATAAATTCAATCTAATATGCTGGTCAATATTTCCGTAGTTTTTTGTCTTTTTTGTCCCATTTTTTAAATCTGATTGGTTTTTGGGTATGACCTTAAGGCATCGGGACTAAAAACTTTTGGTGGTGGAGTTATCTCTTTTTGGTTTTGAAAATCTCTACAGCTTGGGCCCGCTTTTTCTAGTATTCAAAACAAGGCATGATTTTAACCCCGCATACGAGAGGGCGCTACTACTAGACATTACATTGCAATAATATCAACGGGTGGCCACTGTACTTGGTATGGCCATTGTTAGCGGACGTCCCCTACCATTTAATAGTTTCAGTTCTTAAAAACAATTTCTCGTTATTAATAAATAGTGAATACATTTAGTTACTATTTCAAACGTCAAAGCATTCCTTTTCGCTTTAATATACAAATAGTTATTGTAAATAGTATCTTAAACCATTATTCTATACAGCTTCTTTACATTTTTTAAACACCCACACTTAAAACTTTATAAACCATCCCAAAGAGAAATATTAATCTTCCAAAACATGATACGTTACTTCCGGTGATTTCTTCCATTAAAAGTCAATCCTTTTTACCACTCATAAAACAAATCCAGGAGATTCTCATAAAAGAAGATCCGGAAATGTATTCAGACTTTTTTAAATCCCGTAATTTTAAAGCAGTGATAAAATCCAGTTAAATGTCTTTACGGCGGTAATGTATTATTTTCTCGGAAACTTATTCTTTTGCCTTTGGAAGTTGGGATTGTTATTAATGGATATTTTCTGAGCAGATATGGTTTAATTTAATGAGGTTTCGGAAAAATTTACTTTGGCGTTATTCATATTTATCTGATTCGACAGATGCCGATGGCAAGAGTAATATTAGGAATATTGTCTTATTTAATGCCTAATTCAAAAATTTTATAATGTAAGTATTAAAAATAATGAAGAAATGTTAAGGATTATTATAGAACAGAAAAACAAATTAAAGAAAAAATTATAAAGCAACAAAACGAGAAACAATTTAGAATTTCAGAAGACAAATTAAAAGAAGGCAAAAGAAGAGAAGTTAAAGATATACAAAAGAATTAAAAAAGAAGAAATTTACCATAAACAAAATTAATTAGAAGTAGAAATCAGAACACAAATGGAAGAACAAATGGATAGTAACCATACAGTAATAGAAAATGTTAGACAATATGTGGAACAAGAAATATTTATTCAAAAAACAAACTGTTCGCTATATTTACGCGGGTTTCGGATTAACAAAATTATGCAAATTAATCATTGACAACCAGTTCCAATAAGCCTCTTCCCAAGAAATTAGGTAAAATTACCCTAATGGTCAATAAAATTAGGGTAGGTACTAAATTTGTTACATATATTGCAGTTGAATTGATTCTTTTCAAGTGTTTACATTGTATGTATATTGTAAATTTAGTGAGAATTTTAAAAATGCCTAGACGTGTGTTAGTTGTAGATAGTCTACTTTGTAGTGTACATAAGTATTTTACGGATGAAAAAGAAAATGGCGGTCCTTCAAAATCGGTAATGTCTGTACAACAACGCATATGCGATGCTCTAGGAATTAATGAAACCAAATTAGGAGGAATATTACAAAATCACAATAGTGAACTGCCGAAAGAAGATCACCGCAAAACTCGCCCATCATTGAAAACGAAAGATATTCCAGATGGAAAGAAATTTGAAATTCGTGATACCATTTATCGAATGAGGGTCAACAAGGAACATGTGACCTTAAATACAATTCTCTCGGAATTAATAGATAGAAAATTTGACGACATTGGCAGAACAAGTCTATGGCAAGTGATACATAACTTGGGTTTCAAATTTAAAAGGAGGATAACAAAAAGGCTCTTTGTGAAAGAATTTCTGTCGTGCACAAGAGAATTAACTTTCTAAGAAAATATTCTAAATTTAAAGAAGAAGGGGCGAATTTTATATATTTAGACGAAACATGGATATTTTCTAGGGGTGCAATCAAGAGAATATGGCAAGATGATAACGTAAAGTCCATCAAACATACCGATGGAGAAGGGAAGCGATACATTATTTTACATGAAGGAGGGAAATCGGGTTTTATAGAAGGTGCTGATTTAATATTTTCATCTAAATCAAAATCCAGTGACTATCACGATAATATGAACACAGAAATATTTGTAAAATAGTTGCATGCGGCAAACTTGGTGAAAAGCACTTTCAATTGCAAGTCCAGAAGTGTATATCCAAGTGCGAGAAACTAATAGAAGATTGGTGGACTCGTGAAAATAAAATAAACGAAATAAGTCCAATCATAATAACAATTAATGGTGATGACAGTGATGATAACGACGATTATGATATTTTGGATGATAATGATTGATTTTCATTTTTGTTGGCAAGTTCAATTTTTTTATTTTTCATTTGAAATTCTCTACATGGAATAAATTTTTATATTAGAAAATATTTTATTTGAGCTAAATAACCCTCTTATTTTCTGTGTAGTGTAATATAAAAGTATTAGTAGGTTTATAATAGCCACATTAGACTCTATTAATGAAGAAGTTTAATTCTGCTTTTAATTATACAAAAGATTCTCCATTATTATTTAATTAAAAAGTTGTACATTATTTTTCATTTTATTTAACCAGTTGATATTTACCCAAAGAACAGGTCAAACTTTCGGGTACTTACCTGGAAATACTCATAAAATTTTTAATCCGAAACCCGCGTAAGTATAGCGAATAGACTAGAAGAAACACAAAGAAAATCCAATGTAGAATTGACAGGAGTGATAAGAAAAGAAATAGAAAGATCAAATAGTGTAAGAGTATAGGATCAGGTATTAGTGAAAGTAGTATTAAATTTGATGGGGATATTAAAAAAGGTTATCCTAAAATAAGAGGTATTAGTGATATAGAAACTATAAAAGACATTATAACAAACAATTAAGTGGTCATGCTTTATTATGGTTCACAAACAAAAGTAATGAAATAAATAAATATGAAGGATTTGAATTTTGGTACGTTTCATTATACAAGAGGTAGTAGTTTGAATCAATATGCATTACAATTATTTACGATGGTAAAATTTTTAGATCCACCTATGAGAGATGAAGAAATTATTATGTCAAAAGCTCGGCATTTCAAACAAGAAGTTGCAGAGACTGTAGCTTTATTAAGGATAGAAAGGTTAATTTCAAATAGAAATAATAATAATGCAAATAATTATAGAAAGAATTATAATAATTCAAACTTCAATCAAAATAGGAATAGCAATTATTACCAATAAAATGCTGTAAATAACAATAGGGGTAATTTAAATAACAATTATCCTAGGAATACAAATTACAATAGGTTTAATACTAACAGTAATCAATTTCAAAATAGGAATTTTAATAATCGGATTTATAATCGATATAATGATTATAATACAAATAATAATAATTATAATACTAATTAGAGAAATCAAAATAATAACGAAAGTAGAATGGGAAGAAATGATTCTACTGGTGATTTAGGAAGAAATGAAGATAGAGGTAAGAAATTTATTAATAAAAATACTAAAATAAAAAATATGTACAAATTAAATAAATAATTAATAATAATATTATATAACAGTACTTTTATATTCAAATTTATTCAAAAAAATTTTTTATAACCTTGTTTTAATTTCTATTTTACCCGCCTATGTTTAAATTGGGATAATAAAATAACAATAAGAAAAATATCATAGAAATTTTGGAACAAAATATACAGAGTATATCTTACGTGTTTATTGCTTTTTTTCAGATCAAAATAATATTATGCTTCAATTAATGAATAAATCGAAACATTTCCTATTTTTGAATTTTTTCATTTTTAAATGACTAAAACGAATCAAATTTACATTGCTTTTGTATTGTAACAAAATGTAACTGAATACAGTCTATTTACACATCAAATTCACTTAATCAAAACATCATAATTGCAACAATAATGAGTATATACTTAAATAATCCGCTCGGCCTCAGCAAAAGTGTAATTATTGAATTGATTTGCAAGCGCTGCAATGTAACCTAACTAGTCTAATTATTTCAAACAAAATTGAAATTAACTATCAATCGACAAAGCGTTACCTGCATTCTAGTCAAGGACAGAGATGGATAGATATATCGAAAATTATCTCCTAGATGTAATAAATCGACTATTCAAATAATAGAGTTTGCTTAAAAAAGTCGTTGATTGTATAAACCAATTTCAAAAATATGCCATGGGAAAAATATTGTGTGTGATATTTTAACTGTTAAAATGGGATATAGTGCGTTCAGTTTTTATGTAAAACTGGCTTTCTCCTGTATATTTGACATATTTCTTCGCATATTTCACTGTCTACAATGGGTTGTATTAGTGTGACGTTATTTGTGTGCCAAACAAAAAAAATAACGTTATTTTAAAGTAATATTTAATAGTAATAAACTATCTGAGTTTTCTTGGGCGCAATGAAAAATTATTTATATCGAATGTGGATGGGAGATGCCCAAAATTTTTAATACGTCACTGTTTCAAACACAATTCAAGATAGTATAAAAAAACTAACTAACTCTTCATATTATTTCTATCTCCGCACCAACCTTGGTACGTATTCTCGTAGCCATCTGTTCCAAAAGGATTCGGCTAACTTTTGGGAAAATAATCATTGTTTTCTAATATTGCTCGGTGTGGGATCTAAAAGTTTTGTTGCTTTGGCTATACTGGAATGACCTAATAAAAAATGGTTCGGTTTAAGGGATTCTGCGTCCTTAGGATTTGTGGAAACATATATAAATAGGGCTGTTTACAGTGTGTTCTACTTCAGCTAAAAAAATTAAAAGTACTTCTTGTCTGGGTTGATGTTCTTTCAAGGTAACTTTCCAAGCATCTTTGGTTGATCTAAACATCCGTTTCATGGCCACGTGTAGACTCAAGTGATATAAATTTTCCAGTGAATGCGTTTTGTAACTAAACGTCTATTTACTAAGTCTACATCAAATTTTTTTATTGCCTCTTTTAATTCCTCTTATGCTGAAATCTACCATTATCACTCCGGATAGTGTGTGGAAGACCTCTTAAAGCTAAGATAGCAGAGTCAGTATTGGGAGTTTCAGCCAGTTCTAGATGAATTGCTCGTATTGACAAACAGTAAATAGGACTCTATGTCTCTTATCCTTTCTTCTTCCTATGCTGTCATAGGTCCAAAAAAGTCCATACCTACAAAAGTAAACGGTCTAACTGGTTTTGTTATTCTCACAGCAGGAAGTTGTCCTATTGGGATTTGTGGTTTTGGTCTCTTTAGTTTGCAGAAATAACAGCATCTTAAATATTTTGCAACCAATTTTCTTACTTGTATTATCCAGAATTTTTTCCGTAACTCGATTAATGTAAATTGGAGCCCAAAATGCAAGTTCTTTCTATGATAATAGGACACTAAAAGTTTAGTAAACAAATGCTTATTGCTCAATATTATGGGTCCATTTGTTTCGTACGGTATATCTGAAGTATTATCTATTCTTCCTCTAAAACATAATAAGCATTCTTCCATATAGAGTGATAATTTAGGTAGTTTACTATCTTTAGGTACATGTTTATAATTTTTCAAGTAATGTAACTCTTCTATAAAACAAATTTATTGCACTTTCATACAGCATATTATTTCTGCTTTGCCTATCTCTTTCTTGGTCAGTGTAGGACTTTCTGCAAATTATCTTTTCATTTTTGCTATAAATCTCAGGACATATACTGTTGATCTTAATATTTTCACATAATAAAAAAAATTCTACATCTGGAAGGTGTTCTGTGTTTTTTTTTTTTTAATTACTAAAACATATTTTTCTTTTAATTCTAATTTCAGAGTATACTTCTAGATTTTGATTTAACCAGGTTTTTGTATAATGACTCAAAAATTCAGGATCTTTAAACTAAAATCGCTGTACCTTTTGTCTCTTGTTGTCTCATCTGCAATATTCAAATTTGTTGGAATCCAATGCCAACTTTCTAGACTAGAGTTTTCTTGCATTTCTTCTATTCTGTGAGATACAAAAGGTTTAAATTTCCTTGCATCAGATTTTATCCAATACAAAACTATTCTAGAATCAGTCAGAAGGTATATTTAGGAAACTGTTAAAGAATGTTCTTTTACTATAGTATTTTAAGACATGAACCCAAAACTGTTGCTTGTAATTCTAGATGAGGTATTGTAATTGACTTTAATGGTGCTACTTGGATCCTAGACATAATAAAGGATACTTTAATTTCAGTATTTTTTTCGAAAAGCAAATATCCTACTTCTGCAAAGGCCTTTTCACTTGCGTCACAAAATATATGCAGTTGAACTATGGTCATTTCTTCAAAAGTTTTATTTTAGCATCTCGGAATTTTGAGTTTTTTGATTTGTTGCAAATTTTGTATTCATCTTTTCCATTTTTGAATGTGGTCTATAGTGATTTAAGTTCACTCTTCTAGATTTCTTGTGATAGTATTTTTGTTTTAACGGTATGGTGACCTAATAGTCCTAAAAGATCAAACAATGACATTATGACTCTCAACTCCGAGTCAGGATGCTCTCTCCTTCCTCCTACCTACTAAAAGGATCACTGATCACTTCCTAAGACCAGTAGACAAGCATGAACTAGTGCAAACCATAAACAACATCCAAAATAAATTTTCCTGTGGAATTGATGGCCTGTCCACCAAAATATTTCTAAATATACCGGATGTAGTAATCAACATTTTAACTTCACTGATTAATGAATTCTTTGAAATTGGTCTCTTTCCTAACTGTCTAAAAACAGCTATAATAATCCCACTTCATAAAGGTGGCGACAAAACCAAACCCTGTAACTATAGACCTATCGCGTTATTGCCTACCTTATCGAAGATAGTAGAACGGCTAATGAAAAACCGTCTTTTGCCCTTTCTTTTCAAGCATAACATTCTCACAGCTCATCAGTATGGCTTTCTACCTAAAAAATGCACTAGCGACGCAATGTTTTCCGTTCTTAATGAAATATACACATCACTTAATGATAAACTTTTCACCGCTTCAGTATTTTGTGACTTCGCAAAGGCCTTCGATTGTGTAAATCATGATATTTTAATTAATAAGTTACAAATTTATGGCATACGGGGTTCTCCTTTACAATGGTTTAAAACTTACCTAGAAAATAGAAATCAACAGGTGCGGGCGAATGGTGAGGATTCTACAAATCTAGCAATAAGCAGTGGAGTACCTCAAGGATCAGTATTAGGTCCAATTTTGTTTTTATTATTCATCAACGACATCACAGACTTAAGAATAAGTGGTAGAATTACTTTATTTGCTGATGACACCAGTGTAATCTGGAATAATTCTAACATGCAGACATTACAATCTATCATAAGTGAAGATCTAGTGACTATTAAGTCCTGGTCTGATTCGAATGGACTTTGTTTCAACACCAGTAAAACTGTAGCATTGTCTTACAGAGGTATTTTACAACCTATAACTTTAAACAATAATCTGATCCAAACGGTGACTTCAATCAAGTTTTTAGGTCTTTATATAGACGATTCTCTAAAATGGTCTGCTCATATAGATACCTTAGCAAAAAAATTATCCTCCGCATGTTTTGCCATTAAATCGGTTTCTAAAGAGCTGACTCCTTCTACTGCATTAATAACCTACTTTTCCTTATTCGAATCTCACCTTCGCTATGGTTTACCTTTCTGGGGTTCTTGTAGCTTATACCTTTTCGAATTTATTTTTAAACTGCAAAAAAGAGCAATCCGCTATGTATTTGGTTTAAGTAGTAGGACACATTGCGAAAATTACTTCAAAAATTTCAAAATTCTAACCCTTCCTGCTCTATTTATTTTCGAATCCGTCTGCTTAGTTCGCAAGCACATTCAAAATTTATCCGAAAGACCGACTCGTAGATATCCTACAAGAAATTTAGAGACTGATGTTTATTTAACAATGCCCACTTCTGACCTATTAAAACATTCTATTACCTACAATGCCAAAAAATTGTATAATAACCTTCCGATGCAATTAAAATCTATAAATACATATGATAAGTTCCGAAGACTGGCTAAAGCTTTTCTTCTAGAAAGACCATATTACACAGTAGCAGAATTTTATAACGTACCTTAGACATTTGAGTTCCACATACAATGGCATTAATTAAATAATTAAATATTAAAGTTTAAATTTAAATTTAAAATGTAAATTAGAATAATTATAATGACGGATATTGCATATCCATTGCAATTGTTATTCCTATTTTGTCTGTTTGTTTCTGTTTGTTTTTTCTGCTGTTTAGTTATTTTTATAATATGTTTAGTATTTAAGTTACACGCTTTGTCTATAAAATTTTTGTAAATTTTTTTACGACAATAAAGCATATCTCTCTCTCTCTCTCTCTCTCTCTCAATATGTCTTGTTTTGTAAGAATTATTTTTCCGTTTAAAATATTTTTTATGTATTTTCGTAAAATCTATAGTAAATATGAAGCAATCTTCTAATGGGATCCATTTTAAACCTAAAATTCTTTCTTTGTCTTCTAAAATCTTACTATCGCCTCCAAGGTTATCTGGAATTTTCTCAAACACTTCTTTGGAATTGCAAACCCATCCTCCTTATTTAAATCATCATTTTTTATGAATATAACGTTATAAGTTTTATTGCTTCCTCGGTGCTAGATACACTGTCTAGATTGTAATCCATATAAATTCTATTCATTATGCCTTCCACGGCTCGAGGGAATTGGTCTTTGAATTCTTTTCACGTATTGTGCAAAAAAAGGGAGAGGAAACTGCACCAAATATCATTACTTGCATCATGTATGTGCTTGGCGTTTCTTCCATATTGTCTCTCTATAAGAACATCTGTTTACTTCTGTCTTCTCTTCTAATCTCTACCTAACGGAATATTTCTTTAATATCTGCAGAAATGCTATTTTCTTTCTCTACATTTTCAAATTTCAAACTAGAAAGTTTAAACAGATCCGGTCCTCTTGTCAAGAAGTCGTTCAAACTTTTTCTTTCCACTTTTGCTTTTGCGTCGAATACAAACCTCAATTATTCCGGTTTATTTTTATTTGTTACACCAAAGTAAGGTAAGTACTATACCTTTTCTGTTTCTTCTTCTACTTTTACTGCAAAACGTTTTTCTACATATTCTTCAATTTTTTTCTTATACTGCTCTAAAAATTTAGAGTCTGCGGTCTTTTTTCTTTCTATATATTTCAGTTTTTGAAAGGCCATTGGTTTCATGATATTTACTGCTTTTTTTCTTCAATGTTAAACATTTCTTCTTTTACGCAAATTTTAATTTCAAAGGCTTCAGTGATGAACATTTTTTTAACCTCTTCATGTAAGTCTGTTTCTAGGTTATTTTCATGAGAAATATGTAATATTGTATTATCCACTCTACCTCTAGTTTGTCTTAAATTTCTATGAACCACCCAACCTAATTTAGTACTTGACAATGCTGGAGAATTCTTTGGACCTTCTATTAATTCGCTACTTGTAATTTATAAAAACTTAACCATTTTAATTTATCACCACTTTAAATCGGTACCTAAATCATTTTCTATAGTTTGTCGAGCCAAAAGTTGTTTGATATTAATTTTTGGAATCAATTCTTTACAGTAAATTTTTTCATTTTCAAAATATTGACTGTCTGATTTTGACTGATAATTTCGTTCAGAATGATGTGTATGTTGTGGTGAATCGACAGGTCTCTAAATCTTCTTTATATACGTCTGGTTTTGATCTAATTTTATTAAGCCAAGTATCAACCTTATCTTGTAGATCCACACTAAATGTACCTTAATTTCTATAATCGTCTTCTTCGATTTTCTTTATATTCTCGCTAAATAAGCTCCTACTTCTACCATCACTTTCTTCGACTTCATCTAGCACCACGAAATCGGTGCTTCCCAAAATTATTTTTTTCTCTAATTTTAATCTATTTTCTACCATTTTTCTTTCAATTTTCAATTCATTTTTCATTATTTTTGCTAATTCTTCATCCACCCTTACTTCAGCTTCTAGCAATTTTCGTTTAGAGGTACTAATACCACTTTCTTTAGACAATATCGTTTTTTATCGCTTTTCTTTGAACTTCTTGAGCCTCTTGATTCAATCTTCCTATAATTATTATCTTTTTTCATACTCTTAGAATCCTCCTGAACTCCATCTATACTATCAACATTTCTTTGCTTGGTAGTAGTATTCTTTCTATTCTCTAGTTCCGAAATGTTTTGTGAAGTTTCAGCTAGGCCTTATTTTTCTTTAATTTTACTTCTTGTCATCATCATTGCTTGAGTAGCTTGAAGGACCAGCTAATGTTGGTTTTATAACCAAATTATCTTTTTTATGTCTGATTATTACAAATCAATTTAACTTTTTTTTTAAATCCTTTAATCAAATCATATTAATACTATAGTAACATTTACAATTTAATTTCAACAATATCATCCAATAATCTTATAATCTAACATGTTGTAATTGATTTTTCTCTATATGCTTTTTTTGTTATAATATTCTCACATTATAACTTTATTTTGTATTAAAATATCTACGCCATTTGCCCACATCTAGGGATTTTTAGTTTCATATTCACCAATTGGTTACATGTCAATTTGGTCACGTGGAATACCTGTATTGTTAAAGACTGTGTACGTGTGGGTATTGTGGGTATAAAAAATGCTAATCTTTGAATTTGTAATATAAATTATTATGAAAGCTTTAAAATTTCTACCAAAGCGGTCTATTTCTTTCGTTAAAATTTAACTTGAATTGTTCCATTTAATTGGATCCGTCTCTGTTTCCAGATTATTCAGAAACCGGTTGGCATCGGTTCGTTTTTTAAATTAAAAGCGAAGGCAGATATTTTATTTCATCGAAAATTTCGATTGAAATTAATTCTCTCAGTCGGATTTGGTAAAAGATTGGGATTTCTCGTCTGAGGTCGTGATACCCGTGAAAAGCTTTATAAAATCTTTAGCGTTTATTACATTACTGATCGGCTGAAAGATTAGTAATTAATAATGGAAAGTGGAGGTAGTAACAAATCACACGGTAAATAAAACGCACAGTAATTAAAAAGGACGACAAATATATACAAAGACTTTCAGGAACACGTTTATTTTTCCTAGAAATTTAGAACTAGAACTAGAAATTTATGACTATCTTAAACACTTTGGTATTTGTTTGATGTATAATTTTTGCACCGGCCCTGTCTAAGCAGGTATTTACTCTTTGTTTACTTTACTAAGTACACTCTGTATTTAGTTTTTTAAAAAGATTTATTTAATTTAAATTACAACTTTACTTATCAAGAACAGATTCTGAACTGAATATAATGAAAGGAAATACAATACAACCGGTGGCATTACACCTAAGGTAAAATGACACAAACCTATCTAATGTAATAATCAGCAGTTCCAAGGTTCATCCACGAGGTTGCTGACTCAGGGTTATTGACTCTATAACTTGTATGAAATTAACAAAATAACTAGCCAACAAACTTAATGTTAATTATTTGTAGCATTTAAATCACCTTTGCTAGAATAATATTTTTGTTCTTTTACTGCTATCAAACTGTTGTAAATATATTTTATTCGTCATTAATACGACAATTAATAATTGAGTCGTTGCGATCTCAAGACAGAATATTTTGCATTTTGTAGTTGTACCCTAATTTCGTCGACATGACAACGATCGTCAAGTTATAAGCCGAGCCTTAATCCGCCGAATGCAAGAACTAAGCCCGAAATATCCCGCTATCACGTCACAATTATTCAGAAGTGGGATTAAAGGGTGCAATTAGAACATACTTACCACACTTATCGTCGAAAGGGCGCCGAAAATATGATAATTTATGTAGACGATTGAAGTTAATAATGTCTGTGTATTCATTGGTGATCTAAAGTGTTTGGTATATAATTATTTTATAATCAGTTTTGTCTTATTATCATAATAAATGGTTGCAAATTAAAAAAGTTGTTCTAAAAACTTGTATGAGTTATGTCATCGGTTTGCAGCGCTTCTGCATTTTTTTTATCTATGATATAAACAAAAACTTTCAAAAAAAGTTGCAAATCTGATATAATATTTAAAATAGTACAATATACATATATTGCAAGTTTTGGAATTTTTTTGGAAACTTTTAGTTTAATTTTTTTGCGATTATTAATATGTTCCGGTCCTCAAAAAAATTGGAAAATTTAATATATCTAATAATAAATACGTAAATATTAATGCTTACCTCATTTAGAACTAGATGCAAAGATTTTAATTGGAATTCCCATATAGAGCAGGAACTATTTTGGAATTCAATATTTATACAGGGTGTCTGTAGAAGGTCTTTACAAAAACATACCACATATTCCTTAGACCAAAATAAGTACAAAGTTGCTTAGTTTGGGTTCCAGAGAACCTTGAAGTTACAATTTTTAAATCGTTTTTCCCATATAAATTTAAAACGGCATATGCGATTTTGCTGAAATTTGGTATATTGGTAGAGTTTTATGTGGCAAAAAAAACGGAATTAAAATTTTGTCCGATAATAATACATAGGCGTAGAACTTGATTTTTTAAATAATTGCACCTTTAAAAATTCTACGCCAATGGAAGAAAAGAAGTTTGAGTATGAAATTTAGATTGCGCAAATCATTTACTTTAAAAAAAGGTACTTTTGATAACACTCGATTACTCTCATGGTTTTGACGAAATTTGCGTTTTAGTAATTTTAGAACATAAACAATAATTATTAAAATACAAACTTTGTCAAAACCATGAGAGTAAATCGAGTGTTATCAAGGGTACTTTTTTGTAGTAAATAAGTACCCAATCCAAATTTCATACTCAAACCTCTTTTTTGCCATTGGCGTAGAATTTTTAAAGGTGCAATTATTTAAAATATCAAGTTCTACGCCTATGTATTATTATCGGACAAAATTTTATACGATGAAAAACATAAAAATGTACTTTTTTCATATCTTCTTCAACACCTCTAATCAAGACTTTTAACAAAAATACTCGATTCTTGCCATGTACGATTTTTTGAGGAATATTAATTATTTGCCTGCAATACGTATACACAAACATTTATTGTTCTTCGCGAGACCGGTTCCTTTGCTCCCAACACTGATGATAATGGAAGATAACGTTTTGTAAGGATACCTGAAGTTGAAGAAGACATTTTAGAACGTGTTGAAGATCCAGAATTAAGCACCAGACGAATTGGAAGGGAACTAGGAGTAAGTAAAGATGTCGTTCATAAAGTGCTTAGAGAACAATTGCTATATCCATACCATAAGAAGCCAGTACAAAAATTATTAGTCCATGGTTCTCAAATTCGTTTGGGTTTTTGTCAATTTGTTAATATGCAAAGAGAAAGAGATCCAAACTTTGTCAAGAAGGTTCTCTTTACCGATGAAGCGGGTTTTACAAGAAGAGGTATAACTAATACCCATAATGAACATGTTTATGCCGTTAAAAATCCGCATGCAATAAAGGTAAACCATTTTCAGCACGAATTCAAAATTAATGTGTGGGCTGGAATAATTGGTAATTTCATTGTTGGTCCTGTCATTCTTCCACGAAGATTAACTGGAGAAAATTATTTGGATTTTCTACAAAATACGTTGCCAGAATTGTTAGAAGATTTACCTTTCCAACTTCGGAGAGATATGTGGTTTATGCAAGATGGAACTCCACCACATTTTTCTTTAAACGTTAGAAACCACTTGAATGAACAATATCCACACAAATGGATAGGCAGAGGTAATGATGCACCTGTAAACTGGTCACCACGTTCCCCAGACTTAACACCGATGTATTACTTTTTATGGGGACATCTGAAATCCACAGTTTACAGGGAACCTGTAGAAAATGAGGAACAACTCTGGCAACGTATTCAAGATGCAATAAACAATCTTAGAGGTGATGAAGACGTTATGAAAAGGATACATTTTAATTTTCTTCGACGTATACATCTTTGTATGCGTAAAAATGGTGAACATTTTGAACAATTTTTGTGAAATCTCTATTTTGATTATGTTGTAAATAAATATTTTTGTGAAACCTATACACTCTAAATTATTAAAACAGAAATTTAGCGAAAACCATGAGAGTAATCGAGTCTTATCAAGAGTACCTTTTTTAAAGTAAATGAGTTGCGCAATCTAAATTTCATACTCAAACTCCTTTTCTTCCATTGGCGTAGAATTTTTAAAGGTGCAATTATTTAAAAAATCAAGTTCTACGCCTATGTATTATTATCGGACAAAATTTTAATACCATTTTTTTGCCACATGAAACTCTACCAATATACCAAATTTCAGCAAAATCGCATATGCCGTTTTAAATTTATATGGGAAAAACGATTTAAAAATTGTAACTTCAAGGCCCTCTGGAACCCAAACGAAGCAACTTTGTTAATTTTATCGACTTATTTTGGTCTAAGGAATATGTGGTATGTTTTTGTAAAGACCTTTTACAGACACCCTGTATAAAGAATTATAAAAATGAACGTGCTCCAGACATTTTACACAAATTTTAAATTCCATATTCGTTTTACTTAATCCACTCTCACGTTTCTTTTTTCTCAAATAGATTTTACGTAATATATTTTTACAACGACCATAAAGTCCTTTCCATTTTTTTTGTTTCCTCTTTACATTCGGAATACTCGTGCCGTATTTGTTTTTACGTCTGGGGTTTCTTTCTTAATTAACAAGGAAAAAGAAAAACTAGAGCTATAGCCTTATAGACAATTAACTAAGTTCTTACTACTTGGAACTTTTCTTTCAGCGAATTTTCCTTTTATTTCTCTATACAGGGTTTCGGGTTTTCCAAGATAGAGTAATTTAGTTTCTGAATTTGTTCTAGAAAACTAATATTTTTCTTCTATTTAATTAGTTATAGTATGCTTGTTATAGTAAGGTAACCATCCCAACTTTAAACAGCCAAGAACAAGTCAAAGATAAGGGATGTTTCTTGGCAAAGATGTGAGAGTGATAGTACATCTCCAAAGAATCTACCAAAAAGCTAATATAATTATAATAATAATAATAATAATAATAATCTCTCCTTAATTCACCCCCTTACGAGTGAATTTTAACCCCAAAAGCTGAGCTTGTGCGGGGAAAGGGACGGCTATTATTATTATTTGCCGTGGCGCTCCGGGGCGACTTAAAGATGATTGATGGTCCCGTTTGACTTACAGGTGAGGAAAACCCGGAAAACCTCACCTATCATCATCGAGACGGTAATGTATGGCGATTTTTTATAATCTGCATGTCATATCAACAGAAATTGAATTTCTATTAATACGGCACACATCAAATCCTATACCGAACCATGCAAGTTTAATTAAAAATCCACATGGTCTGGTCTGGGATTCGAAGCCCAGCAGTCTCTGACTCATAAACTTGCCTATAAATGAATATAAGCGCGTTAGACCGCTACCCCACCGACCCGATTAATGTCATGAAAGCATTGAATAGAATTCTTTCTTTTTAGAATGTTCTAAAAGGGTGATATTATTATTAAAAATTCAAATGTAAACATCGATTACTTTCACTTTAGTGTCAAAACAATCAATTATTAATGAAAACAAAAACAATTTTTGATGTTAAATAATTTTACAGAGAAAAAATATTGAATTTAAAAATGTGGTGGATATCCTTAATAGTTAGGTAAAATATATTTTTATTTTGGTTGATGCGTGAAAATGATTTCCTATTTATAATAATTATTATTAATTTGACTGGTTTATTTAAAATTAAGAAAGTTTACAGTATCTGCTGCAAGAAGAGATACATTTTTTTGTATTTTTCGGCATACCAGATTTAAGTAATAAGTAATAAATTTTTCCAATTATGTAACATAGGAATAAATTTAAAATTTTGGTGGATGACCTTACTCATTATAACTTACTAGATGAATATATCGGTATAAATTTTAACCATTTTTGAATTTCTATGGCAAAACAAAGAAGATGATTTCCTCAAACTCAAAATAAATATATAAATACCAATCTTTATTTGTTTATCTTCAAATAGTTTGTCATTTATTTTTAAATCTTAAAATCTGTTTTTATTTGATTTGCGTTCCCACAACTTCGTTTCAAATATTCAAATTTGTCATCAATTAAGTCCAGCGCTGTCTATATTCAATTTTCAAACCATAAAAAAGCGGTGACAAGTGGAAAAAGGGCCAATTAATCACGATAGAAGAGTGCAAACATCAGCAATATCAATGAGAAGTTTTTATGCTGGTCATTTAACCCCATTCTTGTTCGAGAGTTTCCATTGAGATGCACCGTAGTTTTTGCATTTAAACAGTTTTCGAGTAGGGTAGTGAGAGGAACAGGGACTAAGTTTTAAATCGTTTGGTTTTGGAATTATTATTTAATTATGTCAAAACTAGAAACAAGAAATCTACCATTCTATTACAATTTGTAATGTTTAAAAAACTAGGTTGCCCATTAGTTGTAGAGGTGGACCTTGTGTTCTGCTAAGCCAACATTCAGAAATAATTGTTGGATTTAGAATTTAAGAAATCAGCAGCTGGATTCATGTGCATGCCACTAACCCTTTCATTAGGTAAAGAAAATCCATAGGCATGTAACTAGATATGGAAGCTCTAAGTCTAAAATAAAAGCAAGCTAGACGACATACTCATAATGGAGTCCCATAATATATCTAAAAATGCGGTGGACAAGGATTCTTTAATATGGAACAATAACAAAAGATCTCTCAAACCAAATACAGCGACATTAGGAAAGAAGATTGTCGAGACTCAAGGAAAGAAAGAATGAATAAATTTGGAAGAAGTGTTCATTGGAAAAATGGATGAAAACAGTAAGAAAATGGATGAAAACAATAAAGAGATAAGCAAGAAAATTGATAAATTAGAGGAAAATAGTAAGAAAATGGATAGAAAAATGGATAATTTAGAGGAAAATAGTAAGAATATGATTGAAAATAGGAACCAAGATAAAAAAGAAATAATGAAGAAGTTTGAGGATTTAAAAAAGTACACTGATAAAAAAAAGAAGAAAATAAGAAGAATATAAGAATAGAAATGATAGGAAGTAGAAAAGGAACAAGATAAGAAACATAAACAATAGAAAAAGGAAAGATTAAAAAAAGATTTATACAGTGATAGACAGTGTTAAAACAGGTGTACATAAAAATAATGGTAGGATATCGAATTTGGAGAAAGTAAAGGAAAATATCAAAGAAATAGAAGAAGAATATAGTCAGAAGTTGAATAAGCAAACAGGTAATTTGGAAAAACAATTATCCAACAAAATGGATTTAAAGCTATTAGAAATAAATAAGAAGTTAAATCAAATAGAGAAAAAAAGAGGAAATAAAAATACTAATGTTAATAATCAAGGAAAAGAATATATAATTATTAATGATAAAATTAATGAACCAAAGATGCAAGTTGATGGAAATTTGAAATTATTACTTTCTAGAATATTTTGGAAAAGATTTATGATTAAAATAAGGGGACAAGATGATTTTAGTGAAATTAAGAGAATTTTAGAAGTTTATTTAACAGATGAGGCAAGTTTATGGTGGAATATAAAAAAGAAAGATATTCAGAGTTTACAGGAGTTGAAGAAACAATTTATGAACTATTTTTGGGGAGATATAAGACAGATTAAGATTAGGAATATGTAAATAACAAAATTAAAAAAAGTTGTCTAGACAGGACATTAATACAGCCATAGAAACAAAAATTAAAAATGAACCACTTATAAAAATACCAAATATAGCAGATAAAATTGACAAAATAGAACAAAATGAATAAAGTCTGAGTCGAAATGAGGTACAAAAAGAAGTAACCATAAACCAAGACAATAGAAGCAAAAGGAAAAATAAAACTAAGAATAAAGATAATGAAAGAAGATTATAAAAAGAAGACATTAGCAAGAAAAAACATAATCAAAGAAGAATGAAGAAACATAACCAAAAATAAGGGATTGACTGAAAAAGAAAAAGACAGAAACAAAGTAAAAGAAAAAGTACAAAAAAAGCTTCAAAAGAGGATTAAAGATGTAAAATTTGAAAAGAAGAACGAAATTCTATGGAAACCGGATTCTTAGAAATAGAAAATAATATAGAATGTACAGCATAGGATAGGATAATTAATAGTGAAATATAATAGGAATAATATTTGGAAAATTAAATAAACAAATTCAAATAAGTTAATGGATAAAATAATATAACAATTATAAACAAATATAAAAAGTAAAAAAAACTAAATAATAACAAAATAGTCCAAATTTATTAAATACCTTCGTAAAAAAAGAGCATCAAGAAACAGAAGAAGGAACTTATAGCATTATAAATACGATGAAGTCAAGAAAATAGTTAAATAAAAATAAATTAGAATATTACTGGAAGAAAGAATTTATGTTTAAAAATAAAAGTAGGTATTTTTAAAAAAGAGCTAAAAGAGTGAATTAAAAAGAAGATGAAAGACTAGAGAGAAAATGAGTTAAGTTGTAGGAGAATAAATGAAATATGATGTGTATTATGAGAAATATGAAATATTGAAATATAATATGAGTTATAATGATAAAAAAGGTTATCAGGGAGAAGTTTAAAAATGTCAGATGGAAAATTAATACAAATATAAAATTGAATTGATTTAAATAGAAGTTAGATTATTATTATTATAGAAGCTGAAAGTTACAATGGAAGTTGAAATAAAAAAAATAATATAAAAAGGTACAAAGGAATTTGAATTAGAAATAATATTAAAGAAATAAGCAAAGACAAGTAGAAGCAGTAGAGGTAGAGGTAGGATAGATACATACAAAAAAAAAAACAGGTAGACACAAGCAAGTACACAGTTAGAGACTAGCAGATAGGTAGAGGCTGGCAGATAGGTAGACGAGCAGATAGGCAGAGACAAGCGAACAGGTAGAGGCAATAGAGACAACTGGAAACAAGGAGCTAAAGGGAAGAGAAGACTAAAGAATTTTTTTAAAGCCGAACCAACCCTTTTGAGAGTCTGGGCAAATTTATACAAAAATTGATATACAGGGGGTTTCCATATCAATAAATACCTATCTCATATCAAAAACACATTTAACAATTCAAAGCTATACGGTATCAGCAAACGAATACCTTATATCCCTTGGCATAGGTTTGTCTAAAAACTACATAGAGCCCGGCATTAGAGCATGCAAGAAAGAAACAAAACTAGCGATGCCAGCCTATACGTCCTGGCTAACGTTACAACGCCATCTGGTCATATAAATTTTGAAATATTATATGCTTATATTAAAAGTTGTTCTTGAAGTGACTTTGAAGGTCACGACTTTGAGAAAATCAAAAGACATTTTGTAGATTTTACGAATTCAAGTTACTTTTACTTGAAACTTTTTCTGCTTAATATCCAAAATAAATAGTTAGCATGTATTTCAGTCCCATGGTTTTCAGCCAATTTGTATAAAAGCTTCTTCCGGTGTCCCTCAAGGTTTAGTTCTAGGACTACTTTTATTTTCCATTTTTGTAAATGACATTACTGAAAACGTATCATGTAATACTCTACTCTATGCCGATGATTTAAAATTGTTTAATTGTTTAAATCAATCTCCAGTATTGATGACTGTTTGATTATGCAGGAGAACCTAAATAAATTGAACCTTTGGTGTAATTCTAACAATTTTCTACTAAACATATTTAAGTGCAATTCTATCAGCTTCACTCCTAAACTAAATCCGATTGAGTATAATTTCACTGTCAACAATATTACCATCAATAAATGTCTCTCTTTTAGAGATTTTGATGTTCTTTTCGACGCTAAGTTAAACTTTATTGAACATGTAAATACTATAGAAAGAAGCAAACAAAAATGTGGGTTTTGTCATTCGAAATGGACGCCAGTTCTATGAGCTTAACACAACCAGGCATTAGAAAAGATTCAGCGAAAATTTGTCAAATATTTGTGGTGCAAGCTAGATGGCGTCTACCCTACTCGCAATATTCCACAAACCCTCTTGCTGAATAGATTTGATATCCTTGAATTACGTACTCGCAGGAAATGTTATTCCATCTGCATTCTTTAGAAATTATTAAATTATAAAATTGACTGTCCCGAACTACTTCGTCAACTAATGTTTAATGTTCCTAGTATCAGAACTCGCTCCCCTTTGTATTTCTATTTTCAGACTCCCAGGACAAATATTTTAAAATTTGTTCCAATGTATTTTATGTATCAAAATTTTTGTGAACTTCAAAATAATGTTGATTTATTTTCTATTTCAATTAACGCTCAGTTGTGGATT